>CM019170.2:27156262-27632776 GCA_009739505.2 Apolygus lucorum
TAGGTACATTGAAATTTGAACAAATAGGTACCTACCTACTCCATGTAAAATGAACTAAAATTACCACAATTTCAGAACCAACTATTTAGTAGTGCAAACCATTATCAGTATCAAATTAAAATAGAATCTTGCTCATAAGTTAATTAAATGAGAATCTTGCTTTTTATGGCAATTTCACCACATTCGTTCAACCTCAAGGAAGAGAAGTTGGAAATGGGAAGGTTGATGGTACCTATAAGGTGGCCAGGAAAAAAGAATAGTGATGGAAGGGTGCAAACTATCAAAACATGAATGTCGGAGAGAAGGTGAAGGTCGCGCGGGTGGCGGGCGTTTGAACGCCGCCGCCGCCGCCCCCTCGCCCCCCCCCAGCCCATGGTCACCCCCCTCGCCCCACTCCAAATCGTAAAAACGCGAATCCGACGGCTATGATCAAGTTAGAAAAATTCTGCAAACGGATTCGTATTCTAATGAAGGTTCTGCAAGTGGCTATAAGGCCACTTTTTGAAAATGTTCGAAATTTGTCAAATTTTGTTGGAACTGTGAACGAAAAATTTTTGCACACTTTCTAAACCAATTACCCGGAATTCTACGGTGATCCTGAAGAGAAATCCGTTTGCGGAATTAAAATATCTCCATCCGTTCTCAAATGAGAAGTAAACGAAATTTTCTTCATTTTGGTGCTGCCACGTGGTGGCGGATTTTACAACTAAACTCGGGACATTTAGCCTTAAAAAGGTTCTTTTCGTACGAAGGGACCTGACTTAGTGAATTTCACCTGACTGTAGTGACTTAATGATTTTTACTCTTGAGATGTGATGACTCAAGGATTCTTCTATCGATTTCTCCCTGAATTTTGATCGCATTAATTTGGGAGGAGAAAGATTTTAATCAGGAGTGTGGTTAAAAATAACTTATTTAAAATCTGATTTTCGACTGCCTTTACAATTCTTTTTGGATCAGAAATGAATCCATTCAAGTGACTTAGTGAATTTCATTTCAACGGCAATAATATTGCCATTATGAACCATTACTCTGGAGAAATTCTCTAAGTCTTGATATAATCATCACAGCAAGGACTTAATGATTTTCTCCTGAATATTTTTTTTAATTTTGACTTAGTGAAAAGTCATTTTGCATTTTTCCGAGGAAACGGTTGCTCGGATCCCAAAACTAACGTCACCAATCGATCGGGCGTTAAAAAATACATTGGAGTAGCCAATAAACCGAAAATTGAAAAAATTGACTTAGTGAATTTCACTTGTAAGCCGACGATATTATGATAACAAAACTTCCGTTGTGTGTTTATTGTCAAAAAAGTTCAATGAAGTTAATGCTTTGCAAAATTGCAGTAAGTAGCGAGATTTATTAATTATTTCTAACCACTTATCTCATCTCTGTCAAGTCAAAACTCGGCTTAAGAGGAATTATAATCTAGTTGAGTTAATTCAAGTTCAGGGCTGCCATCCTCAGTTTACCTCCAAACTCTTGGCGTTGAAAAGCGGTGTTTCCCTCTTCACTGATGTCCAGGGCCCTTGGAATGATACCATTGAGTCAGAATGTGTCAGACGCAAATGGTTCCGGAAATTGGGGTATCTGAGGTAGACTCCATTTGAACCAGTTGACGGCTCCAATGGTCGGCCGCCGTCAATTTCCTCTTTTTCGCGGAGAACTGCCGATACGGGAAGCGTCAACAGGTTCTAAATTGCAGTATTGCATGGCCCGTTTTGAGGTAATTGGCAGTTTCCATCGGAAGTGTTGCAATGCTCTTTGTACACACTCCCCTTCAACTCTTGGAAAGTCAGATAAAATCAGAGAAGATAATGGAAAAATCTGCGGGAAAATTATCCGAGTATGAACATTGCATCGGAATCCACAGAGCCATTTGTGTGGAAAAATTTGCTAAAAACTGCCGCCGCTTCTTCACTTTTCAGACATTGATGACTGAAAGTTCTGGTGTGCTTACCTCATTTCATCAAAATTGAACAAAGTGTTGGTTGGCATCTACGTTTTCGAAAAGACAGATAAACGAACGGCGTGGTTTAGACGTTTGTTACAGGTTGGTTCAAAATTTGAACGCCTTCTTTTACTAAAATTGTATTGAACGCCTTCTTTTACTAAAACGCCTTCTTTTACTAAAATTGTATTGTACATGGAAAGCCAAAAAAAGTTCTTTGTTGTCCATGTAAAATAAAATTTCAATAACAAAAGACTTGATTATATTTAATATAATCAAGCCTTTTGTTATTGAAATTTTATTTTACATGGACAACGAAGAACTTTTTTGGCTGTCCATGTACAATACAATTTTAGTAAAAGAAGGCCTGTTTATATTTGAATTCCCCTCATAATAGTTTCATTGAAGTATCAAGTTATTTTCTCCAGTACAGTATACCCATACTTTGTATTTACGCAGAATTTCAATACAATTTGAGTCCGCGAAATTTACAATACTCACTCGTTTTTCGCTTTTCGGAACTTTCTAAAGAATTTAGGGGGCAACTAAACAATGGAAGAGAATCTACCGCTACGCCAACTTCCTTCCCTTCATGCTTGTGTGTCATCCCTGAACCTAATTTCGTTGGAAAAAATTACGTTTGCCGCATTCCAACAGAATTTCTTTGTAACTGCGCTATAATAAAATTTTAACCGACCGATGAAAAGCTAAAATGTAGATGTTTTTGCCGTGGAGCTATTTTGTATGTGCAAATCAAAATAATTGTTCTCATCCATAGGGAATTTTTCCAGGAATGCACGCTTTACCAAACAATTTCTTCCAATACTTCGTTATTGCTAGGTAGAGGTGTGTCGGTACAGCTGTACCGGGACTGTGGAACCGAGTATCAGGTTGGAACGGTTCCACGCAGTGACAAAAACTCGACCCTTACCGGTCCAGTTCCACGGACTGATAAGATATCTTGAAATGGCTCTGGACCGGGAAGAGAATCTTTTCCATCGGTCCAGTTCCATCCTCACCAGTCACAATGATCTGATCAATCATCTCATCAATCTGATCATTCTGATTGGTGAGGATGGAACTGGACCGGTAAGGATGGAACCGGACCGATAAGATATCATAGAGAATGGTTCATTGGCTCTGGACCGGTAAGCATGGATCTTGTTCTCAGTTCTGTTCCATGTTGTACCTGGAAGCGCCCTTACTACTTCCATGGACTGAGAATGGTTCATGGAATCATGGAATGGCTCTTGAGCGGGAAGTTATCTTCTGGACTGGTTAGCATGGAAGTTGTCTCCAGTATTATTAATTTATTATTGTCATGTTAAGTTCTTAAACTGCAACGTCATTATTCTTTCCTTGAATTGTTTGGTAACTATTATTTATAATAAATTGCCTCTTTTGTAACACTTGTTCAAATTCCTTCCTTTTAGCGAATTGTCAAGGAAAATGATGCTATTGTATTGCAAGTTGAGATCATAAGCATGGAAGAAGGACGATAGGGATTTGACTGCCTGCTTCATCCATGCCGTGTGATTGGGATTTGATCGCCTGTACCGGTAATTTGGAACGGTTACATCTTTGTCACCGTAACCGTTGGAACCGTTCCAGGGAAATACCTGGATCGACACACTCCTATTGCTAGGTTCTAAACATATTGTTACTGGACAGAGCTGAAAATCAGCTGGAATTTTTAGCCTAAAATTTGGCTAAAAGTCAGAATATGGGGTTTTCTGAAGTTTTGAATGTGGAGTACCCCATTTTGCTCGAGCGCTAATTCTCCTTTACATGAAGGATTCGTTTCGATGAGTAAAACTGTGTTGTTATTGTTAAATAGAAAGAGTAAAATCACAATTTCTATTCATCAAATGCAAGTACCTAACAGAGTATTTCAAATTCAGTAACGAACAAACCATATCATACGGCTCACAAGAATATTTCAGACTACACTCCAACAACTGTACAGATTAGTCCTAATTCGTGCTTCTGTGAATCCCATCCTTTCTAGATTATCCTTTTGGGAACCGAGCTCCTAAAAATGGGCTTACATTAGCGCTTCTCCGGTGAAAGAGAGAGTGAGCCGCGTTGGGTGTAATTGCGCGCAATATTGAAAGTTGGGGCGCATAATCCGAAATGAAGCCGCCTGAGACGAGTCAGGTCGTCACGACGTGGAAGGCCTTGAAACGAAACGGAAAGTGAGCAACGACCAGAAAAAAATGATAATTTTTCAGATTTGTTGGGTGAAAAGTGAGAATGAGGAAGATCCAGTCGAAATATGATCCCATCAACGTTTCTAGTAGGTGCCTATTTTGGCCTTTGTTTACCAATGGAAAGTTTGCGGGTATTTCCAGAAATAAAACTGAGTGCACTAAAACACGTTTTTATATATTTTGTAATCATGAAATTACATTTAGGTAAATTTGAGTTTGAAACTGACCCAGAGTTTAGCAACAGGTGCTGGAATCACAAATCACAAGGCATATCAGAAAGCAAATTTATCATCGCCTTTGAATTTCTGGCTTCACAATACTTTTCTTACCACCCTACTAACCAATAGGAACCCATAAATCGTCCCCCAAGTTAGGTAGCTTCCTCCAAAGAATAATATGGACGCATAGAATCTAGTAAAATCAAACGTATTTGCACTTCAAAGAGAGAAAAATTCGTGAATTCTTTGCTGGACGGTTTCGGGTCATAACCCCATCATCAATCCAGAGACTGTAATGTTCAAGCCGAGCCGCGTTCAGCTCCACCAGCTGCAAACCATCGACAAAAATCAGTTTTTGCGCTTTTTTGCTTCCTTCTCATCAAACACGGGAAATCTTTGTCAAAGTGCAACAGGTGAAAAACGCTGCAAATTATTACACAACGGTTTATTATTTTTATATAGATCACTCGTCTACAAAATCACCAACCATCCAATATGAAGAGGAAAAGAAAAGAAAAAAAATCAAAAAAATCAAAAAAAAATCGAAAAAATTAAAAAAAAATCAAAATCACCAACCATCGATCGCATTTTGGTCAGCTCTAATTTGAACGGAGATTAGGCCTCTTTTGCGATTCACACTCGTGTTTTGATCTATATATATATATTTCAATATAAATCCTTAAATTTTCGTAGGGAGCGAACGGTTTGTCCTACAGAGCTCCGCGTGGTCTCTATAAATTCTATAGAATCTTAAATTGAAGGAAAAACAATACCTTTATATCGAAATTTTTTGAGTTAGGGCGTTTTCAAAATTTCAAAATTGATTTTGGAACCCTTAGGAGTGACCTACATCAACCAAAAGCCTCGGGGCACAACTAGACCCCAAATGGAGCCTACATACCAAATTTCATCAAAATCGGTCAATGCTAAGTGGCAAAAGTGCCGCGTACGGCGGACGGACGGCCAAATTTTTATTCGATTTTTGGATTCTACGTACCTTGAAACGTAAACCATCAAATTTTGAGGGGGTGTAAAAATTTGTTTATTCTTGGTCGATTCCAAAGGTTCATTATTGAAAATAATAAACCAAAAATTGGGTCCTCCAATTTCAAAATATCTTACTAGCCTTTAGTCAATTCGGAGCTTTTCGAACAACCTTAGTTTCGTGATGTGTATGTAGGCTTGTCTGTGTCTATCAATTTCCCGTGCATAACTTCTCGAAGTCGTGGTCCGATTTTGATGACATTTTTTGAATTATTGCGAGTTAGCCTCGAGTAAGTTCCCGATGGATTTCGTCTACATTCAAGGTTCAATTTCTCACGATATGACAGCTCGATTTGCTTATATTTGAAGGGTAGTTTGAGAGACCCCAGCCTCATCATAGGTGACGCAAATTAACTTCATGATTCAATCAATAGAGAAACCACTTTGACTTGGAAGACTTCAGGGTTCAACTTGACCATTTTGTAAAGAAGATACAGCAGCAACATAATGGGAAATAATCGATAAGAAAAACTTGGCATTGGACAGATGACGAAGCCGATTGTGTTATGCGGACGTCCGTCTGGAAGCCCGATAAGTTCCTCGCCTACTTGATAAAGGATCCCTGTCTCACATTATCTCCGAGCAAGATTTATGTTGAATGCCCAGTCTTTCTCATCTATCTTCAAGATGAATGAATGAATCGGGTGTTTCAAATGTGTGCTTCAAGCCACAATATTCTATAAGAGCACTCCAAATGTTTACACAACTGTTTATTATTTTTCTCTGAAGATCTGCGAAGACCATGCTTTTCGATAACACTAGATTACAAAATTTAGGGGTGGTCTGGCTGCCTCGTTCTTTCACCACTTTTCTTATGGTATTTGGTGCGCTGAATCCGATTCTGACGTCAGTTTTTTTTTTGTTTACGTCGGATTTTCAAGATATAGCTAGTTTTAAGATTTTTCTAGTTCTCACTTTTCTTCATTTTTTAGTGAAAACTCATCTTGCTCAAATCTCCTCAAAAAGTACTCAGACTTATAGGAAATTTCATGTAGAATCCGAATATGTACTTAGTTTTTAAGTAAAACTGTGTTAAACCCCCTATTTTCCACAAAACGTATCAAAAAACACGGGTTCTCAACGTTTTTTCTTCGGGTTTTCCCTTACATTTTGCCACTTGAAAAAAAAATTAAGGCTAAAAAAAATGTTCTCGGGCGATTACTTTGTAGGGGGGACACCCCAGAGGAGAATGAGACCAATCGCAGCCTCCTAAACCCACTAATATCGAAGGAATGAGCTTTTTCATGGCACTGAGATGAAAATTCACAAAAACCGTTCGTTAATTTTTCGAGATAAGTATGTGCGTTCCTAAATCTGTTTTCCTCAAATGGATTTTCCTCTCTTCCACATTTTTTATGCCTGTCACCTATTAAGAGTAAGATCGAAAATAGGTACTCATAGGGGGAGTAAATCACAATTGGGAAACTCTTGTTTTGTTAAGTGATTTTAATTCAGTTTTACAAACGAAACACAATAAACTGCAGAAAAGTTAACGGTGTAAATCTGTTTCATGAAGGCTCAGATGAATCAATAGTTGGTACAATGTTTGGTTATTCCTCCACCTCAGAGGTTTCATCGCCGGCATCTATGTAGAGAAAACTTCGCCGCCTGAGGTAAATCTCTTTTTAAGGTCCAACAATAGTCCGCCATCATGTGAACGTCCCAATACCCTTTGTACCGTTCTTCCATGGTTTTCATATCTTGGTGGAACCTCTGAGGTGGAGGAATAACCAAACATTGTACCAACTATTGATTCATCTGAGCCTTCATGAAACAGATTTACACCGTTAACTTTTCTGCAGTTTATTGTGTTTCGTTTGTAAAACTGAATTAAAATCACTTAACAAAACAAGAGTTTCCCAATTATGATTTACTCCCCCTTTGAGTACCTATTTTCGATCTTACTCTTAATAGGTGACAAGCATAAAAATGTGGAAGAAAAGAAAATCCATTTGAGGAAAACAGATTTAGGAACGCACATACTTATCTCGAAAAATTAACGAACGGTTTTTGTGAATTTTCATCTCAGTGCCATGAAAAAGCTCATTCCTTCGATATTAGTGGGTTTAGGAGGCTGCGATTGGTCTCATTCTCCTCT
Organism: Apolygus lucorum; assembly: GCA_009739505.2. Classification (NCBI taxonomy): domain Eukaryota; kingdom Metazoa; phylum Arthropoda; class Insecta; order Hemiptera; family Miridae; genus Apolygus; species Apolygus lucorum. The sequence goes on from CM019170.2 coordinate 27,163,787, forward strand.
GGGTAAAAGTAAAAGCCCGAGAACATTTTTTTTAGCCTTAATTTTTTTTTCAAGTGGCAAAATGTAAGGGAAAACCCGAAGAAAAAACGTTGAGAACCGGTGTTTTTTGATACGTTTTGTGGGAAATAGGGGGTTTAACACAGTTTTACTTAAAAACTAAGTACATATTCGGATTCTACATGAAATTTCCTATAAGTCTGAGTACTTTTTGAGGAGATTTGAGCAAGATGAGTTTTCACTAAAAAATGAAGAAAAGTGAGAACTAGAAAAATCTTAAAACTAGCTATATCTTGAAAATCCGACGTAAACAAAAAAAAACTGACGTCAGATTCGGATTCAGCGCACCAAATACCATAAGAAAAGTGATGAAAGAACGAGGCAGCCAGACCACCTCTAAATTTTGTAATCTAGTGTAATGCTACTAACCATTTTATCTCGCAAGGTTAACAATCATGATTATTTTGGTAGGAAGTAACTACCTGCAAAACTTCGTTATTTCAAAGTTATGGGTGCCTTCAATACGGAAGTATTTGGTTCTTGGTTATTAAGGTAGAACAACTGTGTGTCATGGATTCTATTCGAGGAAACACACTAATATCGAATTTGATCAGCTGAACTTGGGCTCACTTCCGTCAATGAACGTTCATGTGTGATTCACACTCGTATTTCTGACCGATTATTCCTGTAACCAACGGAGTCTAGGTGACAAACTACAAGAACTTTCGATCAATGGCTCTGACCCTTATGAAGGGGTAGGTGGGGGGTCTCAGGGATACTAAAACGTGTGTGTCAGTATTCTTATGTTACAATAACTCCACATTTCACGATAATTTATCGTTTGTGTGGTTTCATTCGTTCTAAAAATAAAACTCTCTTAAAATGATGAAAAACGCCATGAAACATTAATTAATTTTCCTCATTAGTGAACGGTTCCGGAGATTTTTTTTCTCCTTCGATTCCAAAGATTCATTACCTATTGAAAACAATGAACCAAAAATTGAAACCTCGAAAATGCGCTCATCCACTCATGCTACACGAATGGTATTTGATTGATAAACGAGTTTTAAAGTACTCTACGTTTGCTCAATACCCATGAATAATTAGTACCTACCAGAAAAGTTAAAAGTTAAAAAAATTTCGGTAGTTTTTAGGTGGCAAATCCGTTGAATGGACTTGAAAGTTTAGAAGCGTGTTCAAAGCTGTGTTAAAAAGTAATTTGCATGTTGCATACCGTTTGGCGATGATCGGTAGAGCCGTGTCCCACTAATCGGTTCCCAAATACCAACCGACCCGGGTAAAAATCGACTATGACATCGAGGGCAATGAACGTGATTCAACATTTCCTATCAAAATCTGTTCAGCCTCTTGAAATTTGCATAATCCTTCCACCTTTTCCACCGGTCCAAGGTAACGAAAGGAAAGTGCTGAGTACGGCGGACGGACGGCCAAATTTTTATACGATTTTCGGATTCTACGTACCTCGAAACGCAAACCAACAAATTTTGAGCGAGTAAAAAATGTTTTTTCTTGGTCGATTCCAAAGGATTTATTATTTTCAATAATAAACCAAAATTGCATATTATGTGGGTTTTATATTAAAAAAATGCCCATCCTAGCGCAGAGCCGTATAATTCATTACATAGATAATATTATTTCTATTAATAATATTTTTATTTTATTATTTTTATGAGCTAGGTATTTCGATTTTATCATTATTAGTTACCTACTGTAGGTAACTAATACATGTAACATGTATGCTGTTATTCTGATTCTTATGGTTTGAACATACTTGGATAAAGTCAAACCTTCCCAATTCAATCCCTGTAACAGGACGTCTCCACCTAATAAGAAAGACCGAATCGCTGACCACGGAAAAACCTTGAAATGAAGGTCTGAGTCAGTGGTCTGAAGCCATTTCTGCAATAAGTTCACGTACGGATCATTGCTTGCAGTAAAAATTCTTGTAATGAATGTGAAAGTTGAAAGTTATGGACAAATAATACTGCCGTGCTAAGCCAGAAAGTCGTATAGTGAAAATTTGACCAAATTGAGTTATTGGTACCCGGGGGTTTATGGGGTCGATTTCTATCGATTTTCGAAGTTTCAGAGTCGTATCTCGACTAGAAATGCCTCAAACAAGCCTCCCGATTTTTGCGTTAAGGCATGTTAACTCGATTATGCTAAGCAACTAGTCGTATCAGAGCGAATCAGAAGAAGAAAACTCGTATCTTGACACAGTTACGAGAATCGGCCTTAGTATTTCGACGATACGACTTCTTGCATTCTGATTCGGCACGATACGACTTTTTGCCTCTGAAAACTCAGCATTTAGTGGTGACTTTAGGAACCTTCTCACTGTTACCTATCCAAATACTACCTTGCTAAGCCAGAAAGTCGTATCTTGGCTTCACCCTACTTTCGGGAAAACGACCTAATAGGTTTCGTGGTGAAATAACTCTTTCACGGGATTATTTTTCCTCCTTTTACCGCAACTAATAGTTTTTCTTACCGGAAATTAGTTGCTGAATCGATTATTGAGATCAAAATTAAACATTTTTTAGTGTATATTGTCAAAAAAACTGTAACGGAATACGGTGAATTCATTGTAACGGCCATAACTTCTTCATTTTCCATCCGATTTCAATGAAATTTTCAGGGATGTTACAGATTAGTATTTAGATGGTCCCCTATGAAAATCACCGCCTTTGGACTGATAGTAGCCACTGCGTATGCGCAAACGTGAATTTCCTTGTAACGGCCATAACTTCTTCATTTTCCATCCGATTTCAATGAAATTTTCAGGGATGTTACAGATTAGTATTTAGATGGTCCCCTATGAAAATCACCACCTTCGGACTGATAGTAGCACTGCGTATGCGCAAACGTGAATTTCCTTGTAACGGCCATAACTTCTACATTTCTCATCCGAATTCTATGAAATTTTCAGGGATGTTACAGATTAGTATTTAGATGGTCCCCTATGAAAATCACCACCTTCGGACTGATAGTAGCCACTGCGTATGCGCAAAACTGAATTTCCTTGTAACGGCCATAACTTCTACATTTTCCATCCGATTTCAATGAAATTTTCAGGGATGTTACAAATTAGTATTTAGATGGTCCCCTATGAATATCACCACCTTCGGACTGATAGTAGCCACTGCGCTTGCGCAAACGTGAATTCAAGATCGAGATACGACTTCAAGGCTTAGTATATCAGACCTAAATGTAAGTAAAATAAGAATAGAAAAATGTTATACAGTTTTTTGACAATATACACTTAAAAATGTTTAATTTTGACCTCAGAAATCGATTCAGCAACTAATTTCCTATAAGAAAAACTTTTAGTTGTGGTAAAAGGAGGAAAATAAATCCCGTAAAAGAGTTATTTCATCACGAAACCTATTAGGTCGTTTTCCCGAAAGTTGGGTGAAGCCAAGATACGACTTTCTGACTAGCACGGCAGAATAGGTTTGCCTGTATTGTGCAGGATAGCTACTAGTAACAGCAATCAGGAATCGATTATGCAGACTAATTAGCAACAACTGCGATATCCCATAACATTTTTTCCTCCACTGCAAATCCGACTTTTCTACACTCGTATTTTGATTTATTATTTTGCATAGAATTTCACATCACGAAAATTAATTGTTTTTTCACCTTATTACGAGTGAAAAAAGTGACATTTTAAGCGAAGTAAGTGCTAAGAGGGAAAAGTAATTGCAAATTAGTTGTAGAATCGATTCATTAAGTAGTATTTGTTGATTTCGGTACTCTCTGATACCCTTTTTTACATCGTGGAATACTCTTGAAAAAACTATAGTGCAGGCACCGATGACCAGTAAGATGCTTTGATACTTCCAGTTTGATGAATTGAGAAACATTGATGTGGTCGCAGTCTTTTTCAACGTCGAATATCCACCCTTGGAAATAAAACCGAACATACAACGAATGTACGGCTGTTACAGATAGCCGTTTCGTGACGTGAATGGCGAGTGTTGCTCGATCCTTTCAACGCCTGGGAGAATAGTAATATCGAAATTCAAACGACCCACCATAAAAGCTATAATGTACAAACGTACACAATAGGAGTAGAGGGGAGGTTCTGACTTTCAATTAAACTCCCTGAACCCTAAAAGGTCGAGTTTGGGAAGACGTAATCTGGTTTATTCAAAGCTCGCTGTTGTCAAGTTAAATTGCTTTAGGCGAGGCTCATCGATGTTTCACCATTCCATTTATTAAAGCCAATATTTGATCGATTTTTGGGATCAAGAGATCGATTTTAACTAATTTCCATCAGAAAGTACCTTTGTAGTATTTTAATTTTCAAAATTTTGGTTTATTTTAAAAAATGAACCTTTGGAATTGAGCAAGAAAATAGTCTACCAAGTGGGTGTGGTACATAGGCTCCTCGTATCCATAACTCGATTGTATAGATGATCCGATGCATAGTAAATAATCTGAAACTTCAATCTTAGATACCTTGCACTACCTCATGCCAACATACCCTCGCAAAATTTCTGAAAATGTCATCGAATTCGGATGAAAAATCAGAATGTCCAGCGATTCCCCGAAAAAAAATTCCCTGAATTTTCCAGGGTTGATTTTCGACTTTTTCCTGGGTTTTAAAAACTAAAATATAAATAAATGTGATCATAATTTCTCAAAATTCAGGTTTTGAAGACATTTTGGAATGCAAAAGCACTAGAAATGAAAACACCAAGTGGGTGTGGCATAAAGTTTCTTCGTTTCCACATTAGATAGATAGATAGATATAATATATCTATCTATCTGTTTATTTCTCCATTTTGTACACTTTTAAAATAATATAAATGCATGAAGGGATGCGATTTGCTCAGATTTCCTACCCGACGTTAGGCTTGGCCCGTGTTGTAGGGTAGGATCTTTGCAAAATCGCTCCATTTCGGTAAATAAATTGATATCTACTATACATTACAGTAATAAGTAAATTACTAAACAATACATGATTGGTCAGAAAAAAGGACGCATTTTGATAATCTCTAACATATACTAACTTACTTTAATATTCTTCAACTTTAATAATCTCTAAGCTTTAATAGTCTGCTATACATATATGCTGTTTAATAGCCTTTCGCATCTAAAGCCCCCTTCTGTAACTAGCCAACTTAACACTTGCTTTTTGTATTTTGGTCTAGTGAATTTCTGGGGACTTTTCATGCTACAAACAATTTCTCGATGTAACAAATGTAGAATGAAGATCGGGCTGTGCGTTGTCAGAGTCAGTCTAGTCATATCCAGTATTGTATTTCGGATCCCTTCGAGAAACTTCAATTATGTTGGGCGTCCTAAAGAATTGCATTAGTAGATTTTTCACATAAAGTTTTCTAATAGTAAATACCTTAGCAATATCAAATAGGTCTACAGATGGGGTCCTGCGCGGTAATGACATCATTTTTATGATAATTTTCTGCCGAACATGTAACTTATTTATATGGGTGGAATACGTTCCTCCCCAAGCTATTATGCCATACTGCAATACAGATTGCAACATGGTATAATATATAAGTTTTATTGTTTGCTTTGGGAGCGTGTGTCTTACATTGTAGAATATATATGTATTTCCTAATCTTGTCATGTGTATAGTCTACATGGGGCTTCCACTTAAGCTCTTCATCCAGAACTAGCCCCGGATACTTATGCCTTGTAACTCTTTCTATCGATTCGCATGAGCATATTTGATCTTCTACACAAGAGTGCCGGGTGATTTTCAAGTGTTTTCCCTCAATTAGTGTCTTGTTTCCTCCGTAAACTATCAGTTTGGTCTTGTTGGAATTCAATGTGAGATAACTCTTGAGAAACCATTTCCCTCCTTGATTTATTAACTGATTGGAGTTGCTGAAAACGTTTTCCCAAGTGTCACCTTCACAGAGTACTGCCGTGTCATCAGCGAATAAATGTCTGTCTGTCAAGTAGCTTCTGAACCATTTCAAGGTAGGCCCCATGATTCCAAGACTCCCCAGTTTATACATTAGTGATTCCCTAGGAATTGCGTCAAAAGCTTTTGCTATATTAAGCAGTATTAGTACACCTTTCTGGTTGTTGTCTCTTATTTTGTTGAGGTCAGTAGTTAAGGAAAATAGTGCATAATTTACTCCCATATTTTTACGGAAACCGAATTGATTGGGGTTTAATAATTTATTTCCTTCAAGGTATGAATACATCTGGTTTTTGACAAATTTGTCTAATATTTTTGATAGTGTGCTCAACATGGAGATGGGTCTGTAATTCCCAAAATCACCCAGTGCTCCCCCTTTGAAGAGAGGGATTACTTTTGCGGCTTTGAAGGCTTCGGGAAATGTGGATGTTGAAAGACTAAGATTGTATATGTAAAGGAGAGCTTCTTTAAGAATACTAATATGGTTTTTTATCAGCCCCAACTGGATTCCATCTATTCCGGGAGCTGAATTTCCCTTCATAGATTGTAAGATTTTTTCTAAGTCAGTGTCCGTCATGCTATCCAAGACGATTGCGAAATCTGTTGTTGTTTTGAATGGGAGGTTTTGTTTTTTGATGCCTACATGGAAAGTTACCGTGAGGCTTCTCTCCAACTTGAGAGAAAAACGTATTTAGTGAGTCGCAGGCTTCTTTTTGTGCTTCTTTGTGGGGATATTTTTGTTTTTCATTATTTCTTTGACAAGTGGGCATTCAAGCCTATTTGTTTGGTTTGTGCCTTGAATGGCTGATTTCATCGCATCCCATGTTTCCTTCAGCTTTCTCTATAATTCCAGCATAGTAGCTCTTTTTGGCAGCTCTGGTTAATGGTTAAAGTTTACTTTTATCCATTATTAGTTTAATATATTCATTATAGTTATTTAGGGCCAAGATTTTGTTGAAACTTATTAAGTCGGTAGTTATGAAGTCGGTAAGGCCACATATGAAACCAATTTTTCCTCTGCGTACAACAGCCCTGAGGATGGTGTACAAATACATCGATACGTCGGGCTTCAACCACCAACCTTCAAGAACCCACTAACTATCAAACCGTAGAAGTTATGAATGTTATGCGTTTGTGCTTATGGTTTGTCCAAGTTTTTTCCTAACTTACAAAGGTCCTTAACGTATTTTTTTGTAACTTTTTTCCTAACGTATTAGAAGTATACGATTTGTATACTTCGGTTGACACAACATGCCTGTTGATACGATGACACGATATGAAATTTCTGTTTTGTAATCTGTACTCTGTAGCTACACTACACCCGACCAAGTTGGAGTTTTCGCTTGGAGGCAACACGCATTTACACGCTGGTGTTCGTGTGATTCACATTGTTCCGGTGTGTGGCAGGCCGTCGTAGTCGTGGGTATTATATGAGCCAAGTTCCGCAACCTGAATCTGCCGTTCCGTTCCCCGTCCTCGTTTGTCAAAGAGCCCCTCGGAAGTTTGTCCTCAACTAACTTCCCAATAGCGGTTTCATCGATTGTGCCACCCAAACTTGGAAGGCCCATAACCTTTCGTTACCTTTTTGTTGACCGTTGGGGTTTCACGTCATGAACATACAGTTATTGGGTAATTAATTATCCTCTTTAAGCGATTAGTTGGTCCCACAAAGCTCTGGGTCAAAAAAATTTCAAAATCGTTGCAATTTTGCATTATTGAAAAAACAATAGCTTTACACCGAACCCTTTTACCTCATAGAAGTGACTGATAATTCACCAAGACCTTCTAGACCCCAAAAGGAGATTCTTATTCGATTTTGGTTTATTATTTCCAATAATGAACCTTTGGAATCGACGAAGAAAAACAAATTTTTAACACCCCCTCAAAATTTGATGGTTTACGTTTCAAGGTACGTAGAATCCAAAAATCGAATAAAAATTTGGCCGTCCGTCCGCCGTACGCCGACCGCCGTACGCCGTACGCGGCACTTTTGCCACTTAGCATTGACCGATTTTGATGAAATTTGGTATGTAGGCTCCATTTGAGGTCTAGTTGTGCCCCGAAGATTTTGGTTGATGTAGGTCACTTCTAAGGGTTCCAAAATCAATTTTGAAATTTTCAAAACGCCCTAACTCAAAAAATTTTGATATGAAGGTATTGTTTTTCCTTCAATTTAGGATTCTATAGAATTTTTAGAATTTTTTGAGACCACCCGGAGCTCTGTAGGACAAATCGTTCGCTCACTACGAGAATTTAAAGTTTGGGCGTACGATAAATCAGAAACACGAGCGTGAATCGCAAAAGAGGCCTAATCTCCGTTCAAATTAAAGCTGACCGAAATTCGATCGATGTTTTTCTTCATGTTGGATGGTTGGTGGCTTTGCAGACGAGTGATCTATATAGAAAAATAAAAAATAATAAACCATTGTGTAATAATTTGCAGCGTTTTTGGATTCCAAAGATTCACTATAAATCATAATAATATAACCATAATAATAATAGGTATTAAACAAAAAAACAAAAACAAAGTGAACCATGTGAAGTGAAACAATGTGAGTTCCCATGAGTTTTAAAAACCTTTCACACAGGTACCAGAACTCGGCCGTATGAGGAGATTAGAAGCAATACTGGCTCGCTGAATAGCATTTTGGGGTAGACTAACTCATTTTATCAATTTTCGCGTTCACTGGTCACGACTTCCCCATCATAATACACCTTGGGTAAATTGAAGGTAGCGGTAAAAGGAACGTATGAATCAAGGGACAATTTCCAATTCGTTTCGCTACCTCGAAAATCCAGTTAGTTTTTGAGGTTCCCCCCGTTCAAGTCCTGAGGACTATCCTCAAGGCTGAGGGCCCTTCTAAGGTTTTATAAAAGGTGGAAAATGCAATCGCTTCTCTGGCGGCGAGGGGTCCTCCCCTGTCATTGGCCGAGGTCTGAATGGCACCTGCTAATCCGGAACATAGCTGTGAAGAATGCAACCGACCAACGAACCGAGGTTGTTGGCAGGAGGTGCTCCTACAGAACCGCAGTTCCAGAGATCAATAACAACAGAAATTGTAATTTGAAAAACGTTTTCCAAGTAACTTGGGTGCTGGATAACCCCAGTACTATCTAAGAAGTAAAAGAAAAAGTAAAGTAAACAACCATTTCAGGTTGGATCCGACTGCCATTCCTGGCATCGCGGGACTTCATCAGCTGTCTTCCAAAGGGAAGATCAGAATTTGTTCTGATGGTTTCGCTCAAGGCTTGAGACCTGGTGGGGGGGGGGGGGGCTGAGCCCGGGACGCTCGGAAACACGCCTCCGCTGCGAGACTCGAACACACGACCTCCTCGCAGTTGCCGATCCGAGAATCTTCGCTAAAGGACGCGTGCCGCAGCGACCGAGGTCACAGCTGACCCCAGTACTATCTAACTTGAGTACAAATCTGAGGTTTTTCCTCATTCCTGAGTTTTTCTCTTTGAGATCTGTTAACCCATTTCCGGCCAAGGGTAGAAATGAATTTAAAAGTTGAAATTTTTATGTAAAAACGTTGTATTTAAGAATGTATGAACATGAAATGAGGCTCAAAATTTTTCAATAAATTTCAAAACAAAAGATAACGAACGATGCGAAAACGCATCGTTGGCCGAAAGCAGGATCACTTGACATGGAGCCCTTTGAAACACTCTGGGTGCAGATGAACGTCCTATTTCTCGCAGACATACAATTTCTGTCCACCACAGCATCTGCAGCGTTTCCTTGAAGCTGTGGAATGCCGTATTATGAATCAAATTATGATTATTATGAGTCAAATCTCATATCACTCCGTTAGCAGTCTCTCAATGGGATCTTCGTTCCACAGCAAGCTCAGACAAACTCCACCCCCTCCCATGAATTTATTGTAGTCCGAAATCATCTTAGGCTGATCAAATGCACCACTGGCTTTCTGGTTTCTGTCGTATCTTTGTGCTTTTTGAAGTTCAAACGTGCCTGGGATGTTTTTGTTGTCGTGTACCAAGGCTATTCCGTTGAAATTTTCGTCAATGTTCTTCCTCGTCTCTTACTGTATCCACAGGTGGGGGTATATTATACTACATAAATAATTTGAAGAAAGTCCAATTGCCTAGGTCATCCAGAATGGCGAGGATCTCGTCAATAGACCAAACTTTGCCGCTTTTTGGATCCATTGAAAAAATGAATAAATAAAAAACCTCGAATACACCACTGAGGAAAATAAAAATGAGATAAGCCGAGCCGAGCATGCCGGAAAATAAACGTGTAGGCACTCTGGTATCGCTAATTTGCCCAGGATCGAATTTGAGCTTCCATGGTCATGCTTTCGGCCAAAGGTGCGTTTTCGCATTCGTCGATTTTCGTCGTTGTACAACCAATACCATTATTTATTTATTTTGTGTTTTGAATGTATTTGGCTTCTACACCATTCCAAGCATTCAGGATCAAGAGAGGAGAAGTATTGTTCCTTCTCCAACGTGACGAAAAATTCCACAAGGTCAAAGCTCCTCCAGACCATCAAAAATGCCTACTTTTCAAAAAATTCTCCAAATTCGCAATGAGTTCCTCAACGTTGAAGCAAACATTTTTTGAGCAGTTCAGGAACAGTATAAACGAGAAAAAATTAATCTACGACGATTTACCAATATTTTCAATTCCTAAAAAATTCATAAATATGACGATGCGAAAACGCATCATTGGCCGGAAATGGGTTAACTATAAACTATATTAAAATTAACGAAACCTGTTGTTCTCTATTTTTATCAATAACAAGTTGGAGTAATTCCTTGTAAAGTTGGTTTCAGTTTCGTTTTTAATAGTTCAAGTAATGTACCAAATAGGTACTCATGTTAACCCTCAAAACTTGACTGAAACATTCTCTGAAAAAGAACGCACATTGTAACCGAAAATGTTACATGTCAAAATGTTTAATTTAGTGGACAAATGGACCAAACTTGAAATCACCGTTCATAATTAGCTTTTGAATCACCGTTGTAAAATAAGTATTAGAGAGGTCAAATACTTCATTTCAAAATTTCCAATAATTTTTAGTCTTGCAAAGAATTCAGTCTTCAATCTTGCAATTCAATTCAAGTTACGTATTTAATTAATTTATTAATCATTAATTATTTAATTTTAATTAGGTAATTAATTAAATTACATATTTATATTACTCGATTGAGAATTAGGTTCGGTATTTATCCACCCTTTGGAACATCAAATTTTGAAGTTGGTGTAATATTCACTGGCTCAGTGAGTCAACGAAATGTCACAAGTGTAGTCGTGGCTTCTAATGACCTACCGGCGAACTCGATCCTTGGAGGGTTGAAAAGGATTAATTGAATGAGTCCCCGTTGTCGCCGGTTCATAACGGTCTCGTCTTCGATTACGTAATTTCTTTCTAGCCTCAGACATCCAGTCTAAGCGTCATCGTTATGGACCCAGCATGACAACCTGCCAGTTAGGGTGTGGCAAAAAATAAATAAACTAAAGTTAGGTTGTCTGTGGTATCGGACATAATTATATTGGAAAACTTGCTTTCAATAAGTCCCTTTCTTTCAAGATAAGTGGAGGATGAGCGAATTTTCCCTTTTTAGACTTCGGAAACCTCGAAAAATACCTGCTCTCTTTCTACTCAATAAGTACCCAGATGTTAGTTCATTTTTCTCGATTTTCGGTAGTATTCATGCAGTACCACCATACCATATGCACAGGGTATCTTTTAAACATTATAGTAGTCCTTATTTATGTTCTAATCGTCTCCACGAATTCGGCCATTGCATTTTTGGGCACGACGAATATATGCAGGTTTTCCTGATGTATAAAATGTATAAAGGTAAATTTGGTGTTTTTGGAGAATTTTAATTTGAGAAATTGTGATGATAGTTTTGACCCTAGTTTTTGAAATTTTGATCTCTTGGAGTTGTCCATGTATGTATTAAATCCTATTCATACTCTACTCGTCTCTACAAATTCATTGAGATTGCATTGTTGTATACAACAAAATATACGCATGTTTTCATTACATATGATGGCATATAAGGTTGATTATCCTGAATTTCCCCTTCTTCAGGACCCGAATTATCACCCATGATGAGGAAGTCTCAGAATAATCGGAATTAAATTATGGGCTATATTTTGGTTTATTATTTCAATAATAAGCCTTTGGAATCGAGCAAGAAAAAAGATTTTAACCCCCCCTCATAATTTGATGTTTTACGTTTCAAGGTACGTAGAATCCGAAAATCCAATAAAAAATATTCCGTCCGTACTCACCCACACAGGACCGATTTGGTTCAAATTTGTTGTATGGGCTCCATTTGGAGTCTAGTTGTGCCGCGAAGCTTTTGGTTGATGTCAGTCACTTCTAAGGGGTGAAAATTGAGGGTTGAAATTTTCAAGAGTGCTCTAGCTCGAAAACTCTCGAAATAAAGGTATCGTTTTTCCACCAATTTTAAATAGGTAGTATTGAATTTTTAAAAATTTTTGAGACCACCCGGAGTTCTGCAGGACTAACTGTTCGCTCCCTACGAGTACTTGAAGGTTTTCCTTCGATAAAACAGAATCACGAATGTGAATCACAAAAGAGGTTTAATCTCCATTCAAATTGTATCTGACTAAAATGCGATCGCTGTTCATTTCTTCGATTTGCATTCAGTTTTGCTTTCTGAGCAACCTGTAATCAAATTTCTATATGAAGCTCCCTATTTTTCGAATCGAGTGTGAACCGTTTAGTTCTTTCTAATAAACTTGATTGTGAAGGTGTGAAGGCAGTATGGTGTGGTAGGTAGTACCTACCAATGGCTGGTAGGTAAAAAAATGTTGGTAGGTAAAGAAAAAAGTGCAAATCATTGCCCGAAGGTTTATTATTTTCTGTATACATCACCCTACTGCATAGATCCCTCCCTACCAACCGCAGTTACCTACTGCCTACTAGGGCAATTTTGAAAATTTTAACCCTTCATTTCCATTTGGTTGGTGGTTGGGGTTGAAATGTTCAAAAATGCCCTGGTAGGTAGTAGCCACCTATGGTTGGTGGGGAGGGATCTATACAGAAGGGCGATCTATTCAGAAAATAATTAACCTTTGGGCAATGATTTTCAGCGTTTTACACTGTTGTCAGGAATAAATTATATGAGGCTTTTTAATTGAATATTAGTATTGATTAGATTAATTCAGATCATCAGACCCGAAACACTCCCCCCTCGATAAACATAGTACCAATGCAGTAAGTATGCGACCAACGAAATAGCTAGTAACTTCTCAAGGCAGAACGAGAGTTCTGTTTTATGAGAATTAAACTGTGCCACTAAGGGCCTGCTACGATTATGCTGGTGAAGTCCACAAAAACCCTTAAATTCGCTAAAATGTTCCTTCTTTGATCATAAATTTGTTGGTTGGTCTATCAGAATTTGCATGAAGTTTTCTATTAGCAGCATTCTAATGTCAATTTTAAGGAAATTTCTCTACTATATTAGGCAATGGAGTGAAACGTATCTACACGCTAGAGTTGCAGGTTCGTTGAACTCTGTTGAGTTCGTCTGCCTTTTGCGGCTGACGGTTTTCCACTTTGCGGTCAGTACTGTCCGTCTGTCGTCAACTGGTCTCTCATCTGTCATTGGTGGAGACTCTGGAGTTCCGTAATCAGGGGGCAGGACCTGATTCAGAAGGCTCCAACAGTTAGCTAGAACGTTCTAGGTCTGTTGTTTCCAACTTAGACGTTCGCTACTTCCGAAGTAAACATTATGTATCCAGATGGTATACTCTCTCAAGTAAATATTTGAATAAGGGGTATTCTATGCTTCTCAAATATCTAATGAGCATTCGCAAAAAACCTCATTAGAAAAAAATTTGAGAAACTACAAACAAGACAGAATCCGTAAATAAATAAATAAATCAATAATTGGGGTTGGAAGAATGCCACACTTCGGTTAGTAACGACATGAATGTTAAAACCAAATGTTTAAACCAAAACTTTGAACATTTCAAGTGGTCACATATACGACGATGAAACGATAAATTCTCGATACCGATGTACTATACATTGCTTATTATTTTCCTCCCTACAATTTTCTGAAATGCCTTCTTCGTTTTTCAGGTTCAGGTGGCAGTCCTGGTGCTGAAGTCGCCGGTCTCGTCTTATTTGGGATCGCCTTCTTAGTTCTCACTATCTTCTCCATCGTTTTCTGCGCCTGCTGTAGCGAACGCAATGACGGCTTCAAGGTGAGCAACACCACCAAAACCCATTAAAAAACCAGCGAATCAAAATTCTCATACTAGTAGAATATTCCCTTTTTTAACCTTGAAATATCATGTATTTGTACGTATATCTTACATCCCTTGTAATATTAACATTAATGTAGGTTACGAACGTGTTAATGTTTTATTTATTTCTAGTTATAAAGTCAGGCTAGTGATTGCAATAACTATAGACATAACTTCTAGACTTAGACATTATATATTATCATATTATTACTACTAGGGATATCCTAAGGTTACAACTAAATGGAGGAGGACACGCCAAGAGCCAGCATTCATCTCCTGTTTATGATCTGCTTTTTCAATATTTTTAGGGTCTCAGTACTTGCATCAGCATCGGTGGTGGTCTCTCTGGCCATGAAATCCACCAACAACACTCCTTTTCTGTCCCAAAACACAAGCCATGCCTTTTCTCTCTGAGTCCTTCTTTAAATACCCTAACCCACTTGAAAACATGCTGACATAACATTGAATCAGGTTCGAAAGTTTCCATTAGCTGACGATGGATTTCAGAGGTAGATTTATGACGTAAAGTGAGGAACTTGACGACTGACTGGATCTCCCATTGGCGGTAGGTGAAGCAAACAGGGCCTTGTAAAGGGGCCCATTCACGTGTACTCCAGGAGTCGCCGCCGCGGGCCTAGCCGCCGTCAAAGGGGAAAACTACCCGTGAATGGTTAACAAAATCTTGAGGTCTGGCGGGCGTCCGCCGCTCGGCAGGTAATCGAACATGCTCGAAAATTGCGGCCAGTTAATCCTCGGCGGCCCTGTGAATGGTTGAAGTGAGGCCGACGCCGGGTCGCACTCCCAACAGTACGGCATGTAGCCCTACCGTTTTCCTCACTTCTAGTCATCTGAGCAAGCGGTGGTTGGAAGCAGGCCCGCCAATCGGCGGAGTCAGGAGGTTTTGGCAGCCAGGTGAATGGACTACTGCGGTGGAAATGTCGTCGCGGCAGCTGTTTCCGCCAACCTTAAGGGGCCCATTCACGTGTACTCCTGGAGTCGCCGCCGCGGGCCTACAGGTACTCCCCAAAGCCGCCGCAGTAGTCCAAGGCTAGGCCCACGGCGGCGACTCCAGGCGTACACGTGAATGGGCCCCTTTAAGGTTGGCGGAAACAGCTGCCGCGACGGCATTTTGCTGAACAGACTGACCTAGGCCTTTTTTGATCCTTGTGACCCCCTCCTACACGCAGGTATGCCAACCTTGACCAAAAATTCCTGCACCCTCCAGGAGAGTTGTAACCGTATTATTTGAGTACCTCTCGATTACTAAAATGTATGATTAACCGAAGATTTTATTTAATAAATCTTGGTTACATGGGGCCTAGACAGAATTAACCAAGGCACTACCTCAGTCATTGTTTCATAGTCTCTTATTCATCTAGGAAGTGATTCTACACTGGACGCCCTTCGCAAGAAAAGAGATAACTCCATTGTAATTTCTCTTTGTGGATCAGACAAGTTAATCCAATAAATCCCGCTTCTCTCAGGCAATTTGCCTTCTTTAACAATAAACGACTACGTTATTGCGAGGAATCCAGGGATTGGGATTGAGCCAAATCCCGCGGCATATGCTCTCAGAGGGAAAACCCCGCCTTCGAAGCTAATACCTGGTGTGGAAGGTCGTAGATTTCCCTTAGCTTTATTTATACAATACAAGAAGGAACGAGATTCTCTGAAACGGTTCAAGGTCGGCATCCTCTTCTCTCGGTGTTTTTTTTTTACATCGTACTTTTTCCGTTTGTTGCTAAAATTGAGAAGGCCTGACCTCGCGAATTTCCATTTTCGCGGAGTTTCAAGCCTCGAGTTCAAGGCCATCACTAATTTTTTAAAAATAATTCCGTTGATCACGAAATACGGGTTTTCCGGGCGTTTCGTCTAGTCTTTACTTTTTGTAGCTGGATATAGTTGACATAGCTGGTTCTCGTGTTGCGTTTGAGCTCTTCCAACGCCTAGGATGTTCTCCAAACGCAGCTCTATCAGAATCCGATAACCTCCTAAACCTTGAGGATTCTCTTCTCGTTTGATATGTGGTATCATGGTTTACTGTACGAATCCCGAGTGGGATATCCACAGAAGAAGATCATTCTGGCGGTCATGATCCTAATCCTCTGTTCTCGCAGCATTTATTCAAAATTGGTTACCGTCATCCCGTTCTGATGCTTACTGAGCCATTGGAACCCCCAGCAAGAATCAGAAGGTTGCTTGTTACTGTTCTTATCACGTCGGGGCCAACTATTTAGTTTGCAAGGTATCAGTGAAAACCAGAAGTAGTTCTTAGTTTGTAGAAATTGTTAGGTAGACACGTCAGCAGATAAAACGGGAAACATGGGAATGAAGAAAAGGTTAGGTAAATATGAAATTGGGTAAATGTATCGAAACTCGAAAGAATAAATGCTTTTCAAAAAGTATCGATTTATTTTGATACTTTTTCAAAAAACTCGATCTTTTGTGAAATTTTTCTTTTTTTTTCAAATTGAATAGTTTGAACTTGGTGAGAAAAGATCTTTTGGGACATCTTCCTGAGCCTATCTACATCATATCACAGTCCAGGTTACGTACCCAAGGCACATACATGGATATACAAGGTCCATGAATAACATGGTTCAAGGAAGCTGGATGGAGTTTCTTGCATAAAAGTCATGAACATTTTAAAATTCATCTTAATTAACAAGGTTCTGTTTTACTAATAATAATGTCAATCAATAAGTTACCCACCTACCTTGTACTCTTAATTGAATTATTAATGATACCTGAAAATTTTACCGTGAGATGATATGAAAATATATTGTACTACAAGCATTGGACCATGGTGTCACTAATGTCACCGAATACATCTTAAGAATTCCACCTAAATCCCCAGGTATCATCGGAGTAACCAAAACTAAATTGCAATTTAAAAAAATTATTGATGGACAAAGCTAAATTTTTAAATATTTCATGAGCTATTGGAAATCTAAAACTGAAATCATGACAAAAATGTCCAATGAAATCAATGAGAAATGTTTTAACATTTTTTTTCATAATATCAGGTTTTATTTATTTATTTATTTTATTTATTTATTTAGTTGTACAAAAGAAACAAAATAACATATTTCTTCCAGTTTCTTCAACATTATCAATTATTTCTAGTTATAAAGAAAGTAGAGGACCATAATTAGAAATTTAAACAACTTATTGCTAGGAAAGAAGGCCAAAGGCCCGTGACACCTAGCAAGTATCGTCGCCAGCACTCCCATAACTATGCTTGCATCATCAAATCATAGAGTTTAATATACCCAACAAATATAAAACAAAATCAATTTTAGCCTTTCATATTACACATATGTACTATTTATCACGTCTTCGCACTGCGACCAACCCATCTCTAACAACCACGGTAATAGACTTCTTAAAGCTCTCGAAAAATAGTTTAAAAAATTCAACTATTAAATTTAAAATTGTAATTCAAATTTAGTTACTCCGGTGATACCTTGGGTCAGGTGTGGAATTCCTAAGATGTTTTCGGTGACACCAGTGACATCATGGTTCAATTAGGGTTAAGTACTGCCTCCCACTTTCAAACCAAGATTTCTCTTCATGAACCTCCTTCTTTTAGAAATTTAATTAGTGATTTTAAAACGTCAATCCCCGCTGATTAAGAAGCTCTCAGCTGGGAACCAATTAAATTTTGCCTAATTAGGGTTTTTCATCAAATTAAAAACGGGGGGGGGGGGGGGGGTATACTAAAGTTGTTGACTAGTGTAAAACTCTAGTAGTGTCAGTTAACACTGGCTATTGGTGGTAACCACTTGTGAAAATTGAAATGTTTCACCCCTCTCTTCATCTGACAAATTGCACTTGAGGAAATTTACAAATAAATTGTTTAGAAGTTGAAACAAAATAAATAAAATAAATTAAGAGAAGGGAAATAATACAGTATTATCAGAGGCAACGTAAAAACAACATGAACATAAATACATTTGATGGAATATAAAAATACTTTGAACGAAAGTTGAGAAGTTGAGACGCGATAGTATTCTAAAGTAGTCAGATTGTTTATTTGTTTTGAAAGTATCGATATTTTAATCAAGTATCGCTCAATACTTTTCAAAAGTATTGATACGTTATTTACCGATGTTTCACTGTTTCACCTATCCCTTTTTTGAAAACTTGAACTAACCTTCCTCATACGCGAAGCGTGGTTATCGCAGCACCGAAAAGCTATGCAGGTGGAAGATGTATGGCATGGATGATGGATGGCAGCTTCATCAAGCTGTTGATGAGAGATCTCACAGCGTTCATACGATAGTTCTTTTCATAGGAATACAAGGCTTTCCTACCTACAATAGTGAGGAAGCCAACAAATACTCGTAGACTGAACATTATGGTTCCTATTCAATATCATTAGAATGTTTGTTGTTCCTTGAGCGAAAAAGTGAATTTATTGGATCCACTGTTTGTAAGGAGGTTGTTTCTTTCTAATAGATTTCCTACCTTCCTGTCAACTATCCTTCGGTAGATTGGGCACGTGTTTGTGAGGAATGCAAGACATGCGCTGGCGAATTGGCCAAAATGACGCGGTAATATTGCTAAATTAAGAGATGACGTGAGTTTGGAATCCGGTATTTTTCCAGCGATTTAAAATCACGTCTCCTGCAAAGTTAAGACATCTTCCGAAGCATAAACCTTCTTGTTGTTGGGGGATCCCCGAATATGCCGACTTTTCCTCGCTACATGGTTTCAACCCTGCACGAAATAGTTGCTCTACAAGAATTTTATAGGCAGTTGAACTCTTCCCGCTCCATTACATTCATTTCTGCTCCGGTACGGGATTATTCATTTTATCGTATCGCCTGAAAAGCCTCACCGAAATGGGTTTTGCGGTGAGCAAGTTGCCTCTTTCTTTTTATACTTTGCGGGGTCGTTTCTTTTCTCGAAATGAAGGTAATTCTTGGTTACACTCGCGTAACCTCAAGATTTTGCGAAGTCATAAACTTTTTTAACTAGGAGTTGAGTGATAGGATCTAAGAAAGTCGAGGAAAAACAACGAAATCCTACAAATAGACCATAATTAAGGAAGCGTATTTGAAATTCCTGAAGTGGACGATTCTCAGGTGTAGTGGTGTTTCGATACTTCCAAATACTCGATACTTGGTATCGAATAAGTATTGAAGTCTTGGTACTGATATCGAAACGTAAGTACTCGATACCAGGAGTATCATTCGATACTTCCTACTAAGTAGTATTTTTCCATACGAAAATAAAAAAAGAAGATAATATTCGTATTAAACACGAATATTATCTTCTTTTTTTTATTTACTGACAAATTTTGTCAGTGAAGTTGTCCCAAGTTGTGACTCCCAACCTAATATCAAGTACATATTCATCAAGCTTTTGATCATTTTTGTAACTAGGGGACTTCTATGGTTTCTACGCTTTGTTTTTTTGCTCTGACAGCACTAGCAAACGGGTAGGTACTCAAGGAAAAGAAAATAATGGAAAGTGGAAGTCCAAAAGCGTCCTTATTTTTTACATCTTTCATTATATAGCGTCGGCTTACAAGTGAAATTCACTAAGTCAATTTTTTCAATTTCCGGTTTAGTTGCTACTCCTATGTATTTTTTGACGCCCGAACGATTGGTGAAGTCAGGTTTGAGACAGTTTTGAGGTTTCCTTGGAAACCATTCCTCGGATCTCAAAAATGACTTCAACAATCGTTCGGGCGTCAAAAAATACATAGGAGTAGCAAATAAACCGGAAATTGAAAAAATTGACTTAGTGAATTTCACTTGTAAGCCGAAGCTATATAAAAATGAAAGATGTAAAAAATAAGGACGCTTTTGGACTTCCACTTTCCATTATTTTCTTTTCCTTGAGTAATTTTTCTATTAGAAGAGTAATACTTTTTTAAAGCTTGATAAGAAAGAAAAGGCGAAGAAGAACGGCAAGTTGAAGTAACTTTGGATGAAATTTATAGAAAGTCGTCCTCCTGCAAGCTTCCAAAAATTCCAAATATTCAAATTTGAAAGTCACAACTGGGATATCTAGAAGTAGTTACGTACTCACCTACGAATTCATTGTTTTTCATAAAATTGTTTTGTCAATACTTAGTTGATTCAAGGGAGCTAGGGTCAGGTAGTAAAAGGGTTCCACCTACCCATGTGATGTCACAGTCCAGTCCTGGTCTCGTTATTGTCTCAAGACGTGTCCTAGAAATCCCAATATGGGATCAGGCTAGTTTTTAATGTGAAAGACCTCCTCCCCCCCCCACCACCAGAGCATGTAAGGTACCTGCATGAGCGAATATTCTGAGAAAAGTCTAAATAACTGGTGATTTTACAGACCTGTCAATGTCTGAGATGCTCAAAGTACAGCAAGCAGTGTTGTGGAAACCCTGGGATTCTGGGTAGGAACTCCAAGGAACCAGCACGTGTAGGTACCAAGAACCTATCTTTTCCTAGATCGCCTAGAGGAGCAACCACTTGTGTGTGAACTTGAATACTCTCGGCTCTCTGGACTGAATAAGAAGCAAAAGTCCATTCATACAGCATGAGATAATGAGCGAATTTTCATTGAAATCTAGTATGGTTTTTTCACAGTCAACACTGGAGATTAGAACGCTCCAAAACGGATTTCAATTACTTTTTTTCTCAAAATGATTTCGTTAAATTTGAGTTTTCTGAAATTAAAAAAAAAAAATCAATTTTAAATGCTTGCATACGAGTCTGCAACACATTGGGACATTTTCATGTCAACCACTACACAAGGTAGTGAAGTAAGGTTGTTAGTTCATGTACCCAAGCATCAAAGTTTTCGTGACGATTTTTCAGTTCATGTGCCAAAGCAAAATGTAAGTTGTTGATTGTTCTCTTCGCAACACAGTGAGTCTATTTTTTCTATCTTGGTCGCGTGTGCAAGATTTGCTTAGTTTTCGTGACGATTTTTCAGTTCATGTGCCAAAGCAAAGACTTGAAAATGTCAAAATACCAGTTGGTCATTATGGCACCAGTTTTTTGAAAAACGCCTTAGTGAGTTTGTTATCGATATTGTTTCGATACCTCACTATGTTTACAGATATTAGTGAAATATCTGTCCCTCGGTATTCGATACAAGTATCGGAAGCTAGGTATCGATACCAGTAAGTATCGCAAGTATCGAAACAACACTACTCAGGTTTGAGACGACGATGTCGTCGCATCAATAGTTCTCTTAATTTTCTCAAAACAATTTTTTTTTAAAAATTGGAACACTGTTATTTACTTTTTACAAGTTAATTAACACACTGATCACAGTGTTTTCACCTACCAAACTTAAGGAATAATAAATTGTGTACAGTTTACAGTGTTAGGGGGAAAAATCCCATTCGCGCAGCATGAGCGGATGAGCGAATTTTCAAAGTTACCATTTTAGTCGTCGAAAACCTCAAAAAAGACTCCTCTCGTCACTCCAAACTCAGAGTAGGTACTCTACCTACTCTTTAATTGTTGATTTTTTCGATTTTCTATATACCTGCCTTACCACTATACCGTATGTATAAAGTACAGTGTAGTGTGTTTGAAGATGTTTGTATTCTTTATTCATGTTCTACTCGTCTCCACGAACTCGGAGTACCCATTCGGACATTGCATTTTTGGGCACGACGAATATTCGCAAATTCAGAATATATTTTTGGGAAATTTTTAATGAATGCAATTGAATTTTCATCTGAAATTTGATCAGGTGGTTCTGATTATACCACAATATAACATATTATGTTATCCGTAAAACACCCTAAAAACACGTTTCTTGACCCTATTTTTTCGATTTTCTATATACCTGCCTTACCACTATACCGTATGTATAAAGTACAGTCTATGGTTTGAAGATGTATTCTATATTCATGTTCTACTCGTCTCCACGAACTTAGAGTACCCACTTGGATATTGCATTTTTAGGTACAACGAATATACGTATATTTGGACTATATTTTTGGGAAATTTCATTGAGTGAAATTGCATTTTCATCTGAAATTTGATCAGATCAGTTCTGATTCTACCTGATTATACCATAATATAATGGTTTGCTATGATTTTGAATAATATAATGGTTTGCTATGTTTGCTATACCATAATATAATATAATATAATTGCTATGATGAAATTTTGACCTCATAGGTCATGTTGTAATTTATGATTTTAGAAAAAACCCAGGAATCGTTAAGAATGTTCCAAAATGGATTTCAGTGTGAAAAAAGAAGTTTAAAAAAATTTGACTTCGTATCAAAGTTGCTTAATTTTTTCGAAGCGTTACTGAAACCTACAACTTGGATTAGTTATTGTTGGCAGCGTTTTGAATTCAAGTCGTAGACATCTCAACTGCTCGGTTTCCCTTGTCTAGGGGATTCATCAACCTCTGACGGTTGACACAGAGGTGATTCAGCAATCGCATTTCCTCTGAGGTGTGATTCAGTAATCTTGCCTCATCCTCAAAGGGCCCCCAAGTGACTCATGCGGGTGATGCAGTCGTTCATTCGATTTCAGTTGCTACCTTAAATCTGCCCTCTCCAGAAAACCGTTAAGTGGAGGGATGTGGCGGAAAATCTCGTTATTAAGGCCAATCATCCCGGGAATAGTTCCAGAAACAGCCACCACGTTGCGCTTCAAAATGAACTCAAACGTAGTTCTCATTTTTCTCCTCGCCTGTTCATCCAATTTTCAATCTGAAAGTTTTATTGTACTCAGAATACACATAAGAATGGCGCTCAACCCTTAATGTTTGTTAATTTTTTGAAATTGTACATTTTTTGACATTTTAAAATTTTGAAAAATTTATTTTGGGCTTTTAGGATAATTTTTTCGAAAAACTGGGATAATAGCGCACAATGGCAATTAAGTGAGAATATATAAAAATTGCAATTTTGAAGATAGTGTGTGCAGCGCGATCGTAAAGCGTCGAGGCGGCGAATGCTTCGACTTCAAAAAAATCGAAGGCAGGCGAGGAGTGCGAGGGCTTTCAGAGACCCAAACACGGAAGAGTTCGGGGTCAGAAGTCAATCAGGTGCGTTGACAACAACATGGGGTGGTCGGGCGGGTGGTACTTGGAAGAATCACTGTCTCGAAATGTTTCTTGATGAATTGCCTTTTTTCATAATCTACTTTTTTCGCTCAAGGTATCTCTGAATAACCCAGTGATAGTTCTTACAGTTGATAGTGCTATTTTTGACTACTTTCTTTCCTGTAATTTATTATGTTTTCTTGTATTAGCTATAAGCGTCGAAGTTTATGATCCATAATAATGGGAAATGCATCTAGACCTCTTCGTCCAAATCAAAAAAATTTTCAACTACATTTTTTCGTGATGATACAAGTGTTAATTTGGAAAAGTGAGCTTATAGAGCTCAATCGAAGTATTGAAAAAAATCTACAGAATTTTATGATTTGAAAATCGGGATTGCAGCGTCGTTGTTCTATTTTCTCTTTCTAGAATTTTCTATCTTTTAGAAAATTCTTCACACTTTTTTCAGTTTCGAGCAAGAAAGTAAATTTTATTTTAATTCGCAACAGGTCAAAATTTATCACTTGTTGCCAAATGATGAACATTTCGTTGTCGTAACAAATTCAAATAACAATCGTCTGCCAAGTGGGTGTGGCGCATAGCTTTCTCGTATGCTTCCCGATTGTATTGATCCGATGATAATAATTTATGTAGCTTATCTCAAAACATCAATCTCTAAGTACATTGAACTACCCTAATATGGGACCGTCTACACGTCGAACCGCACATTCTCTGAAGATCTCACCGGGCTTCCTCGTATCCATTACCCGATTTTATAGATGATTCGACGCATAGGTCTGAAAACATCAATCTCAAAGTACCTTGCAATACCCTCATAGGGGACCATCTACACGCCAATCTGAACAATCCTTGAAAATTTCATCAAAGTCGGATGAAAAATGTAAGTGTTACGGCTGTTACAAGGATTGCCGTACTAATTGATCATTAGTCCAGGAGAGATGGTTTTCATAGAGGACCGTCTTCACGCCAACCCGCACAATCTCTGAAAATTTCGTCGAAATCGGATAATAATTTCGTATAGTTATGCCCGTTACAAGGATTTCATGAAAGACACACAGGTACGAAACTAAAATGAATTGTTCAGGAAGGTCTAAAACGTAGGTAAAAAGTAAAAACAAAGCTTCCGCTACCTTGGTAGACTCGCAAGAAAAATGAAATGAAAACGCGATTCTGCGACACCACTGACCACCCAACTTTGCAGAGGTTATTTGGTTCACACGTTTTCTAAACATTGGGATAGTTACTCCAAGAAAACCACGTGCATGCGAGTATGGAGTACGTACAAACGCTAAGTAGTGCTGGATTACCTTGAGTTTGTACGCATTACTGTCATGATTTTTCAAGAATGATGTGAGTTTAGGTGTTGCCTACCCTGTGATTTTCATCAAGTTCGAATCATTAGTAACCACTGTCGTTCGCAAACAAATTCATGTAACAAATTATTAGCGAATTGCCCCCAAATTGATTGCACCTTATGTGCATGCTAACGTAAATTCCTTGCCGTAGGAACCCATAACTTCCACAGATATGTTAGGATTCCGTTAGGATAAGTAGGGATGGGTGTAGGTTGGACCGTGGAAGTTCCGCTATAAATTTCTTCTCCGTCAAAATAATCACATAAATCCAGCATTCAAATCTCGGATACATGTAAACAAAAGTTTCTCACTACCTAGCCATACATGAAATGAGTACGAAGAAGCTATGTACCACTTCCACTTGGCAAACATTTGGAAACACCGATTAGATTGTAAAAAGTGTGATCTTCCGTGGCCAGCTAAACCAGCTAACTACCAGCTAAATTCTATGAGCTCTAAAACGAAAAGAAAGGGAAAATGTTTGTTTCTGATGTTCTAAATGAAAAATATTATGACCACAAATTTGGTCCGGAAACATCTAATTTTATATTCTGTGTTGGTACGGCTAAGATTACGAGTAAAAGTTCCATAGAATATTTCCAAGGGAAATGCCAGTGTTAGTCACCTTGATTTTAGGAGGAAGGTACCTACCTAAAGGAAGTATCTTACTTATCTAACATCAATCTCCAATCAAAATATGTTCTTCTCTTTTTTTGGTAATATAAACAATTTTTATCATTCTCGTAGTTTATTTTATTATTTCTATTATTATTTATTATTATTATTTTTAAAATATTTTCATTATTATTATCTCAATTTTATTTATTCTCGTAGTTTCGCAAGTAGGAAGGAAATAAGTACGCAGATAAATAGTTATAACATGAAAAGGTAGGTAGGCTTCTGATTACCGTCAGACGAACTGACATACCTACACCAAAATTATTCAGGAAGTTCCAAAATTCAATCAATGTGAGAGGAAATTCAGAGCGAAGAAACGAGCAGACTTGATATGAAGTCACAAAATCGTAATCAGAAAGAACTAACAAGAATCGGGGTCCGGGTTGTGAGGGTTGCGGAGGGGAAGGTGACAACAAGTCTAGAGTCCAGAGGCGTAGGGGGTTCAGCTGCTAATCACCACCCCCTTCTTAGAAATTCCTTTGTTGTTCGCCGTCGACGCTTTACGACCAATATATTCAATAAATTTCAAATAAAAAAATATTTTCGTACTCAGGTGAGTTAGAGGTTTGGCGCTATAACCGCAGATTTTGAAAAATGTGAAATGATTTTCAAAATTTGAACTTTAAAATTCTGAATAAAATTGAAATTACAATTTTATTTTGAAAAATTTGGCAGAGCGCCATTTGGAAACTAATAATGAGTACATTCCCGTTTTCAAAATGAAAATCGCTTGAACTGGTGGAGAGAGAAACTAGAACTACGATTGCCCCTTTTTCTACAATCTCCGGTGCTGCCATCTGGTGAAAAAAAATCTTATTAAAATCGGGGATGATTGGCCTTAAAGGATGAAGGAAGGGGTCTTTAAGCATCTGCCACGGAGGGGATGATGTCGCCTAGCAACGGCGTCCTTTTCCCGGAGAAATTATTTTCTTCTCGGAAGTACCCTTTCCCTGCACCCTCTCGTTGCAGTACAATCGATACGACCTGCCTCCCATTCCTTCCTGTTATCCGGCTGGGTGCATTTTGAGAATGAATGGGACATTTGCAAGGTCTTTTAAGGTCAAAACGTGCTTTAGCCATCACATGACAGAACAAAAAAGTCTGCAAAGTGGGTGTGGCACTTAGCTTCCTCGTATCCATAACCCTATTGTATAGATGATCCGATGCATAGCAGCTAATCTCAAAATATCAATCTCTAAGTACCTTCCACTACCCTCATAGGGGACCATCTACGCGCTAATCTGAACAATCCTGAGAAATTTCGTCGAAATCGGATGGAAAATGTAGAAGTTATGGCTGTTACAAGGAATTCACGTTTGCGCATGCGCAGCAACTACTATTCGTCTGGGGGAGATGATTTTCATAGGGGACCATCTACACGCCAATCTGAACAATCCTGAGAAATTTCGTCGAAATCGGGTAGAAAATGTGGAAGTTATGGCTGTTACTAGGAATTCACGTTTGCGCATGCGCAGTAACTACTTTTCGTCTGGGGGAGATGATTTTCATAGGGGACCATCTACACGCCAATCTGAACAATCCTAGAAAAGTTCATCAAATTCGGATGAAAAATGTAAATGTCATGGCTGTTACAAGGATTTTTCGTTTGCGCATGCGCAGAGGCTAATGTCAATCGTAAGGTCTTGAGTTTCATTAGAGACCATCTACAACCTAATCCGCATAATCCCTGAAAATTTATTCGAATTCGAATAGAAAATGTGGAAGTTTTAGCTGTTACAAGGAATTCAGGTTCGCGCATGCGCAGCGGCTACTATCGGCCCGGGGGTGATGCTTTTCCTAGGGGACCATCTACACGCCAATCCAAACAATCCTAGAAAATTTCATCAAATTCGGATGAAAAATGAAAGTGTTATGGCTGTTACCAGGATTTTACGTTTGCGCATGCGCAGAGGCTACTATCAATTTTTAAGGCCTTGATTTTCATTGGGGACCATCTACAACCTAATCCGCATAATCCCTTTCGTAAGTGTTTCCGTTTGTTCGTATGGGCGACTGTCGACTGATTTATGAATAGTTTATGTAACAGTTATGAATTTTACTTTTCAATTTATTCATTTTTATTATTAACCCTTAATGTCCTGAGATATATTTTTGGAAGTACGATTTTCAAGCTTTCTGCAGCACTATTTATCCACTTTTAAGACGATTTTTTCTGCCTACCTTCACTTCGGTTGTTTGAACTATCCTTAATATCTGCTTTGAACTATCGATTGTTTGAGAAAACGTAGGAAAATCATCAACCCCAAGTATATTATTATGACATGAAATATGTATACATAATAAGTCTTGTTCATTTTATCAATAGTTCATTGCTTTCTAGTTATTTCTCCGATCCTGAAGAATTTTTTTGGTAAATACCGACAGCCAGCCAATCTTGAAGTGTCTTTGCAGAACCTCGCTACAAACACCCCTTCTGAGGTATCCAGAAAGATACCACGCTGTTTTCATCGAATTTAGAAAAATCTTAAACCACTCGATCAAAATCAGACACTCCACACATTTTAAATAGTCAAAACACACCAAAATTTGGGGGAAATTCTGAGAAAAAAAACTAATGTTTTGAACAAGTGGGAAATTAAGGGTTAACAAGTTTGAAGGTAGAATGTTAACAATATTGCAGCTTCTGGGTAACAGTTATGAATTGTTTACAACGGATTAAAAACGCAAAAACATTGTTTAGAAACAGGTATACAGTTGTTTACTACAGCTATAATATTTCTAATCGATCTGTACTCCAGGATCGAGTGACCAGTCACGAATTTGTTAATCGGTCTCGCTGTACACTTTTCGAGCTGAAAAAAGTTGCACATTTTTTTTTCAAAGGCCCCAAGCTAAAAGACATATTTAATTATCCGTGTCACCAACAAAATTTCTAAGTGTAAAAATGTAGGGCGAAAGTTGTTGCAAATTAGTTGCAGATTCGATCAGTAGTATCGTCGTTGTTATACCGAAACCATGTATAAATATCTTTGTCTGATTGTCTGACTGTGATTAGAATCAGACGGCTCAACTGATATTCTCCAAAATGGTACGTGGAGAGGATAATAAAACGTGAAAGAGTGAACTGAATGGAAGTTGATAACTGAAAAACCCAAAGCATATTTCATGACTCAGAGGCCGGTCTTCACAACCCGGTGATGGGAAACGTAATTACCGAGTGACGCTCAGCACGTAAAAAGACTTTTGGGAGATTTTTCAATTGTAAACCAAGTTCTTTTCTTCTAGGTTTCTCGAGGAATAAATGAATTTGAAGAGAAAAAAAGGAAACCAGGTCAGCTCGTGGAGAGCCATTAGTTTCACAACCATTGAGTAACCAAGTTACTCGATTAGATTTTGTGCATCTTGAACGAACACCTGAACTTGGCAAATTGACATCTGCCAAGTTGGAGGGGAAGTAAAGCTTAACTCGCAGAGAATATAAAGACTAAAGGGCCCTCTAGTTTGTTTCTCTTTTAGGAGATGGCGCTCGCGTCGCATCAAAAGTTTTCCCAATGTTTCTCATCCTCCACGAAAGATTTTTTTTCAATTACACGGGGATGTGTCCAGAATAAAAAATCCCGGTTTCCACCATTGAATTTTTACCATACTATACCTAATTATTTTTATCATAAAATCGCAGAATATCCCTAGTATATAAATTTTGAAAAAAATTCATTCTAATACCCGCATATTTGGTCAATGAGTTACCACCAAAAAATAAATTATGGTGTTTCTTCAAAAAATAAAGATTTTTATAAGAAATTTGACATGGTAGAAACATACAATGAAAGGAAACCAAATAATTTTACAGAATGAAAATTGGTCCACTGATAGAAGAGAACTAATGGGAAAATGATTAAGCTGCTGACTCTCTCTTTTCTCGATATACCTAGCTCTCTCTCGCACTCTTGTCATCCCCTTTAATCTCAGTCGGTTGCCGTTCGTTCCTCGTTCCGGGTCAGTATTTCACGAAATTGAAGACGCAAAAACCTAAAGTTGTACCTGAATTTGAAATTTTCAAGGATTTTAGAAATTTGTTAGTGCACGGCCCTAGGGAATTGAAAACTGACATATTGCCGCTGGAATCATCAAAATCGAACAATAATTGCCAGAGAAAAATGGGAAGAACCGTTAATTCAGTTATATTTTTCCCATAAAATGTAGCTAAACTTGAAATTTTCAAGGATTTTAGAAAATCATTAGTGAACGGCCCTAGGGAATTGAAAAACTGAAAGATTGCCGCTGAAATCATCAAAATTGAACAATAATTGCCAGAGAAATATGGGAATAACAGTTTATTTAGTAGTTTTTCCCATTTTTCTTTGGCACTAATTGTTCGATTTTGATGATTCCTGCGGTAATATTTCAGATTTTTAATTCCCTAGGTCCGTGCACTTATGAATTTCTAAAATGCTGTAAAATTTCAAATTTAGGTACAATTTTTCAAGTTTTTGCCCCTTCAATATCGCGAAATTCTCTGAAAGAACGGCGATTGACTGAGAAACCCTTAATAAATTAACAAGTAACAATCGGTCATCAATCAGTTGGCATAAAAATGCTCATTTTTTCAACTTTCAGAAATGAAAGTAACAAACACCAAACGTAGATCTGAATTTCCGGAGTGAACCAAAAATGCCCTTCTCTCCCCCCCCCCCCCACCGGTGCGTCTGAATGTAATTTTTATGATGATGAAATCTCTCTACATTCTTTAGTTTCTGTCCCATCCCAACGAAACTATCAGAGATTGATTCTTCATGAATCGGATCTACACAATCCTATTTTAGATACGAGGAAGCTATGTGCCTCACCTACTCGGCAGACGGTTTTTTCCTGTTCCGGTTTGTCGGCCTGGTGAGATGGGAAAGGAAAGGAAGAAAAAAAAACTGGTCGAAAAGTAGGCGTAGCTGCCCATTATCTCTATTGGGGTCAGTGGACTGGGCGCCACTGCAAACGAGGAACCCGATTTGCGAGAACTTCATTTTGAATTGTGGGAAAATGTTCGAGTATTTGATTAGTTTATTGCATAAAAATGGCAAATACCTTCCAGTCCTTTGTGGGTTCTTGATTTTACGATATGACTGTGTACAGGGTGTCTATACTTACGATGGGCATAACTTCAGGGTTCGACTCTACTAGGTATTTTCAACAAAAAATGTCTCTTAGCAATTTTCTTTTAACCCACTCAAAATTCTATTTTTTTCACTTAAAAAAAAACTTCAATCAGCTAGAAATTCGGTGTTTTTGTTGAGTTCAAAGGTGTTACTTCGTGCTCACTACCACATTTAAGAATAATGCGTATTTTATGTACGAAAAACGAAGGTTTTCTTCAAAAAATCCACTTTCTAGCAGTCGGAACCATTTGGAAGTATCTCTATTTGATTCAGCGTAAAAAATTACATAGGAAATGATACCAAAATCGTCAAGCCATTTTGAGATCGAGGGGGACCATAAACCGATTAAAACACTGGATTTGCTTGTAAAACACACGTTTTCTGGCATTCAAACTTCATTTACTCTTCTAATTTGAATGTTAAAAAGAAAAATTGAGAGACCGTTGGAAAGCTGACAATTTGAGCATGTTTTCCCCGAAGAGCGCCCATCGAAATGGGCAGGGATTTAGAGAGAAAACTATGGTCAAAGAAAGTCAAGATTGGAAAAATTTGTAAAGTTGGCTTTTTTACTTGATTTTTTGGAACTATTTTATTGCTGAAATATTTTGATTTTGCACTAGGTAGCTTAGGAATTTGACGCTCTTTCTAACGGTGTAGTCAGAATCGAATTTTCAGGAGAAATAAGGGAGTTATGACCATATCAGTGCCGTGAGGTCGAAAAAGCAAAAAAAAAAACTTTAAAGTGAAAAAAATAGAATTTTGAGTGGGTTAAAAGAAAATTGCTAGGAGACATTTTTTGTTGGAAATACCTTGTAGAGTCGAACCCTGAAGTTATGCCCATCGTAAGTGTAGACACCCTGTATAGTACTGAGAAGCCAAATCTTGAACTTTAAATGGAGCCTTTCTCCAAAAAAAGTTTTCTTCAAATGTTCATGATGGTACCAAGTCCTCCAAGTCAAAATCCCTTAAAACAAAAATTCATGTTTTGGAACTTTTTTCACTATTGAAGATAAAGAAGCTTTGTATCGTGCAGCAGGTCAAAAGAATTGGGGTCCTCCAAACACTACATTCACACTCAATTTCGCGTTTCAGAGCAGTTTCCGTGTTTGTCTGTCTGTCTGCCTACCACGACGCTATACATCAAATAAAAATAAAGATTTTCTCTATGAAAGATTAAAAAAAAATCTAAATTCATTCAATATAATAAGTTGTTATTTTTGACTAGAGTACAGTAATTACATTATTTTCAGTTGAAGTTCAACGACTTTCTTCGGTTGATACCTCGTTTCGGCAAAGACCAACGATTTAGATAGTTCAACCTAAAGAAATCCACGATTGTGAGTTATCTGCAAGAAAGAACCGAAAAGTTGTGTAAAACGTGTTGGCCTCCGAATTAGCTGAGTTTTTTATTAGATTCCTAATTTGTCCAGTAATGGAAAACTTCAGATTCTACAAACTCGATTGACAACATTTCAATTGGCTTGCAGGGAAGGTTTCAAAAGTGGTTTTGAGACGAGGACTTGTAGGTACTTCTTTGGAGTGGTCCACCTTCGACCGATCGATGAGACTAACCCGCCACGCAAGTTTACTGACCCACTAAAAAATCTTCTGAGAGGATTTTTTCCCCCTTCTAATAATAATCCGTCTTTAGCGACCCAGAGGAGGCTAAATAACAATAAACAAGACGAATTTCCCAATTTCGAACTTGATTTGACGATTGTGTTGTTGGTTGTAGGAGTGAGAGAAGTCGTACGCGATTTAAAAAAAAAACGCTGCAAATCATTGCTCAAAGGTTTATTATTTTCTGTATAGATCACCCTTCTGTATAAATCACTGGTTCTCCATCAATAGCACCTACCACCATCTGTATTCTCCCTTGACCTTCCCTCTCAAATTTCATCTTCCTGCGTTCAATAGGATTGAAAATGGCTTCGGAGCTCACTCAGCTGATCAGTGATCTGAAGAGTGAAGAAGATCTCCTCGAATGCTGAAGACGCCTGGAATAGCACTTCCATTCAAAAGGATTGAAAATGGCTTCAGAGCTCACTCAGCTGATCAGTGATCTGAGGAGTGAAGAAGATCTCCTCGAATGCTGGAGACGCCTGGAAGAGCACTTCCATTCAATAGGATTGAAAATGGCTTTGGAGCTCACTCAGCTGATCAGTGATCTGAGGAGTAAAGAAGATTTCCTCGAATGCTGGAGACGCCTGGAAGAGCACTTCCATTCAATAGGAGTAAAAATGGCTTCGGATCTCACTCAGCTGATCAGTGATCTGAAGAGTGAAGAGGCCTTTGAGCAATGATTTGCAGCGTTTTTTACCCACCAACATTTTTTTTACCTACCAACTTTTTTTTACCTACCAGCTAGGTACTACCTACCACACCATACTGGCTTCACACCTTCACAATCAAGTTTATTAGAAAGAACTAATCGCTTCACACTCGATTGGAAAAATAGAAAGCTTCATATGGAAATTTGATTACTGGTTACGCAGAAGGCAAAACTGTATACAAATCGAAGAAATGAACAGCGATCGCATTTTAGTCCGATAAAATTTGAATGGAGATTAGACCTCTTTTGCGATTCACACTCATGATTCTGTTTTATCGAAGGAAAACCTTCAAGTACTCGTAGGGACCGAACGGTTTGTCCTACAGAGCTCCGGGTGGTCTCAAAAATTTTTAAAAATTCAATACTATTTAAAATTGGTGAAAAAGCGATACCTTTATTTCGAGAGTTTTCGAGCTAGGGCACTCTTGAAAATTTCAACCCTTAATTTTCACCCCTTACAAGTGACCTACATCAACCAAAAGCTTCGCGGCACAACTAGACCCCAAATGGAGCCCATATACCAAATTTGAACCAAATCGGTCCAGTGTTGCTAAGAAAAGTGCCGCGTACGGCGGACGGACGGAAATTTTTTTATTCGATTTTCGTATTCTACGTACCTTGAAACGTAAAACATCAAATTTTGAGGGGGGGTTAAAATTTTTTTTTCTTGCTCGATTCCAAAGGCTTATTATTGAAAATAATAAACCAAAAATTGACGTTGGAACAATATGATATCAATGTAATTTTTTCCTGGTGACCACCCGAATCCTCCGAATTTTAGCTTGATGAAACTAATATTCAAGTAAACATCACGTTTGAGCGTGCGCTCAGCTGCTGTTGGTCCGTTGTTATGACATTCATAGGGGACCATCTCGAGTCAATTCAAAATTGGATCGTGATTTCGAGTAGTTCCGGGTTGACCAAATGTAAAGCAAAATGTGAATGAAAATGTTGAAAGAACGATTTTTTTTGACATTCATTAAATTTCTCAGTTAACTAAATAAACAGTTAAATTTCCTGTTTTGGGTATTCAATCAGTTTAAACATTTAAACAATTTTCAAAAACGCGGTAAATTATTACACAAAGGATCATTATTTTTCCTTATAGATCACTCGCTTGCAAAGAACAGCTTTGCCATTGCCACTACAACCAAACCATATTTTCTCTTCACAATCAAGTTTATTTTAAAGAAATAAACGCTTCACACTCAATTCGAAGAAATAGGGAGTTTGGGTGCCATCATTAGGAATTTTGATTACCTACTGTTTGCTAAGGACGCAAAACTGAGTTCAACTCGAAGAAACGAACAACAATTTTGGTCATCTTAAATGTCAACGGAGATTAGGCCTCTTTTGCGATTCACATTCGTGTTTCTGATTTACCGTAAGCATAACCTCTCATAAGGGGGAGCGAACAGTTGGTTCTACAGAACCCTGGGTGGTCTCATTCGGTTCTAAAAATTTAATACTTTTTTAAATTGATGAAATACCTTCATATCAAAATGTTTTGAGCTAGGGCCTTTTGAAAATTTTAGTCCTTATTTTTCAATCCTTAGAAGTGAACTAGCCGCAAATGAAGCCCATATACAAATTTCATCTAAATCGGTCCGTGGTAACAAAGGAAAATCCAGCTTCTGGCGTAAGGACGTCACATTTTTTTCCGATTTTCGATACGTAGGTACCTTGAAACATAAACCAACAAGTTTTGAGGCGGGATTAATTTATTTTTACTTGGTCGATTCCAATGTTTCAGTATTACAAATAAACCTATATGAGGTCCAAAAACGTTATTTTTGAGGTTTTTTGTGGAATATGCTCGAACGTTATTAGGTATGAGCGAAAAGTAACTTCAGATGTAGGGTAAGTGATCATAATTCAAAAAGGGTGAAAAATCGGTAGAATTATTTTTTGAAAATTCGCTCATCCACTCATGTTGCTTTTAGACCAGTTTCTCCGCTTCCTTCGAAATTCGGCAGCCCCAATCTTCGGAGGGAGGTCGGACTCGATGAAGGGAAACGTCAGATCGTTCGGTTTATCGCGAGAATGCGAGTCACGACCCCCGACGATCGTGACTGAAGGGAGGCGGCGACTCCTGGAGATCCGTCCCTCGGAGCGCATTGTCCCCGTTTCCGCCCTCTTCAGGACTCCCGAAGAGCCGTCCTGGAGAGGAACCACCGTTAGAGGCGGCAGCCGATGTCATCTGAATTCCATGGGTATCGTGGGGTCCTAACATAAAGCTAACCAAAAATCCTTGCAATTGTAAACCTGAAATCCTTGTAATTGCAAACCTGAAATCCTTGTAATTTAAAACCTGAAATCCTTGTAATTACTAACTTGAAATCCGTGTAACTGCGGATCTGATATCCTTGTAATTGTAAACCGAAAATCCTTGTAAATGCAATCCTGATATCCTGATATCGCCTGGGTAGGAAAAACTGTTAATTGTTATTTTTAATCTAAGATAGACATCATTCTTAGAATTTTGCGACCTTTTAGCGTGTGTAAATCTTTTCCTATGAATTTTCAAAGTTTCGACCGTTTATGACGTCACTATGTCACGTATGACGTCATTATGTCTGGGGGGTCCCGCCCAGGCGAGAGGGGCGCGTGACGTCATAAACGGTCGAAACTTTGAAAAGTCATAGAAACAGATCTACTCACGCTAGAAGGTCGCGGTTGGTGCCAAAATTCTCAAGATGTGGTCTACTTTCGATTAAAAATCTTTAAAAAAATCAAGGCTCTATTGCGAACTTGAAATCTTTGTAATTGCAAACCTGAAATTCTTGTAATTACAAACCTGAAATCCTTGTAATTGCAAACCTGAAATCCTTGTAATTTACAAACCTGAAATCCTTGTAATTGAAAACCTGAAATTCTTGTTATTGTAAACCATAAATCCTTGTAATTGCAAACCTGAAATCCTTGTAATTGAAAACCTGAAATTCTTGTTATTGCAAACCATAAATCCTTGTAATTGCAAAACTGAAATCCTTGTTATTACACACCTGAAATTCTTGTAATTGAAAACCTGAAATCCTTGTAATTTCAAAGCTAAAATCTTTGTAATTGTAAACCTAAAATCCTTGTTATTACACTCCTTAAATCCTTGTAATTTCAAACCTGAAATCCTTGTAATTGCAAAGCTAAAATCCTTGTTATTATACTCCTTAAATCCTTGTAATTGAAAACCTGAAATTCTTGTTATTGTAAACCATAAATCCTTGTAATTGCAAACCTGAAATCCTTGTTATTTCAAACCTGAAATCCTTGTAATTGAAAACCTGAAATTCTTGTTATTGCAAACCATAAAGCCTTGTAATTGCAAAACTGAAATCCTTGATATTACAAACCTGAAATCCTTGTAATTGCAAACCTGAAATCCTCGTAATTGCAATTCTGAAATCCTTGTAATTGAAAACCTGAAATCCTTGTTATTACACACCCTAAATCCTTGTAATTTCAAACCTGAAATCCTTGTAATTGCAAACCTAAAATCCTTGTAATTGCAAACCTGAAATCCTTGTAATTTCAAAGCTAAAATCTTTGTAATTGTAAACCTGAAATCCTTGTTATTACACTCCTTAAATCCTTGTAATTTCAAACCTGAAATCCTTGTAATTGCAAAGCTAAAATCCTTGTTATCATACTCCTTAAATCCTTGTAATTTCAAACCTGAAATCCTTGTAATTTCAAAGCTAAAATCTTTGTAGTTGTAAACCTGAAATCCTTGTTGTTATACACGTTAAATCCTTGTAATTGCTAAACTGAAATCCTTGTAATTGCAATTCTGAAATCATTGTAATTGCAAACCTGAAATTCTTGTAATTAGAAACCTGAAATCCTTGTAATTTCAAACCTGAAATCCTTGTAATTGCAAGAATTTCTGAAACTATTGACGCCACTGTAACGAAATTTGGTAGTTTTTTTTTTTTCTCAGGAAGAAATCCCAGTTCAAAAGAAAAATCGGATAATTCTCCAATTAGGTGTAACACCTCATTCAAGTGTAGTTAATAATTACACCGATTCGTGTAGCAAGAGTGGATGAGCAAATTTGCAATTTCCATTTGTGACTTAAAATTAGGACTTGAGCTACAAGTGAAGTGGAGTTGACTGCGAATGAGCTCGCAATACACATTTTTATGATGCCAAGTGTAGCAATGAATGCTAAAAGTATCAGAGAAGAAACATTTGCGTGATTTATTTCTGCGAAGTAGGCTAAACACGCTTGAATGTGTAGGTAACAGCCTGGGACCCACTTGGCTCTTATGGGCGGAAAAGGTCCTGCTAGACCCATTTTGGTAGCCAACGTGTTAAAAAACCAAAATTTCCTCCGGCCTGAAGTATGACGATTGAAGAACAAACTCGATAGAACTGAGAAACTGATATTAGTCAGTGGTAATTATAATTCAAAGCTCAATGCCAGCCAAATGGGCGCGAGTTGGGAGGATTATGTCACCACTGGCTGGTTCCATTCCAAGAACTTTAGTTCCTTTTGAGCCTCCAAACGAATAACTATAATTCGAAAAAGGAGTACAGTAATCACCATGACGTCAACGGTGACTTATAATTATGACTAATTCGCGGTGGTCGGAAACTTTAGGGATCGAATTTGCAACTAATTTTGTCCTGAAACACACTCCACTACTAATCCGACATATTAACCCTTAATATCCTGAGGTATCTTTTTGGAAGTTCGATTTTTACCAGCAACAATTAGTCCACTTTTAAGCCAAAACTGACAGCCGTTGGCTATCTTGATACTCTAAATATTATTGTGTAAGAAAATGTAATAGTAAAAACAAAATAATTCGAAGAAAAAAAAATTCTCGCGTCCACAATGAGCGTGCAATTCTCGCGTGTAATAAGGCCTTTGAGGTACTTCCTACCCTCATTTCTCACCTTGTAGGCTGCTAGTTGGGTATCCTCGTCAGACATGGCGCCACTTGCTAAAGTACCTAGCACAGATCTCAACATCCCACCAAGGATTTCTCCAAGTTTCTTTCTTCTAATCTAGCAAAATTGACTTTATAGACAGGTACTGCTGACATAGCGCTAGTGTGGCCCTTGGAGAGATCATTCTTGAGCTTTCAGACTGTAATAGGGCTTTTGAGGAACCTTATACTCAAATATTCTACAGATTTGTCAAAATACATCTAACTTTAATTTTTAAAAATGCGAAAAAAACAAATTATTTGAACTTGTGGGGAATTAAGGGTTAATAGTTGAAGATTTTTTTTCTCAGAAATAAATGTAATTTCAGGAATTATAAATCTTACAAAAATGTTATACAAAATATATAAATTTTTTTGTATATACAAATGGGAAATTTGGAACATGCTTTAGCCTCCAAACATCCTTAACCATATTTAGCTCACTTAGCTGATCAGGGATGGTAAAGTTTGTCATTCGAACTCAGCAGTATCAGAGAGGCTATCTGTGATCTGCTATCAGGGATCGATTCTGCAACTAATTTTGTCCTGAAACTTATTTTTTCACTCTACTATTATTCCGATTTTTTTGTACTTGAAGATTTTTTTCGAAAATTAGTGTATATTTTAAATTACAAATCTTACAAAATCGTATATGTCGATACCAAAGCAAAAAGGCTATGTCCATCCATCTTCCACATTGTTTTTTAATTTCAAAAAACTCAAATTTAACAAAACTATTATTGACCTTCTTGACGTTTATAGCCTGACAATTTCTTGAAGAAATTTAAGAGTTTAGTGTAATTAGCCATAATTTTTTTTAAATTGTGCTCAGGTGATAACTTCTTTTGCGTTTTTCTCAAAACTCCGTGCCTCCGTTCCTTTGTGCTTCAAGGTATCGATATATTCATATAAAACTTGATGCTCCGAATGGAAAACATGGAACTTGCTTTTGCCTCCAATCATCCCAAACCGAATTTAGCTCACCCGGCTGATCAGGGAATGGTATAGTTTTTCATTCGAACTCTGCAGTCTCAGAGAGGCTATCGCTATAAAAATTTCGTGACAGCCCCGCGTTCCCCACTAATGTAACGTTTTTCGAATAGTTAGTTCGAGGCTAGAATATATTCCATACTACAATTTTGTTGTATTTTTTTTGGAATTTTCGATGCCAAAAAATGAAACTTTAAAAATTGCTCATCCACCCAAGCTGCAGATTTCTTCCGCTGAGGCAACAATACCTGGCGAGGCCTTTTTGTGTTGATAAATTTTGGAAGCAGTAAAAACCTCGTCTAACAAAACGATCGGCTTGACAAAAACGAAAAAGTTTAAATGAGAAAAGATTGCCGAGAGGAAACTAACTTTGAAGAATTAAACGTGGAACTGATGAAATGAGAGATGTAAGGACTTTCACCGGTCTGCGCTTCGTCACCTCGCGTTTCCGTAAATAATTCAGAAAAGTCGGCCGCTCGTGCGTGAAGTAGAAAACGGAAGGAGAAGAAGAGTGACGATTGCTGTTTGAATAAAGCATGAGAAGTGATGAGGTTGGTAGGTAGTGCCGGCCTCCGAATTATTTCCACCTATGCTTCACTTGAATAGTCATATAAAAAACGCCTGCTATATTGAGTGGACTGTATAGCTTCCTCGTACAGGAAGCGAGGGCACGAAGACTTAGTTGGTGTAAAAATGCTTATTAGTGAAGGGTACCTCTGATTGCCCAATACGAAAATTGATGTTCACAATCATGTTGCTGGTTTTCTGTCAACAAAAATGGGAAGTCGTTCGAGATTGTGATAATGTTTCTCACACGTACAATGGCTCCTATAGATCATGTCATGATGAAATGAATGCGCTTTCCTGCAGACCCTAGTTCCTAAATAATCCCCAAATTTGAGAATAACCGAGCGTTGAATCGTGAGAAATTGGTTTTGAGGTAAAATCACTTTTGCTGCTGTTGGTCCGATGTGGTCGACATTCGTAGGGCTCTGACTGATTCAACTTGGCACACTATGTCGTCGAGAGCGCCGATTAAAAAAGGTACATTTATGTTATGCTTTATGTATGCTGCCATGAGAGAGTTCGGGGTACCTGAACAACTATGCAAGATGGTAAAGCTGACAATGAGTCACACAGTCTGTCAGGTACGGGTCCAAGGGAGTTTGTCTGAAAAGTTTGAAACTAAAGTTGGATTAAGGCGAGGTGATGCTCTAGCTTGCTTGCTGTTTAACATAGCCCTGGAAAAGGTAGTGCGCGATGCCCAGACCAGTGGGACCATTTTCCATACAGCTTTTGGCATATGCAGATGATAAGACCAGAACTGTGACCAGAACCAGAACCAGAACTGTTAGGGATTTGGAAAGTGCTTTCAGCTCACTTATGTTGGCAGCAGCAAATATGGGGCTCACCGTCAACCAGGGAAAAACAAAGTATATGGTTTCCAATTGAAACTTGAATGAAATTCGGACACCAAACATTCTCATTGGACCGTACCAATTTGAAAGGGTGGAAACTTTCACTTACCTTGGCTCCACTGTACATGAATGCAATGATTGCCCAATCGAAATCAATGCTAGAATTCTTTCTGCCGACCGGTGCTACTTTGGACTGTTGCCACTCCTCAAGTCTCGAGCCCTCTCCAGAAAAACTAAAATAACGCTGTAAAAAGTACTGCTTCGCCCTGTACTAACCTATGGGTCAGAAACATGGTTGATGACAAAGCAGTCTGAGAGTGTGCTCAGGGTTTTTGAGAGGAAGATCCTTCGGAGAATCCTGGGCCCACTGTTTGACAAGGACAATGGAGACGCCGAAAACATGAAGAACTGTACCAGCTGTACGAAGATTACGATGTAGTAAAGTTCGTGAAGCTGGG
The DNA here is from genome assembly GCA_009739505.2 of Apolygus lucorum. Classification (NCBI taxonomy): domain Eukaryota; kingdom Metazoa; phylum Arthropoda; class Insecta; order Hemiptera; family Miridae; genus Apolygus; species Apolygus lucorum. Next base: position 27,204,267 of record CM019170.2, read on the forward strand.
ACGGTTGAGATGGGCTGGACATGTTCTCCGAATGGATGACGTCGACCCATCCAAACAGCTGCTGTTCTCCAGACCAAATGGAACAAGAAGGAGAGGAAGACCGAGGCAGAGATGGAGTGACAACTTAGAGGAGGACAAAGCACGATTTGGGTGCTATGAATGGATGACAACGGCATAGGATTGGACAAGCTGGAGAGGTGTCTTAGTGGAGGCCAAGGCTCACCCTGGGCTGTAGTGCCAATTAGTTAGTTCATTTATGTTAAGTCCTGGCAGATATTAGCATACATCCGGATGACCTTGCCACAGTCTACAAGCTCTACAAGTTACTTGAGATGCTAACGGCAGGAAAACCGATGGGATCGTGTCGATGAGAGGAAGTCAAAACTCCCCAGAGTTTCGCTCAGCAACGCAGGATCCCATGTGCTGCAGGAAGTCAGATTCGATTCCTACACTATTAAGGAAGTGGTATAGTTTTTACCTCGGGAGCTCTATCAAGAAATCGAATGCAGGAAGAGATACTCGAGAATTATGATGGGCAATTTAGCGTTCACGCTAACAAGAAGGCATTCACCAGCTGAATACTTTTCAGATCCAAAAAACCAAAGCTTAAAAGACCCTGTTGTATGGTACGGCTCTGAAGGATGGACCATTGCTGACTAGTTTTAGTGGAAAATGATTCGAAGGATCTATGGAAGAGTTAATGTTTCTGAATGGAGAATGAGAAAAAGCAGAAAAATTTACGAGATGGTAAGCAAGAAGACGGTTAATAAGTAGGATATCCAGAAAGAATGTTGAGAGCCAGATTGGCCACTAGAAGGAGAAGAGGCCGATGGATTGATGATAATTATTGGTCTAGGAAGAAATCAGGCTACTGATTGAACCCGGTGGAAGATGGGATTAAGGGAAGCTAAGGGTCACTTGACAAGTACTGGTATTTCCTACTTCAAAACATTCTGCAGTGCTGAATTGATGGACATGAATGTGAATATATTGGCTTTGCAACCTGCGCCAGTGGTGGAGAGAAGATGGTGATCGCTAGCTGCCTGTCTGGCCACAGCATTTGTTAAAGAAGAAGGTATACACATTTTCTCAATCTTCAGTTGTGAGAAAGCTAAGAGAATTCACCCCAACGTGCAATTTTAGACCTGTGCTGAAGGGCTCTGTTGGGGCTCTGGGTGTGCTGCACGCGATTCAAAACTATACTTTCATTCTACCACTAGGAATCCAACAAACTGCATTGAAAATCCACAATTTCACGCACAAAGATGACCAGATCGATCATCCCTCCGTGGAATTGGAAAGTTCGCGTCAAACAAAAAGTGAACCTTGCATCTCGATTCTCTTTTGCTCTCCTCGTGACGAATTTCTGGGGTTATCAGAGTGAGAAGTATCCGTTGAGATTCCGATTTTGAGACCTATCCGTGAGAAGTGACGGAACGTTCCTGGAATACGTCAGCTCGAATCGTCAGAAAAGAAATATTCAGTTTCAAGAGATCGAAAGAGTATTTCGTACTAATCGGGATTCGTGTTGATCTGACTTGTTTCCAGTACTTTCTGTGTATATGAATTTGGTGAGCAAGAGAAAAGTTGTCAACCAAATACAAATATTTAAAGTAATATTGGCACAAATTGCTTGGAACTCTTGACGGGGACCGAAGGAATAATTTTATTTCTGTCCATCAGGCCAGAGGAGGAAAAAATCACGTTGAAAATGCCAATAACAGGCGGTTCCTATAAATATTGAGAGTTACGGTATTCGTCCTCTGGAGAGCAGATCGAGCGGAAGTGAACTTTTTCGAAAGACGTCACCTGCCTCGATTCCCTGGGAAATCTCATTTGGGAAAAAGTTATGGAGGATTTTCCTGACTCCACATGCCTAGTGGTCCTGCGGGAGAAATCTACTCATCTATCTTGCGGAATAGATTATCTTTGATTTGAAACAAGAAAAATTCGCGCTACTCACCCTTATACTTTATTGTCTTTTATGAGTCTCATATAATTACAAAATTTGATACCACGCCTCTGAAATCACAAGAATCTTAATGAGGGGAAAAAACACTCAATTTTCACTTAAATAACACTTTTTCACGTATTCAAACAACATTTTCCAGCTTAAATTTCTTATTCAACCTAAATAATCGTTGTACCGGATTGATATCCCATCTTGTACGGGGTTACGGCTGTTTTGAAACGCTGCAAATTATTACACAAAGGTGTACTATTTTCCGTCTAGATCACTCGGCTGCAAAGACCTACCAAACATATTTTTGCTTCACAATCAAGTTTATTTTGAAGAAATAAACGTTTCACACTCAATTCGAAATCCGGGTGGTCACAAAAAATTCTAAAAATTCAATACTATTTCAAATTGGTGAAAAAGAGTTTTCGAGGTAGGGCACTTTTGGAAATTTCTACCCTATTTTTTACCCATTAGAAGTGACTGACATCAATCAAAAGCTTCGCAGCACAACTAGACCTCAAATGGAGCCCATATACCCAAGTCCATCAAAATCGGTCCATGGTAGGTAACTGAGGAAAGTCCCGCGAACGGCGGACGGACGGAACGTTTTTTAAAATTAATTTTCGGATTTTACTTACCTTGAAACGTAAACCAACAAATTTTGAAAGGGAGGAGGGTTAAAAAAAATGTTCTTGATCGATTCCAAAGGTCCATTATTGAAAATAAATAAACCAAAATGGAGTACCGTTGGGAAACTGATGAAATGGAGTGTAATTTCAAGTTTTTGAGGGCCTCTGAAGAAATCATGTTTTACAGGGAAAAATCACCAATTGTTCGGAAAAAATAATATAAAATAACACAAAATTTTCAAAAAATTCTTTAACAAATTTATTTTAATAATTTAAAAAAATTCTAAAGTTTGAGGGAGAAAGTGTTGAGTGGAAAAAAATTGTGTGTAGTGTAAACATTTTCTGATTTCTGACCTCATCTTTTCGGAATATTCAACGTCTTTCTAACGCTGTGATCAGATTTGAATTTGCATGGATAATGGGAGAGTTATGACTATTGTAATGCCGCCAGGTCGAAAGAACGGGGGAAGTTTCAAATTGAAAACAGTAGCATTTTAAGCGGAGTTAAAAACGCGCGAAGAGGGAAAATTTGTTGCAAAGTAGAAGTTGGATCTGCTCCTGAAGTGTTCTCCCTCAATAATTCGCACTAGGTACTTAATAAGGCTACCTAGTGCGAATTATTGAGGGAGAACGTTTCGTACGTTTTTCCAAAACGTGGGTTAGTTCCTCCAATTTGAGAAAAAAACTCGCTGGCATTGGTATAATAGAAATGAGTGTGTAGTGGAGTAAATGTGTGTGTAGTGTAAACATTTTCTGATTGTCTGAGCCTAACCTTTTGGAATTCCATCAAAATCATGCGGTATTTTCGTGGGGATTTTCAGGAAATCCGAGTTTCACTTCGGACAGACAGACATTTGCGGATCCAAAATGGTCCATAAACGCAAAATGCTGCTGAAATTTTGAATTTTCGAAGAACCACCTGTTCTTCGACCTGCTGGTGCTAACCCTACGCTCGATAACGAGGAAGCAAAATGGAAATGGATGATACTTTGCAGCGTTTTGTACTTGGTACGCTGAGAAGCGTCCTTTTACTTGTGAACCTTTAAAGTGCGAAAAAAATCGTCTTGAATCGTTTATAAACGTCCCGGAACGAACATTATGCAGCTAATGGTGCAGCGGGACCTGAGAGAGGGAAGGCTACTGGAAACATCAAAATGTGATCATCTTCCAATCTGATGACTCTCAAAAAATCCGCCGGAGGCGCTACTACCCGTATTTCATTTAAACGCTCACCGTTCTCGGCGACTCTACTCAAAAATCGAATAAAATTGAGATGATTTTGCGATAGAAAGGCTGATTCAAAACAAGAAAATTTCTAGATTCATTTAATGAATCTCTTCAAAACCAGAAAATTTCTAGATTCATTTAATGAATCTCTTCAAAACCAGAAAATTTCTAGATTCATTTAATGAATCTCTTCAAAACCAGAACATTTCTAGATTCGCTTGATGAATCTCTTTTTCCCGAACTAAGAATATGAAGTAAGTACCTTTCGTTATTCGGTATTACAACAAAGAAACTTCAGGAATTTATTCTGCAACTAATTTGCTACATTCTCTTCAAATCCGACAATTGAAATCACTTCAAAATGACGATTTTTTATTCTTAATTTTTTGTGTGTTTTCGGCCTTGCGGCATTAAAATGGTCAAAACCTCCACATTATCTGTGCAACTACCAATCAGACTACAAAGTGGAAAAAGCGTTGAGTATCTCATAGGAAGATTTCAGAATTGGAGGTAGAAATGAGCCTTTAAATTGGTTGGTTCTTTCGAGTAAACCAACAGATTTCGGTGTTTTCAACCTTCTGTCACGACTTTTTTCAAGAATTGGAGGTAGAAATGAGCCTTCGAAGTGGTTGTTTCTCTCGAGTAAACCAACAAATTTCGGTGTTTTCAACCTTCTGTCACGACTTTTTTCAAGAATTGGAGGTAGAAATGAGCCTTCGAAGTGGTTATTTCTCTCGAGTTAACCAACAAGTTTCGGTGTTTTCAACCTTCTGTCACGACTTTTTTCAAGAATTGGAGGTAGAAATGAGCCTTCGAAGTGGTTATTTCTCTCGAGTTAACCAACAAGTTTTGGTGTTTTCAACCTTCTGTCACGACGTTTTCAAGAATTGGAGGTAGAAATGAGCCTTCGAAGTGGTCATTTCTCTCGAGTTAACCAACAAGTTTCGGTGTTTTCAACCTTCTGTCACGACGTTTTCAAGAATTGGAGGTAGAAATGAGCCTTCGAAGTGGTTATTTCTCTCGAGTTAACCAACAAGTTTCGGTGTTTTCAACCTTCTGTCACGACTTTTTTTCAAGAATTGGAGGTAGAAATGAGCCTTCGAAGTGGTTATTTCTCTCGAGTTAACCAACAAGTTTCGGTGTTTTCAACCTTCTCTCACGACTTTTTCAAGAATTGGAGGTAGAAATGAGCCTTCGAAGTGGTTATTTCTCTCGAGTTAACCAACAAGTTTCGGTGTTTTCAACCTTCTGTCACGACGTTTTCAAGAATTGGAGGTAGAAATGAGCCTTCGAAGTGGTTATTTCTCTCGAGTAAACCAACAGATTTCGGTGTTTTCAACCTTCTGTCACGACTTTTTTCAAGAATTGGAGGTAGAAATGAGCCTTCGAAGTGGTTGTTTCTCTCGAGTAAACCAACAAATTTCGGTGTTTTCAACCTTCTGTCACGACTTTTTTCAAGAATTGGAGGTAGAAATGAGCCTTCGAAGTGGTTATTTCTCTCGAGTTAACCAACAAGTTTTGGTGTTTTCAACCTTCTGTCACGACGTTTTCAAGAATTGGAGGTAGAAATGAGCCTTCGAAGTGGTCATTTCTCTCGAGTTAACCAACAAGTTTCGGTGTTTTCAACCTTCTGTCACGACGTTTTCAAGAATTGGAGGTAGAAATGAGCCTTCGAAGTGGTTATTTCTCTCGAGTTAACCAACAAGTTTCGGTGTTTTCAACCTTCTGTCACGACTTTTTTTCAAGAATTGGAGGTAGAAATGAGCCTTCGAAGTGGTTATTTCTCTCGAGTTAACCAACAAGTTTCGGTGTTTTCAACCTTCTCTCACGACTTTTTCAAGAATTGGAGGTAGAAATGAGCCTTCGAAGTGGTTATTTCTCTCGAGTTAACCAACAAGTTTCGGTGTTTTCAACCTTCTGTCACGACGTTTTCAAGAATTGGAGGTAGAAATGAGCCTTCGAAGTGGTTATTTCTCTCGAGTAAACCAACAAGTTTCGGTGTTTTCAACATTCTCTCACGACGTTTTCAAGAATTGGAGGTAGAAATGAGCCTTCGAAGTGGTTATTTCTCTCGAGTTAACCAACAAGTTTCGGTGTTTTCAACCTTCTGTCACGACGTTTTCAAGAATTGGAGGTAGAAATGAGCCTTCGAAGTGGTTATTTCTCTCGAGTATACCAACAAGTTTCGGTGTTTTCAACATTCTGTCACGACTTTCTTCAAGAATTGGAGGTAGAAATGAGCCTTCGAAGTGGTTATTTTTCTCGAGTAAACCGACAAGTTTCGGTGTTTTCAACCTTCTGTCACGACTTTTTTTCAAGAATTGGAGGTAGAAATGAGCCTTCGAAGTGGTTATTTCTCTCGAGTAAACCGACAAGTTTCGGTGTTTTCAACCTTCTGTCACGACTTTTTTTTCAAGAATTGGAGGTAGAAATGAGCCATCGAAGTGGTTATTTCTCTCGAGTAAACCAACAAGTTTCGGTGTTTTCAACCTTCTGTCACGACGTTTTCAAGAATTGGAGGTAGAAATGAGCCTTCGAAGTGGTTATTTCTCTCGAGTAAACCAACAAATTTCGGTGTTTTCAACCTTCTGTCACGACTTTTTTCAAGAATTGGAGGTAGAAATGAGCCTTCGAAGTGGTTATTTCTCTTGAGTTAACCAACAAGTTTCGGTGTTTTCAACCTTCTGTCACGACGTTTTCAAGAATTTGAGGTAGAAATGAGCCTTCGAAGTGGTTATTTCTCTCGAGTTAACCAACAAGTTTCGGTGTTTTCAACCTTCTCTCACGACTTTTTCAAGAATTGGAGGTAGAAATGAGCCTCCGAAGTGGTTATTTCTCTCGAGTTAACCAACAAGTTTCGGTGTTTTCAACCTTCTCTCACGACTTTTTCAAGAATTGGAGGTAGAAATGAGCCTTCGAAGTGGTTATTTCTCTCGAGTTAACCAACAAGTTTCGGTGTTTTCAACCTTCTGTCACGACGTTTTCAAGAATTGGAGGTAGAAATGAGCCTTCGAAGTGGTTATTTCTCTCGAGTATACCAACAAGTTTCGGTGTTTTCAACATTCTGTCACGACTTTCTTCAAGAATTGGAGGTAGAAATGAGCCTTCGAAGTGGTTATTTTTCTCGAGTAAACCGACAAGTTTCGGTGTTTTCAACCTTCTGTCACGACTTTTTTTCAAGAATTGGAGGTAGAAATGAGCCTTCGAAGTGGTTATTTCTCTCGAGTAAACCGACAAGTTTCGGTGTTTTCAACCTTCTGTCACGACTTTTTTTTCAAGAATTGGAGGTAGAAATGAGCCATCGAAGTGGTTATTTCTCTCGATTAATCCAGGAAGTTTTGACGAATTCAATGTTAATTCTCTTCTTCATCCAAGAACTGAATTCTCCGTTGTGTCTGTCTTGAAATATTTGTAACGGGCAAAACTATTCGACGTTATTCTTCGTTAAATATTCAGGAACTTAGCGAATAGGGTTGCAGATGGTCCCCTATGAAAATAATCCCCCCCCCCCCTGACTGATAGTCACTTCTAGTTTCCATCCAATTTCGATGAAATTTTTAGTAATTGTTCGGATTGGCGTGTAGATGAAATTCATCGCCCCGGACTGATAGGTATTTACAGATTGATGTATTGAGATGAGCTTTTTCTAATGCTTCTCAATTTCAATATAGTTCTTGAAAACTTGAAATTTGAGAAATTATGGTCACATTTATTCATATTTTAAATGATTTAGAACCCTGGAAAAATTCGAAAATTGACCCTGGAAAACTCAGGGAAGTTTTTTTTCGAGGAATCGCTGGACACCCTGTTCAAGAATCGTTTTTGAATGTTCCAAAACAAATTTCAGTGAAAAAAAAGAAAAAAAACTCTGCAGACTCAATGGTTTATTATTTTTCTACAGAGATCACTCGTCTGTAAAGAACATGGCTTTGCCATTTTTACCACCAACCAACTTGATGAAAAACATCGATCGCATTTCGGACAGCTAAAATTTTAACGGAAATTAGGCCTCATTTGGGATTCACACTCGTGTTTCTGATTTATCGTTAGTCCTAACCGTTACTAATAATCTCGTAGGGAACGAACGGTTGGTCGTACAGGGCTCCGCGTGGCCTCTAAAAATTCAATACTATCTTAAATTGATGGAAAAACAATATCTTTATATCAAAATTTTTTGAGTTAGGGCGTTTTCAAAATTTTCAACCCTTAGAAGTGACCTACATCAACCAAACTCTTCGGGGCACAACTAGACCCCAAATGGAGCCTATAAACCAAATATCATTAAAATACTAACTGAGGTAAGTGCCGCGAACCAACCATTTTTTTTATATTTTTTTTTTCTTGGTCGATTCCAAACGTTCTTTATTGAAAATAATAAACCATAGTCCAAAAATTTCATGCTAAATATTCGAGTCTATTGCAATAACATAATTTCCTTCGAAAGTTCGTTAAAATGTTATAATTTCAAGACGCTACGTGGTGGGGAGTTTGGAAACTAACCTGGGACATTCAGCCTTGAACGAATTAGGGAAAAATTAATTGAGAAAATTCAATTAGCTTATCTCTTGCCTCATTTTGCGATCTTCATCCTTCACTGATTCGTCCATGTCAGATATCGTCTATGACCTTTCCCGCGTCCGATTCGACCTCTGGCTGTATACTCATCAACCAATCTGAACTTTCCTTACAGAGATGGCCTTACAGAGCCGCCAGAACGTGCCGTCGGAGTTCGCCTTTCAATTGTTCTTTTCATGCGATCGAAAATTCGCCGTGTTCTTTTTCATGCACCTTGGCCGAGATTTCCTCCGCTCGAGGCTCTTCAATCGTGACAGGAGGCTGCTGCTTCTATCTGCCAAGAGATCAGTCATGAACCAGTCCGGCGAGTTGTTACTCATACAATAACGTGGACTTAAAGAAATAGTTGCTTGATCCTAAATCTCAGCAGTAGAAGGAGACTTGATTTTTTCTATCATGCTGGTTAAGTACTTTCTGTCATAATAAACTTGATGGTGAACGTTGCATAAAAATATGGTTGGTTGGTACTGATATCGATAAGCCTTGTTCTTCGAAGGCTAGTGATCAACAGGGTGTCCCGAAACCAATCAGCAGCACTTAAGGAATTTATTTGCAACAACTTTTCCCTCTATGCGCTTTATTTTACGCCGTTTAAAATACAACTTTTTTCACTTCGGATTACGTAAAATATACCTACTGCATTTTCGCTGAAATGACGCGTTTTTCCGCATCAAACACCATTCCCCTGCTTAACCCATTAGGGATCGTGATAGGTCATTGTCGAATGTTGAATTCAAATTTTTTATGGTGGTCTCATTTAAGCACAGAAACATGGGAAAAATAATTTTTAAAATTCCACACACCCCCCTAGAGCAAAACGGTATTGTTAGCTATTGTGCCGACCGGCATCATCAACCACCTGTGTTTTTAAGACTTTCTTATACAAGTGTCCTTGCATTTCAATATCCACTTGGCAACTTCCTTCTACTATTGAAGATAGAGCTGAACTGGCCATTGTTACTCGCTCGTTAGAAGGTAGTAGTTGGAAACTATATTTTTGTACTAACGAATGATCTATGAAGCTAGTAGTACTGCCTGTATCGACTAGTACAGAACAATTGAAATTCTTATTAATCTTTACTGGAACGATTGCTCGCTGTAGGATTGCTGAAGCTGCCGATATAGCTCCTAACAGACTGGCTGAAGCTGATTTATTTGAAGACTTCTTCAAGTCCAACTAAGACTTACAGACTGAACTAAAGTGACCAAGCTTACCACATTTTTCACACTCTTCACCATTTGCTGGACATCCGCTACGAGGATGGCGCTTATAGCCACAAAAATTGCAGAGAGATTTTCCTTTCAGAGCAGCAATCAAAGGTCCGTCATTTGTCTGATGAACGACGTCCACGAAATTCTCTATAGCTGCTGAAAAATTGCTGGTTAGTGAGTATTTTTGAGAATTGATTTCCGCTAATTCCAGTGCTCTCGCCTGATCCTTGGCCTGAGTCAGTGTCAAAGTTTTGTTCTCCAACAAGCGTTGGCGAATGTCATTGGTGGCTAAATCTGTGATGAAAGAATCTCTAATGTAATCGTTCATGTTCTGCTCCTCTGTCAATGCTTTGAAGGAACACTCCTTCCCTAGAACCGTCAAAGCTTGCAAGTATGTGTCAACCGACTCGCCGGGATTTTGTTTCCTAGTTGCAAGGCAATGTCTAGCATAAATTTCATTTTTCGGTTTCATATAGAGTTCATCGAGAACTGTGATTGCCGAGTTGAAATCTGTTTTGTCACTGAGTAATTTGTAGATTGCAGAAGATACGTAATTTGTCAAAACGCCCAATCCTGGATCAAATGTCAATCTTTCAGGTCGTAGGTATTTATCCATGCTTGCAATTTTATTACGCTGAATAAATTGTAATAATGGAAGCCTTGAAAAGAATAGGCTTTATTCAGCGTAAAACGTGGCACAAGTATAACGCATGAATGTGAAATGAGAAATTGAGAAATTTGGTATCTAAGAGGTAACAACACGTGATCTAATAAGTAATGGATTATAACAGGGTATTACCATACAAAAATATATCCGAAGTTACCAATTCGTATTTTTTATTGTAAACAATAATAATCTCAAATACTCATCCAACATCATTAATATTAAATGATTACCTGTCAACACAATTTCATGAAAACTGACTGATAACTTGATAAGTATAAAGTTGCTGACTAAAGAATGAATCCAACTTGTAAAAACACTGAACCGAACACCCGTACAACTAAACTATTCCTCGATAAAATATTTAGAGATTCTTGCAATTTTATAACATCAGCGTTGATGGTTACGAGCTACGAGGTTCGCGTTTGTGATGGGCGTAGTTCCCTAGAACATCTCAAGCGCTTGTTGTCAGCGGTTTTCATAACCATATTATGCCCAACTTTGCCATATCTAGGGCTCTCGTTGACGCGTTCATGTCCGATTCTCCGGGGTGAGCCAGGCATTGAGTGAGTAGTCAGGTTGTGTATGGCAAGCGTCTACGGAATTCTAGTTGAGATTTCGGTGAGTTTCGTAAGATGATCATCGGCATTTTGGATGGCAGCATCAGCAATCTAAGTGCAAATGGGCCCCCAAAATTGTTTGCTTCTAGACCAATACGATCGCAGTTGATGTTGGAATCCATGAGATTGTCCGTTCCATACCTTTGTTGTACATTCAGGGATGCCGAGATCGTCAGGTGTTTCAGCAGGTCATGGAGTTGACAAAAAATCATCATCTACATCTGAAGATGCATGAAAATGATCAAAAACTACCTCTGCTGGGGCTGAAAGTTGCCTCTTAGAGCTGCTCACCAGACCTGAAGCAACAAAAAAAAAAAAAAAACCAGGCGGTGTAATGTCCCAGTGATGCCGTTTGGCACATTCAAAGATTATCACAATATGAAATGTACACAATGTAAAAAATATTGTGAGATTAATATTTTATTGAATCAAGAAACTAATAATCTTCATAACTCTAGCTAAAAATTGCACTAAAAACGTTATTGAAGGTACGCTAAACAACGTTGAAGAGGGTCGAGGTCAAAAAGTTGATCCATCTGGCAATTTCATTCTCATAGACGGTTCAACACCTCAAGAACATTGTCAAACAAGAAACAACACAATCGAACCTCACTGGAGCTGAAGAAATTGAAGAAATGAAATGGATTTTGTTTGTGCCGATCAGCATCACTGGGCACTAATGGGTTAAGTTGCATAGTAAACCTAAGTTATTAAAAAAAATAGGTTACCGTTGGAAAACTGATGGAATGGAGTATGTTTTAGCAGAAAAAAATCACCAAAATATTTGAAAATATCAGAAATTTACAAATGTTTAAGTTTGAGGTACATAGAATATCCAGGTGTACAGTTTAGTTTTTCTGAACTGGTCAAGAACTCATTATATATGCATTCAAACGCTTTTTTCCAATGATTTAATCAGATTTGAATTTGCATGAAAAATTTATTAGTAATTTTAGTGCCGCGAAGTCGAATAAACAAAAAAAAACGCTGCAAATCATTGCTCAAAGGTTTATTATTTTCTGTATAGATCACCCTTCTGTTTTGATCACTGGTTCTCCATCAATAGCACCTACTACCATCTGTATTCTCCCTTGACCTTCCCTCTCAAATTTCATCTTCCTGCGTTCAATAGGATTGAAAATGGCTTCGGAGCTCACTCAGCTGATCAGTGATCTGAGGAGTGAAGATCTCCTCGAATGCTGGAGACGCCTGGAAGAGCACTTCCATTCAATAGGATTGAAAATGGCTTTGGAGCTCACTCAGCTGATCAGTGATCTGAGGAGTGAAGAAGATCTCCTCGAATGCTGGAGACGCCTGGAAGAGCACTTTCATTCAATAGGATTGAAAATGGCTTCGGAGCTCACTCAGCTGATCAGTGATCTGAAGAGTGAAGAAGCCTTTGAGCAATGATTTGCAGCGTTTTTTACCCACCAACATTTTTTTTACCTACCACACCATACTGGCTTCGCACCTTCACAATCAAGTTTATTAGAAAGAACTAAACGCTTCACACTCGATTGGAGAAATAGAAAGCTTCATATGGAAATTTTATTACTGGTTACGCAGAAGGCAAAACTGTATACAAATCGAAGAAATGAACAGCGATCGCATTTTAGTCCGATAAAATTTGAATGGAGATTAGACCTCTTTTGCGATTCACACTCGTGATTCTGTTTTATCGAAGGAAAACCTTCAAGTACTCGTAGGGACCGAACGGTTTGTCCTACAGAGCTCCGGGTGGTCTCAAAAATTTTTAAAAATTCAATACTATTTAAAATTGGTGAAAAAACGATACCTTTATTTCGAGAGTTTTCGAGCTAGGGCACTCTTGAAAATTTCAACCCTTAATTTTCACCCCTTAGAAGTGACCTACAGCAACCAAAAGCTTCGCGGCACAACTAGACCCCAAATGGAGGCCATATACCAAATTTGAACCAAATCGGTCCAGTGTTGCTAAAAAAAGTGCCACGGACGGCGGACGGGGGACGGCGGACGGCGGACGGGGGACGGCGGACGGACATTGCAAATTTGGATTCTACGCACCTTGAAACGTAAAGTGACAAAGTTTGAGGGGGGGTTATAAAAATTTTTTGCGATACGATCACATAGGCTTATTATTAGAAATAATAAACCAAAAAAAATCAAATTGAAAAAGTTTCATTTGAAGATGAGTAAAAAAGCGCTATGAGGGAAAATTTGTTGCAGAATCGATTCCTAAAGTATTAATAATAGGTTTCGGGGCACCCAGTATACAGACAAATAATAAACCGTTGCGTATAATTTGCAGCGTTTTTAAAAAGTTTGAAAACGCAGAAAAGTATTTGATAGAACAGCAAAATATTCTGAAATCCATATAAGTGAGACCTATTTCTCAACCGTGTTGTTTTTAAATGAAGGAAACTTGTGTTTCTTATCGAGGAATTATGGTTATCTATTACTGTAAGTACTGCTGCATTACAACATTATCATTACTCAATAAATTTCGAACCAACGGATTCAATTCAAGTCCACGTGAGATACGGTCCACTCAGCTTGGGAGATGTTTTACAATCTGACCAACGAGACATTGAGTTTACCCATCTATTTTTATAACCAGTCCACTGCGAACTGAACTGAGGTTGATAACACATCTGCGAATTCAGGGCAATGACATGGCCGACGACAAATCACCCCGATAGTTGGCTTATTTGGTCCAAATGACGTCCCACGTCTTTATCCCACGTTGGTCCGCGTGACGGATTTACGATCGGACGTTAATTTTATCGTTGATGAATATTCAAGTTTAGTTTCAACACGGGGAGAGTTGGTTGTGTGTAAATTCGATGATAAATTTATTGTAGGTACCTCTACATAACTAATAACTATATGGAAAGCTGGTATCTGTTGACATCTGTTCAAATAGTAATGCGAAAGACCGGACGGTGGGTAGCAGGAAGAAGGGGTCAACCATAATCAGGTGACTACCTAATTGAACTATTGACCCAAATTAGCTGTGTATGTATTACCTAGTAACTGTTTATTTAAAAAAAAAAACTACGGACGGTAGACCTACTGTTTCACAGTCAGATCATTTGATTAATTTAACGGCATTTTTTTCCACCAACATTTTTTTTAGACTGTATTTCGAGTTGTTCACATGACATTTCTTAAAATGAACATGGTAACGCTTTCTCGAGTCTTGACGTGATGATCGGTCGCGAAGGTGCGATATTTTTGCCGTGACGGTCAAAAATTCCGGTTAATTATTATTAATAATGATGAAAAGTTTGCCACACATTAAGAACGCGATTTATACGATTTTTTCTATCTACAGATTTTTATACGTTGCCCATAAGTGTAGTTTATCCCCAAATTGGCAACCCTGAAAACCTGCGCTAATGACATTGTACAAGAAATGACAGAGACGGAACACAGAAGTTTCGGTACGAAAATATATTAGGATAAAAACGCGGACAGAGAAAACGGAAAAATAGATGTGCAAGTAAACAACACGGAATTTTGTGAACAGACAAAAGTAGGCCAAAAAAGACACGTAACTTCAAACTCACAGCTGATGATACCAGATGAGTGGAGCGATTGTGGAGTTAGTCCCTACAGTACTCCCTCCCCAGTGTCAACGGTACCGGTCAGGAAAATGAACAAGTCTGCCACTTCGGATGACTGTGATGGGGTTGTATGGAGGCGAGGCCGACGGTTGTGGTAGCTGGGAGACAGAGGTTGTTGCAGGTTTTGGGGTCTCCTGTGCTGTTTCCTGGAGAAGGACGGCTGGCTTCAGCCGATCGATGGATACAGTTTGTTCTCCTCGTGGTGTTGAGAGCACGAAAAACTTGTCTGCCCGCGAGACAATTCGAAATGGCCCATCATAGGTGGGTTGTAAGGGTTTCCGGGCAGCGTCGTGTCTCACAAACACATGGGATGCTGTGGCCAGATCAGGATGAATGAACACAGTCCTAGATGTTTTGTGGTGAAATGGGACGGGTCTGAGGCTGTGGATGTGCTCTTGCAGTTTGGTGACGAGTGTGGGAATGTCTGTGGCCGTTGAGGGTTGATCCAACAAGTCTGCTGGGAGACGTATGGGTTCACCATAGATCAGCTCTGCAGGAGTCCTGTCGCAGTCCGGGATTAGGTAGGAGCGAAGCCCGAGGAGGACGGTTGGCAGTTTTGAGACCCAATCCTCTGTCAGTTGCGCTCTCAGAGCTCCTTTCAGAGTTCGGTGCCACCTCTCTACCGCACCGTTTGCAGCTGGATGATAAGCTGTAGTGCGGATATGAACAATACCCAGCATTTCAGTGAGGCAGGTAAACAGGCGGCAGTCAAACTGGCGTCCCCTGTCAGTGGTGATGCGATGTGGAATGCCATAACGTGATATCCAGTTGTGAACCAAGGCCTGAGCTACTGTTTCTGCAGTGATGTCCTGCATTGGTACTGCTTCCGGCCACCGAGAAAATCGGTCTACTATTGTGAGTAGGTACCGAAAACCTTGCGAAACAGGCAAGGGACCGACAATATCTACATTAAGATGCGCAAACCGGGCTTCAGCTGGTTGGTATCGACCTACTGCACTGGTTGTGTGTCGTCCAGTCTTGACCCTTTGACATGGTATGCAGGTTTTAGCCCACAGTGCCACATCTCTCTTCAGAGAAGGCCAGCAGTAGCGAGTCTGCACGAGGTTCACTGAAGCTTTGACACCTGGGTGTGCAAGAGAGTGTGTGGAGTCAAAGATCTGACGACGGAGCTGCTCTGGGACAAATGGACGTAGTTGGCCTGTTGATGTGTCACACACAAGCACCACCCCTTCATCCAGCGCCATATCCTGCAGCCTCAGCTTCGAACTAGCTGATGTTCTGAGCTTTTGCAGTTCGCCGCAGGTGGCCTGCGCATCGGCAATGAGCTGGAGAGAAAGGGGAGGAACAGCAGCCACGGCTGAAATGCGTGAGCATGTATCAGCGGGGATGTTTGTCGTTCCAGGCACGTACCTAATGTCTGTCGTGAACTGTCCAATAAAGTCCAGATGGCGGAGTTGTCGCGGGGAAGCTTTGTCTGGACGTTGAGCAAACGCGTACGACAGGGGTTTGTGGTCTGTAAGGATGGCAAATTGACGACCTTCCAGCATATATCGGAAATATTTCACTCCCTGATATGCTGCCAACAACTCTCTATCATAAGTGCTGTAAGCACATTGAGCGGTGTTCAGCTTTTTCGAGAAAAACCCGAGTGGTTCAGCAGAACTGTCTCGAAGTTGGTGAAGAGAAGCTCCCACAGCAAAGTCTGAGGCGTCGACCATCAGGACTATTGGGAGGTTGCAATCCGGGTGAGCCAAAAGTGTGGCGTTGGCCAAGGCAGTCTTGAGATTGTCAAAAGCTTGCTCAGACTGGGCTGTCCACTCTACTGGGCGTCGATCACGCTTTTTGTAGCCCTGGCACAGATCAAACAAAGGTTGTTGAAGCGTAGCTGCACGTGGAATCGAGCGTCTGTAAAAGTTAGCTAGGCCAAGGAAACGCCGGAGCTCTTCAACGGTTGTAGGTCGAGGGTACTTGATGAGCACTTCAACTCGGTCCAGCAGAGGCTTGATGCCTTTTGCGTTCAACAGGAACCCAAGGAATGAAACCTCAGGTGCTCCAAAAACGCATTTTGCCACGTTTATGCAGATTCCATGAGAACTAAGCCGCTCAAACAACTGCTTCAGGTGGGCTGTGTGCTCCTCCGCTGAAACAGATGCGATTAAAATGTCGTCCAGATAGACGTAGGCAAATGTTAAATCGTGCAGGATGGCATGTATGTACCGCTGGAAAGACTGTGCTGCGTTCTTTAACCCGAATGGCATGCATACGAATTCAAAGAGCCCGAAGGGTGTGACCACAGCGGTTTTAGGTATGTCCTTGTCTGCGACCTTCACGTGGTGGTATGCTCGGACCAAGTCAACCTTTGTGAATACCGATTTCCCTGTGAGCTGGGCGTTGAAATCCTGCAGGTTAGGGATAGGGTACTTGTCTGGTACTGTAACGGCGTTCAGATTCCTGTAATCACCGCAGGGTCTCCAAGAACCGTCCTTCTTCTTGACCATGTGCAAGGGACTTGCCCAAGCACTCTTGGATGGGCGACAGATGCCTAGATCCATCATGTGCTGGAACTCCTGCTTTGCCTGAGCCAGCTTATCGGGAGGTAGACGTCGAGGCTTGGCAGATAGTGGGGGCCCTTTGGTCTCTATGACATGTGCGAAGTCACTGTTGGGAGTACAGACAGCTGGGTTTCCATGGAGCAGGTTGGGGAATGCGCGGAGCAGATCAGCATAATGGTGGTTAGGATCTACCAAATGGATTGAAGAGTGGCCCAAGTCATAAGCTGGTGTGGCTGGTTTCCAGAGGCTGGTAGTTGTATCAATCAGGCGTTGGTTCTTTACGTCTATAAGCAACCCAAATTCGGAAAGAAAATCGGCGCCAATAATAGGGTGTCGAACTTCAGCGATGGTGAAGGGCCAACGGAATTGCTGTCGTAGTCCTAGATCCAGCGTGTAGAGTCGTTCACCATATGTTTCAATATGTGAACCATTAGCTGCGAAAAGCGTTCTTTCGGATGGAAATCGGCGTTCTGATGCTGTTGGAGGTACCACAGAAATGTCTGCACCCGTGTCAATGAGGAACCTGTCGTTGGTAAGACGGTTGTAGACAAATAAGCGGCATGATTTCTGCGTGCCCGTCCTCCCAGCCGCATCTAGGGAGGGGGCGGCTAGTTTTCCGCTGGGGCGGCGCTGCCTGTGACTTGGAACGTGCATGGAAGGAGGCATCTCCTTGCATTGACTCCATATCGGCGATGGAAGCGACACACCGTCGTTTTATCCGCACTGGGGGTGGCTGACCTCGCTCGAAAGTTTTGTGAATCACTCCTTGCTCTTGGTTGGCGGGAGGTTTGAAGGGCAGCTACTGAGGCTGTCAACTGAGCGATGTGAGTCTCCAACCGGCTGAGACGATCTACCGTTATGTCTGGGGCGCTGAGTGCCTGAACCTGGTGTTGAGGCGGCAACAATTCGAACACCTTATCAGCCATCATGGCTAAATTGTCGAGAGGGTCCGTGGATGGTGCGAGGATCGAGCGAATGTGCATGGGGAGCCGCTGCAAGAACATGGTCTTGAGGAAATCGTCCTGGACTTGGCTTCCTGCGAGTCCACGCATCTCCCGGAGTAGTTGGGACGGTTTTCTGTCCCCGAGATCCAATTCAGTGAGGAGTTTGCTCACTTTTCTACCCTCCGATATTTCAAATTCGGTTTCGAGGCGAGTCATCAAATCGGTATACGGGGTCAATGAGCGTGGCTTCAGAAGAAAATCCGAGATTAGCTCCGCTACATCGCTGTCCAGCGAGGCTAATACGTAGTTGTACTTCGTCAATTCCGCGGTCACAGGAGAATTTGCAAACTGGGCGTCGACTTGAATTCGCCAGATTTTAACGTTCCTGCGCCATAACGGCGGAATTTTGATCGAAACGCGCGCGATTTGTCGTTCATCGTTTGTGTCGTTCGCGACATCGTTATTTTTTGCCGTAGCCATGTGCGGAAATACGCGGACGCGAACGCGAGCACGGTACGAATATCGCGAAGGTAATGAACGGAATCACTGTCACTCCTAAAAGTATTTTTTTGATCGGGGTCACCACTGTACAAGAAATGACAGAGACGGAAGACGGAAGTTTCGGTACGAAAATATATTAGGATATAAACGCGGACAGAGAAAACGGAAAAATAGATGTGCAAGTAAACAACACGGAATTTTGAGAACAGAAAAAAGTAGGCCAAAAAAGACACGTAAATTCAAACTCACAGCTGATGATACCAGATGAGTGGAGCGATTGTGGAGTTAGTCCCTACAACATAATGCGCTAAAAACAGTGAATTCTTTTCAGTTTTTTTTAAATATAATTTCTAAACTACGATAGGTAATTCCGACCATTTATACCTAGTAACTTTTTAAAGTAGGTTAAATTTTCTTCAGTTTGAGACCAACTGGAGCGTAGGAGGTTGAATAATAGCGGAGATACAACAATTTCAAAATTAGGTGATTTTTCCAAGAAGTTAAATTTTTGAAAGAAAGTTAACTGAAATAGACCTTTTGGACTTCTTTTTAAATAGACCCACTCCCTTTCTCTCTAAACTTGCAAACTAGCTGTTTTTTTACAAATTTATTTGTATTTTTCACCCTTCTGTGTAGATAACGTTTAACCCTGAAATACTAATATGGACTACTATTATAATATAATACCAATTATGGTATATATTATGGTATTGGAAAGAATGATACCTAGTCAATTTCGGAAAGCCGGCGATATTTAACATAACTAGGTGAGTGTTTGGTGATGTTTTCATAAACTCATATTTATTAAAATTTCTGAGTCGCTCAATAAAACAGCTTGCGTCTAATACTAACTAGGAGTCTCTCAGGCGTAGTAACTATCAGAAAAACGTGCATTACTCACTAATAGACAACAGTGCCAAAGCCAAGGTACTACTGATAGAAGGCGAACCCTTTTTCTAAAGACTTTCTGCAGTGTTGGCGGGGGAGGACCATTTCACGTGATTTGCCTCTCATAAGTATCTACTTATACGCTCGTGAGGCGCCGTGTTAGTATTTCGGGTTTAACTATGTTCAAGTGCGAGACTCAGTTTCGCTGCAGATGCGCCTGACCGTTTCAACTTTTCGAAGTTTAAAACGGATGAATTTTGTAGTTTCTCCAATCCCGAGGACTTTGGGAACATTTTGGAAGAGTTGGAGCGGGAAAATTGAAAATTTGTAGGCGAGGACTACATTAGTTAAGAAGGTTAAGAAGAAAAATGTCTTCCCTGGAGACACTCCAATTGAAATTCTGCAGTTTTCCAATACCTCTAGTAACGCATTACTTGACGATGAACAACTTGTTGAGGAATTTTAAACTTAATTATTCGATAATATCGAATATTATTCGATAATATATTATATTATGTTGATGTTATTGTATGTGGAGAAGCTATACTGCTACCAAACTTGATTTTGCTTCTCGTGTAAATATGTTTGAAACTCGATTATATTAACTACCTATAATAGTATTCCTTGTATCTACATTATATATAAGATACAAGATACAAGATATATAAAGATACAAGATACAATAAGATGTAATATTATTACCTTGTAATTACACTAATGTATACTTATTATTAATTCATTATTTCTTGCTACTTTTCACTATTATTACGTTCCTGTTTATCTGAACATATTTTCATATTTACCATCTTTAACAATGTCCGCCCTGCCCAGATTTTTTTTCTCCCCTATTTTTGACCTATGTACTATACTTGTACAATATTCTCCGTAAGTACCCAGCTAACCCTGAAATTTTCTCCTGTAAATATCTAATATTGTCCTGTATTTTTTAAGCCTGATGAAGACCTATCGGATAGTAGCCAGGTAAGCTTCCTTCTGGCATGAGACACATTTCGGGAAGCTATCATGTTTTATTTCGTTACTGTATTGGGTTAGAAACAGACAGAGTTTTTTCTCAATTTATTACCGTTAGTTTACTTTATTGTAATTATCTTTATTTCTGCATCTTCGATACCTCATTTATTTTTTTCCGTCAGCATGGGAATGGGAAATTAGTTGAACCGACCCAAGTACTTGACCCTTTCTTAGTTTGTTCTAATTTCAATTTCCTCATGAGTTTTTTTCTCCGTATTTCTGTTCCATGAAACTTGCTACTTCAATTCCAATACTGTTAGAACTGTTAGCGTTTTCTGTAAAAGCGTATTGATTGTATCGTAATTGATTATAATATCTATTTTATCCTTTCCAAAATGCATGAAGTTCAATATTCCTCTGTATGTACTTGAAACATTTCAGTTCACAACTCGTATAGAAATTTATTTAGTGCATCATGGCGCATCTCCCTAAATCTACTTCTTAGGGATGTTGTTTATCTTCTTAGCTCAGTCAATTGGTAGTTGCACGTGGGGAAAAAAAATTGGGTGCGGTTGAAAGTAGTAGTGCTATATTTTTTGGGGTGCTGAATCCGAATCTGAAGTTGTCTAACGAAATTTCCTTCTGGATTTTTTGCTATCGACAAATAACTGCGAAATTTCGGGACTCTTCTTTTAAGCGCTTGACACGAATACTCACCTTATATGCTTTTAAAATAGAGTAAATTTCCTGTAATTTGAACTAAAAACGGGATTTTTACGGCTATTAGTTTGCAAAATTAACATATTTTTTTTTTAACTTGTGAAAAATGTTCGTTTTTATGGCGTTTGAGCTCAAGTTTGTTGTATTGAAGTATTGATGCACGAGAGGAACTCTACTGATTTTCCCTCATTTGCAACGTAATTGGCTTTCATTGAAGCCCTAAACGGTCAGTTGATTTTGAGTATTTCTATTGATTTAAATAAACATAAGAACCTTAATGTGATTTACAAACAAATTTACAAAAGAAATAAGTGTAAACATGAAAATATTAGAAATATTATTCTTGTCTCACGTCTCAAATTAAATTTAATTCTTCATTGTGGACAATAGTTGTAGTTATTCGATTCTACATAAATCACGGTTTGTGACGCTCCTAGTGGCCTCATCGAAAACCCAACTTCTCCAATGGATAGGGGAACCGACGGGTAAAAACCATCAAAGCCTCAATTTTTGAAGAAAAAAATTATATGTGCGTAGCTATTAATTATTACACAACGTGTTTTATGAACTTTTAAAAGAAAGAAAGTTTTAGTCTTGGTTAACTATGTTTGTACTTATCTAAAAAATGATTAGGCAATATTCTTCTCTTGCAAATCTTCAAGGGTATTCAGAATCAAATCCTTATTTTGCTTTCTTTCTGTCAAGGTTAGCTTTGCACTCGTGCAGCAGATCAAAAAATTCTGGGTCCTCCAAATCAACGTACTTTTTGAATTTAGCGTTTCTGACCTTTCTACGGCCTGCCGGGCATAAATACACAGAATGCAAAAGTGATTTTAGCTAATTACCAATTTCTCTCGATCTCATTGACCAATTTTTCACAAATTTGGAGGGTAGTTTCAGAGCGCATTGACTTCATCAAATAAATTCACACATTGGCTTTGGTAGGATTCAGGCGGTGACTGAATGATGCATTCAGGAATGCGTCTTTTTTTACTTTTGTTATCATTGGTATTCTTCTTCTCGTTCGAATTGCTCCAACCAGGTGCTCAAGATAACCACAAATTCTCCGAGAATCATAGGGGAAGAGCAGGCGAAAAAAATGTGACCGCACACCGTCGTTATAGAGAGATATCTTGCGTTATCATTTCTCGTTACTTTCGATTCAGTTTTACGAACGAATAGGAAGCTGAAGACGCGTTGAATTTGTGTTGAGAGGATGCCATAATATATTCCTTTCATTATAATAATTTATTCAATAAAATTGCTACGAAGTGACAGGTATTCGTGCAACAGGTCAAGGCAGAACGTAAAATAGAATCTCGTTCCAAGTTTCTTAGCTGAAAAGTCGTATTTTCTGTTGAAGGTAATTTTGAAAGATATCATTATATCCTAAACAGGGTTTAGTGTCGTCAGTGGTTTCAATTCATTTGGATTGATCACTAGTACGGTAGTACACGTAGGATAATCTTATTAGTTGGACTTTAGGTACCATGGACCGATTTTGATAAAATTTGGTATATCGGCTCCATTCTTTGATTGAAGTTTCATGTAACTCAGCTTCCTTGACAAACGTGAAACAATTTTTTTTATGAATGGCACCCACATCTCCCGGATAACGATGTTTTGCTGTCAAAATATAGTTGATAATGAGCCTTGCGTGATAATATGGCAGGTACTAATATTGGAAAAGCCATGTTCTTTACAGGCGGCTGATCCATATAGAAAAATAATAAACCGCTGTGTAAAAATTTACTAACAGCCTAGAACATTTTGGAGGTATGGTGGACCTTTAGTATGCTACTTTTGGTTTATTATTGCTTTTTCCAGATGAAAATGTAGGTATTTAAAATTTAAGAGGGTTTCATGTTGACTCATCTGCAACTGTCGACTCATCATCTCATGTTGGGTATGACTAGGAGGCTTCATCCAACACTCACAGGCCCGTCTGTGGAAAACAAAAACCCGTGTCTCCCCTGGTAGGCGTAGAAGTGCCTGAGGGATTGGCAAAAGCTCCTTTTTAGAAAATTTGCTAACAACTTAAAACATATTGGAGGTATGATGGACCAATTTAGAATGCTACTTTTGGTTTATTATTACATTGTCCGAATTGATATTTAGAATTTCAGAGGGTTTCATGTTACTCTTACAGACAGTCGACTCATCATATCAGGTTGGGTATGACTAGGAGGCTTCCTCCTAGACTCTCAGGCCCGTCTGTGGAAAACAAAAACCCGTGTCTCCCCTGGTAAGCGTAGAAGTGCCTGAGGGTTCGGCAATAGCTCCTTTTTCGAAAATTTGCTAACAACTTGAAACATATTGGAGGTATGGTGGACCAATTTAGTATGCTACTTTTGGTTTATTATTGCATTTTCCAAATTGGTATTTAGAATTTCAGAATTTATTTAGAATGTTGACTCTTCTATACTGTCGACTCATCATCTCAGGTTGGGTATGACTAGGAGGATCCCTCCAAGACTCTCAGGCCCTTCTGTGGAAAACAAAAACCCGTGTCTCTCCTGGTAGGCGTAGAAATGCCTGAGGGATTGGCAATAGCTACTTTTTCGAAAATTTGCTAACAACTTAAAACATATTGGAGGTATGGTGGACCAATTTAGTATGCTACTTTTGGTTTATTATTGCATTTTCCAAATTGGTATTTAGAATTTCAGAATTTATTTAGAATGTTGACTCTTCTATACTGTCGACTCATCATCTCAGGTTGGGTATGACTAGGAGGCTTCCTCCAAGACTCACAGGCCCGTCTGTGGAAAACAAAAACCCGTGTCTCCCCTGGTAGGTGTAGGAGTGCCTGAGGGACTGACTCACCGCACCGCTGCACAAGGGGTCCCCTCAAGGTCTTTTCGCCCTCCAACATCTGTGGAGCATTTTAAACTTGTTTTCCTCAGCCAGATCCCCTACAACACGCCCCAGCGTCATTACGCAATCCGACCATTCATGCCAGCGAACCACCTTATCTGACATTCGTTCTCCCTGCGATTCGATCGCAATCTGTTTTTTTCTCTCTGTACCTCCTCCCCTCCAGTCTTGGTCGTTGGTTTTGACAAATCCAACGCTGCTCGTTTTCAATCAACCTCGTTAAATTGGTTAACCAGGCAATTACGTCGTCGGTCTGCCTTCTATTTGGTGACCACGTGACACTCGTCTCAGCTGATGACTACCATTGAGGCATTAAAGAGAGACAACTGTTTTATTTTATAAGTAACTCACCAATTTTATCTCCATTACTCGCGTTAGTCACTAAGATTTTGGTTATTGTCTGTGTCAGTCACTTACTAAGGGTGAAAAATAGGGGTTGACATTTTCGAAAACACCTTCGTTCAAAAACTTTTGTTGTAAAGGTATTGTTTTTCATCAATTTGAAATGATATTGAAGTTTTAGAATCGAATGAGACCACCCAGATCTTTGTAGGACCAAGCGTTCCCCCTCTATAACGAATGATTAAGCTAGATTAACTGTGAATCGCAAATGAATGCTCCATGTTCACTGACGGAAATAAGCCAAATCTCCGTTCTAAATTCAGCTGAACAAATGCGATCATTTTACTTTCTTCTAGTTTTATGTCACTCAGTTGTGCTTCCTCAACAATGAACCAAATTTTGTTATGAATATCAAGGGCACCCGCACCTCTCGTATGATATTGATAGTGAGTGAACCTTGCGTGAGGGTGTGGTATGTTCCACCAGTGGAAGAGCCGGGTTCTTTGCAAGCTGGTGATCTGTGCAGAAAAATAAGAAACCGTTGTGTAATATTTTGCAGCGTTTTTCTATGTAGTTAGGACCCCTATGGGTAGTTTATGCCAACTTTGCAACCCCGAAACCCCTGAGCTACTCCTATTTTTTACGTTTACGGATCAAAAATGAAAGGAAGTTTTTAATGCTGCTTCCTACAATATCCTCATTTTCAAGTTCATTTCGAAAATTAAGGAAGTTATGGCCGTTTTAGGGACGAGGTCAAAACCCAAAGAAAAATCTTCTAGTGTTGAAACG
This sequence comes from Apolygus lucorum, assembly GCA_009739505.2. Classification (NCBI taxonomy): domain Eukaryota; kingdom Metazoa; phylum Arthropoda; class Insecta; order Hemiptera; family Miridae; genus Apolygus; species Apolygus lucorum. The sequence goes on from CM019170.2 coordinate 27,229,305, forward strand.
TCAGATTTGAGGTGGAGTGAAAAAAAGTGATAAAACTAAAGTTTTTGATAATTAGCTGCGGAATCGATCCCTGGAGTTTTTTCGTTCTTATACCGAATACCCTTCATGCTGGAGTCAATATTATTCTACTATCCTTGGGATAAATAATATTTATCAACTGTTGAATGTTCACTGTTAGGTTCCTCGACCGTCTAGAAGTTATGTCTACAACTATTTATTAATAGTTTATCTCTTTTTTTCTCAGGAATTCTCTAATCCTGGGTCCGTCAGCAACGTGGGGTTCACCAACTGCCTGGCGACTGAGGTGGCGATATTCCCGCCTCCTGGTGCTGACGTAAGCCTTCATGAGCAAGAGCCAATTCTTGTACCTCCCGTCGGAAACGCTCCTTCGAAGCCTGCAGCTTTTTCTTCAGCTGTTCCCGACGTTTCCGACTGGCTGAGTAAGTTTTTCCATGTAAAATACTGATGATAGTCCTAGAATGAACTTCAAAAATTCTTCGAATACATATTGCTAATGGCGTTCCTCAGAATGGAAACACTCATTATTGCTACTCATCGATAAGATAAAGGCGTTCCCTAATTTAGCAGAAAACGGTCAGCATGTGATTTTCCGTTCTACTTACCTCTTGCTCTTGGTTTGGTGGCAGCTGTTCTTGAGGAGCTGTTCGCATTATAAAATAATTTTTATAAAAGTCTAGTTTTGAAGTGAAAGTCCAGTGAATTTGGACCAATTCAGATCAACAGAGCTGAATTGTTCCAAGTTCACTGGATTTTCACTTCAAAACTAGACCACTAGTAAGTTGTAGGCAGGTGAAGGGGTAGAAAAACCCCAGTTAAAGTGCGAATAATTTTGTAAAATCAACCATCCAAATTTAAGCAATTTTCGATAATCATCGTACAATGGAATTCACGGTACCGTTCGTCTAGCAATGAAGCCATAAAGGGCGGTTTTAGGGACTTTATCTGGAAACCCATTGAAATCGCACACAATTTTCTTATGGTTTTGTCCGAAAAAAAAAGGTTTTGATTCGCCCAGACCGACAGACAGTTCCAAAATCGTTCAGAAAGCTCTGAAACGCAAAATAAGTGGAAATTTTTGGTTTTGGAAGACCCAATTATTTTTGACCCGTACCATGAGTTCGAAGTTTCCCTGTTTCGAAAACAGCAGAATGTTATGTTGTAAAAGTTTTCTCATTAATTTACTGAATTCTGACCATGAAGAAAGATAATCGAATAGTGGAGTCAACCATTCAGCCACAATGAGGCTCGCGAGAAAGTTCTAGATCCGCCTACTGAAGTCTAATAGCCTCTATCCTCACCTATTGCACTTTTTCACTCGCCAAAAGACACGTGTGTGGCCGGCCTTCTCGCTTCACAGGAATAGATTTTGGCCCCCATCGAGCGAAAACAGGGCTTTTTGCCAAATTGCTTTTCTAAAGACCTCGCGTTTCCTCATTGTTTCGACCGAGCAATGACGCCGCCAATTCCCTTCATTTCCAATCAATACTGAGATGAGGTGTTTGAGAGTCCCATGGAACGTGTGTGACCTTTAGAAGGATCCTTTAGATGTTACCATATAAATTTCATCCGCGTGGAAACAAAACTTTTGCATTCGTACGAACATAACAATCTTTTTATTAATCATTGATTTCTATGATACCTGATTTCGCACCAACTAAGGTTTATTGTTCTCATCGCTGATCTGTCTTCTCTGAATTGCTTCCAATCACTTCTCGTGGTCATCATGGAGGATATTGAACTGCATTTCAATGCTCTATGCTGAAATTTGTAAGTTATCGCGTCATGAAATTGGGTTAAGTAAAAGAGGTAAATATGGCAGGTCGAAACAATCCAAAACATCCTTTCAAATCCAACAATCCAAATAATAATTCTTCCATATTATCTACGTACCGTGTTGGAGAATCCGTCGTAACCAGCAAGTCGAGTATAGGAGGCGAGCGCTTTCGATGTAAGGACATCATCTTCAGGCCGTCGAGAGAGTACTAAAGTTAAAGGAGAATGTACAATTTACTAATAGGATTAGTTTTTATCTCTCCCTTTCACTTGACATGACAGACAAACAACCTTTCTCCACGGTCCCTTTCCTTTCTGATCCTTTCACCTCCCTTTCACCCAAACTATTTAATAATAGATTTAATTTATTTATTAATAGAACGACGTAGTTCTTTAGTGCTCTCTCGACGGGCTGAAGATGATGTCCTTACATCGAAAACGCTCGCCTGTACTCGACTTGCTGGTTACTACGACGGATTCTCCAATACAGTACGTAGATAATAATTGTATTCTTATAACTAGCGGAACTAACCCCATACATTTAATACCAATTCTTCTTCCGTTTGAAGGGTAAATTATTCCAAATAAATACAACTTTTTTTTACTAACAGGGAGGGGCCGGAAAATGAGTAAAGTTGACAAACACGGTATTGATTCTGCAACAACTTCTCTCTTCTTCTTGGTATTGAAATTGCAACAACTTCTCTCTCAGCACTTTTTGTTTCCATGACTACCTTAGTACCGGAAACATTGTTTTCATCTTTCAAGGACAAAAAAGACGTCCTTCAAAATCAAAATTTCTGCTAGATCTTCCTGATAAATTTTGGTTCTGTGTTTGTCAGTTTGTCCACGTGTCATTCAGTCGATTTGTGCGTCCGCAAATCCTAGTAACGGGTAAAACTATCCGAGTTTGATGAAATTTTCATGGATTGTGCGGGTTGGAATGTAGATTTAACGTAAAAGTAAAGTAAACAACCATTTCAGAGTGACCAAGCAAATGAATTCAGTAATTGTTACAAGTAACTCAGCTATGAATGTAGTGTAAGATTTCACGTAGGAACGTAGCAGCTTCTGCGCATGTACAAACGTGAAATCCTCATAGCAACCATGATTCCATCCGATTTTGATGAAATTTTCAAGGTTTGTGTGTTTGGGACACTAGATGGTCCCTTATCATTTTCATTATTTATTTATTTATTTATTTTCCACGCATGCGCCAACATGAAATTATGAGCATAACTTTTACAGTTTACACTCGATATCCGTGGAATTTTCAAGGGTTTTGTGGTTGTACATTTGAGATTATCTGCTGTGGGTTGGATCAATTTTACAATAGGGTTATGGATACTTTTTTTACACCGCTTAAAATACAACTTTGTTCACTTTGAATGTATGGTAATAAAAAACGATCAACTTTCGATGAAATAACACATTTTTTGGCATTTGAACAACATTTTTCCTACTTGATTCATTTTTCCTGATAAAAGGGATCACGTTTCAAGTTTTTGAGGGCCTCTGAAGAACACGGTGTTACAGCAGAAAAAAATCACTAAAATGTATGAAATTGCAGAAATTGTCAAAACAATTCAAGTTGGAGGTAGAAAAGCTATCCTATTATACAGTTTTTTTGAGCCGGTGAAGAGCTCATCATATTGGAAATTTGACCCTCTTTCCAACGGCGTGATCAGATTTGAATTTGAATGGAAAATGAGGGAGTTATGACCATTTTAGTGCCGCAAGGTCGGAAACAAGAAAAAATTGCATTTACAGCTTATTGAAAAGTTGTATTTTAAGAAGGAAAAGTTGTTGCAAATTATTTATTTATTCATTTTATTTATTTGTTAATAAAAAATACATCAGATACAAAGAATTGGATAGAAAACAAAGTCTTATGAAAAAAAGAAAACAAATTAGCTCAACACCTTGCCCACCAAGGCTTAGGTTCTTACGAACTGTGTCCCCTGGTAAGTCTTGGTAAGTAATTAAAACTTTTTTTTTTGTAACTTCGATTCCTGAGGTATTGCTCTGTATAACTTTGTCTCATGCGTGGCGTCGAATTGCTTGCCATCGCGATGTTACTGTTTCGCTCGATTGTTACTTTCTCCCTCGCTCTATTTCTAGGTCAGAGTGAAAGAAAAGAATCCACCATCTCCGGGATGGGCCTAAGATTTACTTCTGTCCTCTGACCTCCCCTCCATTCTTTGAGGCAGCAAAATCTATCTTCCTGCTTCCTGCAAGGGTTTCCTCGACGCCGCCTTGAGTGACACTTCAGTCGGTCGTCCCACTTTGGCCTCAGATATAACATACCTGCCGACCTCCAGCTCATTCGTCGAGTATCTCTCATCCCTGCCACTTCCTTTTGTCTTACTCCATCTTTCTACCGCCCCACTTCTGGATCAATGTCTCCTCTTTCCTTTGCCAGCTCAAATATTTTTTTCTTAACCTAGTATTTTAGTTCTGATTTGCATTTCTGCGTTCTTCAATATAACATTTCAAATAAGAAAGACATCATTTCAAGAAAAACGTCATTGTTAGATAGAATCAATTTGTTGGTTCGAAAACGATGACGTTGATCAGAGTGCCTACAGAGTACCTAAATTCTTATTGGTATGGGAGAGTAGGTCTGGACGAGGTAGGTACTACAACTATCTTGATGCAATGATGAGACCATTTGGAAATAATGAAGCTCCAGCACTAATTGTTTCAAATTAGTTGCTGAATTCAGCAGAATGTTGGCTGTTAGTTCAGAGCTCCCAACTTGTGAAAATAGCGTAATATTGGAAATGGCGGCCATTAGGGATGTATAAAAAGTATCGATACTTCAAAATATCGATACTTTTTGATACTTTTTTATTTGCAATGTATCGGGATACTTTTTCTTTTTTCACAGTATCGACACCGATACTTTTTGACATGGATATGTCTTAGTTCTGGGGGTCATTCCAATATTTTCGACACACAAAACAATGCACCTTTTTTTCCTGATGCTGTTGAACGCAGGAAGCTGAAATTTGAGAGGCAGGGTCAATCGATACATACTTCTATACATCATCAAAGTTAACCTTTTGCGGTCGTACGGCATGTGTGACATGCCAGCCCACCGTTGTTAGCCTGGACGTCAGCTATTGACGAGGTTGAGTGGCTAGTGGTCGTATGGCATGTGTCACATGAACTTGTTGTTAGCTCGATCTAGTCGTATGGCATGTGAGACATGCCACCACTTTTATCCTCAATTACATATTCCTACGAACTTCTAAATAATTTCTGGGCGGTATTTACCTATCTCAGATTCCTAGGCAACGAAATGCTTCAATAATTCGGGCGTCAAACTTTTTTCCGCTCCCTCCATATGAATTGCCAAACGGGGAACTCGTGGGAGAGATTTTCAGCTGGGAATTTTTTGGTTGCGATCATACTCTTTTCTCTTTTCCAACTGTGCTACCTATTCTATTCAATCAATCCAATTATTTTGACTTATTTTATCTTATTTATTGTCCATCGGAACCCGCACTGCACCCTGGAGAGTGTTTTGATAAATATCATACAGTGACGAAGTTCAAATAATTTATTTTATTTTATTCCGTAAACACGCCGGGTTTGGCCAATTTTTATTTTCAAAATAAATATTCTTACCAATTACTGCAATAAAAGTAACAGTTTATATTTTTAATGCTCTTTAATCAATTTGTCATAGTTTATAATAATGGTTTGAAGGATAAATACCCCTATGTACTCTTGTCAGACCAAATGGAAAATGCGGGTCCTGACCTTGGTGTACCCGTCGCATTCCAAATAATGTTCTACCCAAGCCATTGAGCTGAGGTAGTTGAAATTTTTGCACCGTGGATCAAAGGTAGGTAGCACGATTTGATCAAAATATGAAAGTATTCCGCCGATCAGAACCCATGAAAATGGTCCATTGAAAAACTAAAAAAAGCGAGTGCCAAATTTTACCTCATTTTTAAGAGTGAAATAATAATATTTTAAAAATAATTACGAAAAAATCAATTTGATCATAGGATCCAGTCATTTATCCAGATTACAAATCAGTCGGGAAAATTTGGAAAATTTGACTCAATTTGGAACACAAACAATATTTGTAAGAGTGTTAGATAATTCCAATGTCGACGTAAATACCATTACGTCCAGGCTAACTCATCATCCCAGAATAAGCTTCGTCCAGGCTACCAAATGGCGGCTGGCATGTGACACATGCCATACGACCACAACGCTTGGTTCACCTTCGCAGCCTCGCGACCGCAAAAGGTTAATGATCACTGATCAGCTGAGTGAGCTCCAAGGTCATTTCCTCTCCTGTTGAACGCAGGAACCTGAAATTTGATGGCGGGTCAATGGAGAATGCTGAAGGCGCCTGAGTGGTCATTGATCAGCTGAGTGAGCTCATAATTTAAATTGCCATCATAAGACATATCCATGTACAGATGTATCTGCATGCAGTGTTTTTCTAAAGATCTTTCTTATTTCCAAGTTTTACGGACGACTACAAAACCTGATTGCTACCATACCTGATCACTATTTGTCAAATATGGGGTAACAACCTTGACATAAAACTGGAGATGATCACTCTTTCAACTGATACTGTCCGGCATCTTGTAGGACTGGAAACGTGAAACAACACTCTCTCTCGTTATTGCCTGACGGAGTTTCCTTGGCAACTTAAAAACACAATCCATCCAACACAACTGATACTTATGTGATCAGAACTGTGTATATGTCAGGCCATGCCAGGACAAATAAACACCTAATGGGCCTCATGGATTGAGTAGTTTGTTGTTTCATTTCGCGCCTTCTCCTTCCAGTGTTCCAGTTCCACCATGGAAATAGAATTATAAAATACAAAATAGTGATACATATTCCACTTTAGTGCGTTCGCGTTTTGCATTGTGTTGTGCAATATCAATGTCAAAAATATCAGTTAGGAATTTAAGTACGAACTACCTACTAAATGTTCTTATATTGTTCAAGTATTTTTTAAATAAAGTAAAAAAAAAAGTTTTTTTTTCTTTTTTATTTGTAAGTTTGTAAAAAGTATTGAAACTTGAATGAAGTATCGGCCTGATACTTTTCGATACATTTTTAAAATATCGATACGATCGATACCTATCGATACATTTTGGAGTATCATACATCCCTAGCGGCATTTTCGTGAAAAAACGTCTAATCAGGTTTTTGAGGAGGTTGGGGTTGAATGAAGTACCTTCAAAATTGCGCAAAAATGTGGGGGCCAACCTATTGTCTATTATACGAAATGTCGAGATAAAAGTTGTCTGAAGGTTGAATTTGACTCTTTTTTGCCACAACGGTTCGATTTGTTTTCTTTCACGACGATTCGATTCGTTCTGGGCCTCGAAAACAATCCCTTGGAGATTCCGAAAGCGAAAACAAGATATTTGACTCGGTGCCTAAATCTATCCTGGGGGGCCTCTATTTATTGTTTCCTACCAAACAGTCAACGGCCTTTCAGCTGCTCATTGTCTACGAAGGTTGACTCCAACTATTGAGTTTTTTAAACATAATTTTACGCTTGGAGCATGACGTCAGAGATGTCAACCTCGATGACTGAGTAGCCATCGTCGTCCTTTGTTTTCCGGATATTTTATTGGTGCTCGACATTGAACTACTTTTCCGAAGGATATCCTGATTCAAGGAGTATCCGTGTAGTTGATGAGTTATGCGAAGTAATCCCAATTTTGCCTCCTTACTATCGCATTATTTGTAATTGTGCAGCAAATCAAAAAAATTTGAGTCCTACAAAATTATTAAATTTACTCGCTTTTCGCAATTCAAAGCTTTTTAAACAATTATGGTTATAGGTACGTTCAGAAAATTATAGCAGCCAAATTAGACTTGTGGTGCCTTAAAAATAAGCACAAGCTGGAAATGGTTTTAATCTATCCTGGACCTCCCAAATAAGGTGTAAACAAGTTTGTGATGAAACTATTCGGAAATTTCAAATCTGGCTAAAATGATTTTTAGATGAGAAAAAACTTGAGAAAAATCTTGGCCAGAATTTAACTGTCCAAATACTTTTTTATTTATACCTCTATTTAGGAGTGACTGAAATATAAAATATAGGTGCTCTCCTAACGATAAATTAGTTGAAATTTCTTAGTTGAAGCCTTCTTTGAATTACAGCTGAATATGACCGCAACCCACTTTTCAGTCAAGTTGGGAAAAATTGTCAATCTTTGACGATCGATTGTGCTTGAACGGCTGAATCGATTTCACTTTATGAGTGAATCATTCGATGGAGAATTTTATGCTGATCAACTTTGGTGTTCATGTAATTTCTGTAGAATTTTCCATAAACGAGCTATAAGCAAGTTTGTTAGGAAGCAAGGTCTTTCTTGGCGTAATTTGCCTGGGATATACCATAAGTTTCTTGCTGTTAAACTTTTACAGCGTATGCTTGCTACCCCCTTGCTTGCACGGAAATCGAAATCTTCTTCAGTTTCTGCTGTTTGAAACTTCCAACCTTCACAACGGCTGACAACAACGACCTCTGGTTATTCAAGCGAAGTTGTTACTCAATATTCCTATTTATAGTCAAGGAGTCGATGACTGATGTTTTTTCCCCCTTTTCAAAGGTTTCCTTCGAATGCCGTCCCTAGGGGCGCGAAACTGAGAAACCTTCTTGTTTTTTGGTGTTCAGAAGTCGGTCAAAAAGTGGCAGCCTCATTCGCAAAAGGTCCTAAGATTCCTTTGCCTCAATGTAGACATGCTTTCACCCTTTCTATGAAAAGTCGTTCTTTTTCAAAGATTTTATTTTTTGACTTCGAAAACCTCAAAAAATACTCTCCTCGTCGCCCCGAATTCATAGAGTACCCACACGTTAGTTGTTGTTTTTTTTCGATTTTCGATGTACCTACCGTACTCCATGCACAAGGTATGTTTTAAACATTTCATTAGTCCATATTCAAGTTCTACTCGTTTCCACGAACTCATCGAGTACCCACTCGGCTATTGGATCTTTAGGTACGAGTATAAGCAGATTGTCATCTTACATATTATCTACATAAATATATGTATCAATTGTTTATATTGTATGTATTTACAATTTTTGGACAATTTTCTATTTACCAAATGTTGCCTTTCCAGAAATTTCGAATATATCTACCATTTATTGTATGATTATGTTGGTAAAGCCCGAGAAACCCATAAAAACAAGTTTTTGAGCCTATTTGTTGAAATTTCGACTCAACAGGGTTGTCCATAATTCCTGGAGGCCGAACTTGTCTTCTCGTTTATTATTATGAAAATTCTGGCAAAACTTTAAGTTTTGCAAAACAATTACTCAAGTTATCGTCCGGAATGACACAATGTGTCATATTATCACTATAAGTTTTGAAAAAACTTACGGGATCGTTTTAGGATGTTCCAAAACGGGAAAAAATCAAAAAAGTCTAGCTAAATATTTTGAGTCTATTGTAATAGCTACATTTTCGTCGAAAATTCGCTAATGTTCACAAAAACTTCTGATTGTCACAATAATTTTCTGTTTAATGGATGATGTTGGTGTTTGAAGGCTCATGACAATGCTCACTGATGGCGACTCATAGATGATCGATGCACTAAAATTGATCGAAAAACTCATGTTCTCTGGTAATACCTAATTGGAGAGATGCTGGGAATTGTGTGGCTTTGTGAACGTTTTAAAGAATGAAAAGGAGGAGAGGTCATACTGCTGAGGCCGCAGGTCAAGGCGTCGGTCGGGGTTGCTTCCACTGAGAAGAGATTCTCATACTAGACCCCCGCAGGTTGGTTGGTTTGTGGGCACCACCAGGGAGTTCACATTACGACGCCCAGAGGAATAAAAGTTGCTTGTTCCGAGCCCTTATATTTTCTTCAAGTTTCGCTTTTCTGTTTCTCTACCTACTTTGTAGAGAGAAAGAATTCATAGGACAGACGTAGAGAAACGTGACCTGCGGACAACACAACGCGGCTCGAAGACACCGCAGGAATTCCAGGTTTCCTTCTAGCTTGTTAACGTGTGAAGGTAGTAGATCGTCCACTTGTATTCTGCATTCAAGCAGGTTGAAGGATGGCCATCTTTATCCTACGATTACCTAATTCCAGGGTCATTCTCATTCACCACCAATTTGCATTTCTCATTACTTTTCACAGCGAACAAATTTCTGGTAAATTTCATAGCTATCCGATCAGTAGGAGCCACTTAAAGATCCTACATCTACTACTGCATATTTTATTGTATTATATAGGTAATAAATACTGGATCCGGTTACTTTTAACACAGAATGTGTTTTTGCGATGACCTACCGAAAAAAAATCGTCACGAAAAAGCGACAGAAAAAACCGTTACGCGCCTTTTATAATGATTTTCACGTGCAACCAAGCCGTTGGTAAGGAAATAGGACTCCCGCAGTGTTCATTGCACAGAAATTGTTCACCATTCGTTGGAAAGCTCTCAATTTATATAGTACTTTTCTTGTAGTTACATATTTATTTATATAACATTTATAGGATTTTAGACCAAATTAAATGTCTAACAATTATTTATTTTATTATTGCCAAAGACTCCACATTTATTATTGTTGTTTTTTATTTAACGGATGACTAGCATCGCAAAAACACATTCTGTGTTCCTATGATTTCATACAGAGTATGGAAAAAGAAATAAACCGGGGGGTGCAGGGGGGCGGAGCCCCCCGCCGAGGCGCAAAGCGCCGAGTTTTAAAAAATGTACATACATTTATGTTTTTTTTAATAAAAAATCATGAACACCAAAAATCCATCCTTTGGGGCAGTAATATCACCCCTGGTGTTAATTGGCTCATACACCTATCTGGTGTTCCAGTGTACCACCCCTGTTTTCTATATTATTCCTCTCAATTTCGAGTCTCTAGAATCACAATTATACTTAGCAAAAGATATTCTCCGCGTGACAAGAAATAAATAAATAAACGACAAGAAATACTTGAAATCTTCTGGAAACTGTCGAGAAAAAAATCACATGAAAAGTCTACTAATTTTGCTTCCGAGTCTACCAAGGTAGCGGAAGCTTTGTTTTCACTTTTCAAGGATGAAAAAAAAAGTTCTCCAAAATCAAAATTTTCACTCGCGTTTTGCGTTTTAGACCTTTCTGAACAATTTTGGTTCCGTGTCTGTGTGTCTGTCTGTCTGTCATGAATTCCTTGTAACGCGCAAAAACTATACGAAGTTATTGTCAGATTTCTATGAAATTTTTAGGGTTTGTGCGGGTTGGTGTGTAGACAGTCCCCTATGAAAATCATCATCCTCGGACTGATAGAAGCGACTGCGCATGCGCAAACGTGAATTCATTGTAACGGCCATAACTTCTACATTTTCCATCCGATTTCAATGAAATTTTCAGGGATGTTACAGATTAGTATTTAGACGGTCCCCTATGAAGATCATCACACCCGGAGTGATAGTAGCCGCTGCGCATGCGCAAACGTGAATTCCTCGTAACAGCCATAACTTCCACATTTTCTACCCTATTTCGATGACATTTTTAGGAATTACGCGGATTAGGTTGTAGATGGTCCCCAATGAAAATCAAGGCCTTAAAATTTACAGAAGTCTCTGCGCATGCGCATACGTAAAATCCTTGTAACAGCCATAACATTTACATTTTTCATCCGAATTTGATGAAATTTTCTAGGATGGTCCAGATTAGCGTGTAGATGGTCCCCTATGAGGGTAGTGAAAGATGCTTAGAGATTGGTGTTTTGAGATTAACTACTATGCATCGGATCATCTATATAATCGGGTTATGGATACGAGGAGGCTATGTGCCACACCCACTTGGCAGACGTTTTGCTTCCGAGTCTACCAAGGTAGCGGAAGCTTTGTTTTCACTTTTCAAGGACGAAAAAAAAAAGTTCTCCAAAATCAAAATTTCCACTCGCGTTTTGCGTTTTAGATCTTTCTGAACAATTTTGGTTCCGTGTCTGTCTGTCTGTCTGTCTGTCTGTCTGTCTGTCTGTCTGTCTGTCTGTCATGAATTCCTTGTAACGCGCATAACTATACGAAGTTATTGTCCGATTTCGATGAAATTTTCAGGGAATGTGCGGGTTGGTGTGTAGACGATCCCCTATGAAAATCATCATCCCCGGACTGATAGAAGCGACTGCGCATGCGCAAACGTGAATTCCTTGTAACGGCCATAACTTCAACAATTTCCATCCGATTTCAATGACATTTTCAGGGATGTTACAGATTAGTATTTAGATGGTCCCCTATGAAAATCATTACCTTCGGACTGATAGAAGCGACAGCGCATGCGCAAACGTGATTTCCTTGTAACGGCCATAACTTCCACATTTTCCACCCGATTTCGTTGAAATTTTCAGGGATTATGCGGATTAGGTTGTAGAGAGTCCCCTATGAAAATCATCATCCCTGGACTGATAGAAGCGACTGCGCATGCGCAAACGTTGAAGCGTCATTGAAATCGGATGGAAAATGTAGAAGTTATGGCCGTTACAAGGAATTCACGTTTGCGCATGCGCAGTTGTTTCTATCAGTCCGGGGATGATGATTTTCATAGGGGACCGTCTACACACCAACCCGAACAATCCCTGAAAATTTCATTGAAATCGGACAATAACTTCGCATAGTTATGCGCGTTACAAGGAATTCATGACAGACAGACACACAGACAGGCACTGAACCAAAATTGTTCAGAAAGGTCTAAAACGCAAAACGAGAGTGAAAATTTTGATTTTGGAGAATTTTTTTTTTCGTCCTTGAAAAGTGAAAACAAAGCTTCCGCTACCTTGGTATACTCGGAAGCAAAATTGAAAAGAGATCCAGAAATTCCCCATCCCCGGGCGACTGCTATTGACTTGTAGACGGCAACCACCACACATAAAAATGATTATTCATTCGTTCGCGCCGGGAAGAAAAACTGTGATGCCCGGAATTTTTCCGAACTTTTTGTATTTTTCGTTGACATATAATTCGTTTGGTGTAATTACTGAATACATAGATTAGTAATGTTACTACGTACAACCCACAGCAATATCTACAGACTAAATGCTTGACAAAGTTGTCAGTATTTTGAAACTCATCTTTTTTGTTACAGTTGATGCTAACTCCAACTTCCCACGCCCCCAGTTGTTCTACCAGAAGGAAATCGGGAATGGATGGTTCGGCAAGGTAAATCCCGTTAGATTAGTCGCTCTAAAATTCAATTCCGTTGGTCTTTACGATGATCCTTTTTTACTCTTTCAAAAGCTCCAACCGTAACAGTCCATTGAATTTTCAAATAATCTTGCTCTACAAGTGAATGCCAAGACCATTGGTCATTGTCAAGACCAAACATGTCCAAAATGTTGAATCTTCAATCGAAGAAAAACCTCACATCAACGACGAAACAACTGATAAATCGCTGTTTGAGGAGTTTACATTGACTCGAGAGTATGAAAATTAAGATGAGATGAATAAGACCTAATTTCATTTTGAAATTCGATAAAATAGACTTTTGAATAGTTAACCCCTTCAGTCCCCATTTAAATCTGACCAAGATATAATTATTTTGGCGATTAAAACTGATTAAGGGAAGCCTAGGGATGATTCATGATTTTTTTCAGATTTTTGTTTTTATTGGGTCATTGGGTTGTATAAGACCCACCGGGTCTCCGCGTAACCAAAATTTGAGAGGTTCCATCAATCACAAAATATTCGTGGGAGTGAATAATAAACATTAAATAAAAAAAATAATTAAATAAATAAAAAAAATAATACAAATAAAAATTAAATAATAAACATTAATCAACATTAAATTTTTATCAAATTTTGATTGAAATGAATTATTCATTTATTAAACTTATAGCTAAAAAAAATCGACATTCACAGCAGACATAAGTGAGGCACTAAAAATCATAGTCTGGGAAAAATTCCAAATCACAAATCAAGAAGTAGAAACTACTGAAAACTAAATAAACTAAGTACTGAACTAACTAAGCTATACTTATTTTCACAGTCTAGTGAAAATACTGGTTCATACTGAGTGTAACTGGCTGGAGAAATTCGACTTTAGTCAGACACAAGTGAACCATCCAGATGGTCGGTTCAACCCATCCCAAGCCCATTCCAAACCTATCCCTAACCCCTAACTCGTCTTCCCGAATTGCGTCTGAAGACACAAACACATTTGCGAGCTTTCTCAACCGTTTTGCAAAGGATAGAGAAGCCTGCAAAGTTATGGGTTGTACACAACCCTTGGGGTCTGAAGAGGTTAAAAAAAGGCTCCCTAATCGATGGGGACTTATCACAATTTCATTATAATGGTATCTCGTTCATGCAAATTTTCAGCTTGTTGAGAATCTATGCGAAGGAACCTCTATTTTTGGTTGACCGGACTACCTTTCAGAGATTTTATTTTTTTATATTTTTAACAATTATTATTTGTTTTATGATTTTGATTTGTTGGTATGGTAACTTCCATAGACGCTGTTTCTTTTTAGCACATCGTATTTTACCATGTTTGTTGTATAATAATGTACTTAACTATTCTGTTTAGGCGATTTCAGGGATTTTAGATACCAATCGTCCTATTCAAGCGAATTCATATATTTCAAATCAAACACTGAGAAACCGTGCGGACTGCCACCTCGCACGCACCGGTTCTCGTTGGGTAGAAGATTTCTAAAATATTCTCTTTTAATCATATTTCCGAATCACCCATTAAGAGAACATTAAATTATCGATCGCTTTCCATTAGTCTTCTCCGAGTTTCGCACCGAGATCAGAAAGCGTGAAACTCATGAAAAAAAAATCCTAATCTTCTCTGGACGGTGGGTTCTATTTGGTTATAATTGATTCAAGATCCATCGGTTTTACGGCAATGGTTCCCTTCGAGAATTGGGATTTAAAAAGTCCCACTCGTGAAGCATGACTAAGTGAGCGAATTAAAAATATACGTATATTTCAATTGATTTTTACTTTGCTCTGGAATATGATCATTTTTTTTCACATCATATAAACTTCTTATAGGATATTTCACGCTGATTTGGAATGTATCATTATATTATCATGTTCAACATTGCATTACACACCAAAAACCAATAAAACGGGTTTTTAGACCCTATTTTCTTATCCAACGGTCGTCCATAAATGCTGATGAACGAACTCATCCTTTCACTTGATATTATGAACATTTTGGCCTAAATTAAAAATGAAATAGAAAATCATCGCCTGTAGTGAAGAAATATGTACGGGATGTTCGTTATAAGAAAAACGAAATTCTTATTGTTATGTTTAGCAAGCTCGAGACCAGAAATGGGTGAATTATATTTTGTATTTTCATCTCGAAAATTGCTTGTTCACGTTCACAATTTATTACACAATACAAAGGTGTACAGAAGTACAGTTCTTAAATTTTTCACCAACAACCATATCATCCTGCTGACAACAAACTCAAAAATGAATTATTTATTTCAATTTTAGACATTTTTATAGTTATTTACGAGTATATAATTTTTATAAAATTATTTATAATTAGAAGAAATTTTTGATCGAAAGTTCGTCTCAGTAAATTTCACTAGATTACCTCATTTTCAAAAATTAGTTGTTCCAAAATAGGTAGGAAAATCCTCAATTTTCTCCCATTTTGGCTTCTTGTTCACCATTGTTTGATCAATTTTTGACATTGCAGGTAGTTGAAGGGGAGGCGAGAGGCACTAAAGTGATCGTGCGAATCTTGAGAGAGGACGCCACTCCTGAAGAAAAAGCGTACTTCCTCCACGAGGCCAAACCATACAGGGACCTCCGACACAAGAACGTCTGTCGCCTCTTTGGCCGATGTCTGGAGATCGACCCTTATCTTCTTCTGTTCGAATTGCAGAACAACGTAAGATATTACACTATTTGAAGATCGGAAATAAGACTCGAACGAATGAATGGGGAATTTGCCTCACAATTTTTTTATTTTTTCGAATGAGGGTTTATTTGTATGGAATAAAACCATAGTGAGCTGCTCGAAAACGCATCCAAAAAATTTAGAGAATTTAAGGAAGATGGAAATTTTAAATGTGGTGGCAATGTGTAAGAGGCAGCCATGTTTGAAACGTAACGGATATTCTACCAATCAGACTTCAAAGGAGGTTCAGTGGCGCTTACCACAGAAGCAGAACATACACGAACTTTTAGGTTACAAGGATTAACACAAGAGTGCGCCGCGAACTGGCAGGAAGAACCCAGACACAAAAGTGACCGAAAGAAACAATATTACTCACTTTTTTACAATACGATTCTACCTACTAGTTTATCAAGCATTATTAGTCTTCATCTTCTCTTATTTAGTTTTAAGATTTGAATCACATTATTCGAGTAGCCATTTCACTGGATCATTTTGTGAGGCGGTGCTAGAACTCTGTCTGTTGTTGGAGTTGTTTTCGCGTCGTTTTTTTTTTTTTTTTTCCTATGACGTCAAAAATATTCCTCGATTTTCGCGGTGTTTTGTAACAGAGGTTCACTTGTTTAGTCATTTTCTCCTACAGTAATTTTTTCCCCTTGGTTATTCCTAGTGTTAAACGTTGTTCTAGGGCCCTATTATAGGATTTGACTTGAAATTCCAGAATCTAAAATTGAGGCAAATTCCCCAATACCTACATTTAAACAAAAACATTAAATGTTTTTAATTTTTTTAAATGTCCGTTATTTGACGTCTAAACGTAAAGAGAAGTTGTAACGTTCATTAAGAAGGTATATCGAACTGAAGGTGTAACAGTTTTGTAAGCTACCCCACTTTCGAGTTCGTCTTCCATACTTACTCAATGTTTATCTCTTCTTTGTGATGCCTATTCCTACGTCAATCTAAAATGGTTTATTCTAAGACCAGAATAATGTGATCAATAAATGCCACTCTTTCTGGATTCCTGAGCTCTGATGAAGCTGAACCAAAAAAAGTGCAACTTCAGGAGTAAACTGAATCAATTATATTAGGTAGGTACCACAAAATCTTGAGTTTTGAAAGGTTCTTTCGCAATCATGGAAAAGTGTATAGATACATAAATATTATAGTTTAATGCATTACTCTGGAAATCTGGAATAAAATCAACAATTATATTGAAACACATCCATCTTCAGTTTGCTAATTGAGTTTCCCATTGTCTGCTTCGTTACTCTTAATAATAGAAAAATTTAGCTTCTTGTGTTTCGTTTGACAGGAAGGTGTTGATTGAATCTCCGGTAGGGTTGAGAGATATACGTATCTACCTATAGATCTGTCACACAAACTGCAGTCCTTAGGCGCATTCTAATGGAGAAGGTAGAACTACTAATCTCTTATCATCATGCAAATCTTCGTGTTTACGATATTATTTCGGAAATTTCTCCTCTCAAAAATGACATTATTTCTCTCCTACTGCAGCTTAAAATTAATATCTGGATGAGAAACACAACTATTTGCGTATGAAATTACGCACTGCTTCATGGATTCTGCCATGGAAGATAGACAGTCTACTCGATCGTTAGTTCGTAGATCCACCACCTAGGTGCGCCACACGGCACGGGTGCAGAGCTTCTGTGGCAGAAATAGGGATGGGTATCGTTATAAAAGTATCGATATTTTGTATCGATACTGTATCATCTCCGTGTATCGATATCCCACGTATTGTTGGGCATGAGTATCGATATTTTAAAATATCGAGTATCGATACTTTAGTGTCACAAACTATCAATACTATCCAATATTCTCAAGAAACATAATTTTCTCAACAATTTTTATTCATTTTTTACTATCAAGAGTCCAAGCAGAGTGATTTTCTCCATGAAATAAACGTTATTTGTGCAACCAAGGAGTTGCACAAGTTGCACAAATAGTTGCCCAAAAGCATCTCTACCTTCTTCATCTTTAAACATTATGTTGAATTTTCCGCGGGAAACTGTATCGATATTCGATATTTAGAAATATTGGATCCACAGTATCGATATCCAAAAATGTCGGATAGTGCAGTATCGATACTAAAATATCGAGTATCGGTACGAAAGTATCGATATTTTGAAATATCGAGTATCGATACCCATCCCTAGGCAGAAACCTAATTTTGTTCACAGTTTTGTGGAAAAGGCATTATTTAATAATTTACTTGTTTCGGTGTTGTTATTGTGCATATGTTATACATTTTTATGCAACATGGAATTATTGGTGGTTCACTCGTCATATTTATTGCAGAAGGATCTCAAGAATTTCCTCGTTGTGAACAGCGGCAGTCGCCGAGCTATCACCGAGCAAGGAATTAGTTTGAAGTTGATGACGGACGTCTGCGAAGGCCTCAAATTTATGAATGACAACGGCTTCATACACACGTAAGTTCGATCACACTAAATACTTGGATGATGAACTGAACATAAATACGTAACTAAGCCAGTTTTTTGAGTTATTAGGTATGCACCTTCCTATGGGGTGATCCTAGTAGACTCCCCTTGTCGCAATTTTTCAATTTCAAGAGGCCTAGTGTTCATATGGTGAAAAGGGATGCACTAAAAATAAGCATTTACTCCCCTTTTAGTGTCCAGTCTATGAAAAATCTACCTACAATGAACAATGGAAAATACTATGCAACTGACTGATCATTCCTTTAAAAGTGAATTGAACTTTCGAGTTGAACGAAATAACCTTTCGATGAAGCAAATAGTGCCATAAATGCTTGTTTATCAGGGTTAGTATAAGCCGTGGAATATCCAGAACACATTGGCCTCGTCCAACAGAGTTACCTTGGCTAATCTAAGACCCCTGGACCTTAGAAAGTAGTTGACGGATGATCTTCAGAAAAATAATAAACCGTTGTGTTACTATCAGCAGCATTTTTTATATTCCTGATTTTTTAGAGGTCCCATAACCTCAATGGGGTATTTCAGTCAAATTGTTTATATTTGTTTTTATTCAAAAGAGTATGGCTCAGGAATAATGGTAATCGGGTCTGTTTGTCGAGAAAATGTTTTTAAAAAATCAGAGAAGCTAAGGAAAGTTGAAGATTTGAAAGGTGTGACGTAGCTAGCCAAAACTCTTTGAAAAAAGTATCCATGCACAGAGAAGAGATAACCCTTGGAGAATCTCTTGGATACTACAAAATACTACTCACACACGCGTGCAGTGTAGTGTGTGTGCATTTATGGCGGCCCACCTTTTTTTTCAAACGTGTGATCTCTTCAATTAATTTTTGTATCACAATGTCTATAACATGTCATGTTATAGTATCATTGGGCTAAAAGTTGGAGTTTTAGGTTTACAAGGGTGCTGAATCCAAATTTGAGGTCAAAAACCTGAATTTCCGACCCACCGAAATACCCCATTGGACCATGGTATCACTAGTGACACCGAAAACATATCAGGAACTCCACAGAAGTCGCAAAGTTAAATTGCAATTTTAACTTTAATGGACAGCAGAATATTTTGAGGGCTATTGGAAGTCTCAAATTAGAGTTACGACAAAAATTGCCAAGGATATCGATGAAAAACATTTTCAAAATTTTTGTCAACAACGTTTTTTGGCTTCAAAAATTGTCTCTGTCCATTAACTTTTTAAATATTGCTATTTAAATATAATTAATCTGGCGACACCTTGGGAAAGTGTGGAATTCTTAAGATGCTTTCGGTGACACTGGTGACACCATGGTCCAATTAGGGTTAAACGTAAGGAAAATCATGATGATATTGTTGATTCCAGAACAAACTAATCCCAAATAATAGTCTAATACCGATGTGTTTGTGAGAGGTTTCGGGTTAAAAAATTTTTTCTTACTCGATTCCAATGGTTTATTGAAAATAATAAACCAAAAATGCACCGCTTTTTCCACCGTTGCTTTCGGCCGATTTATTGCCTTTATCTGCGCATAATCAAAATACAAAATCCTCAGCATTCTTTCTTGGGATTATTCGAAACTTGAAACCAACCACAGATAGAAACACCACGAATATGTAATATAATTTTTATTGCATACCTTCACCACTATAATCAGATCATTCAAAAAGTTCCTTCGTAACGTGTATTTATCTGATCTTAATCTGATGAGGGACCTGAGGCAACAATGTTCACCTTCCTAACCTAATTTCCTTCGGTTTCACTATTACCTCCTCTTCTATTACGTAATTCTCTTATCTCGACCTCATCGTGATCAGCAAGTAAGAAAATACCTTTCTAAATCCTTGCCAAACGTCTGCACTTGATATGCTTCACTAAACTGTGCAGAGAGGCTGGCCAATGCCGACCGAGGTGAAAAAAGCGCATTATAAATGGGTCAATTGCCATCCTGGAGTCTCGTACAGACGTTGAGATTGGCAGTTGCAACCCAAGAGGAGTACATGCGTTAGGTGAAGCTACGAATAATATTCAACAAAATTAGGATTAATTTACATGTTCGTTTATTTCTTTACTGTTAATAAAGAGAAGTTTTGGTCGTATAGGTCAAACAATGATATGGGTACCCTCCAAATTACTTAGAATTTTATTTTATCTTCTGGTAATCAGAGACTTGGAAATTCTAGTTTTTAAAGCAATTGGGGGTGCGCCTTGATTTTTTAAAGATTTTTAATCGAAAGTAGACTACATCCTGAGAATTTTGGAGCAGTAGATTTTTTCAAAGTTTCGACCGTTTATGACGTCACGCGCCCCCACGACCCCCCAGCCCACTGTGACGTTATAAACGGTCGAAACTTTAAAAATTCATAAGAAAAGATTTTCACACGCTAGAAGGTCGCGGTTGGTACCAAAATTCTCAGAATGAGGTCTAGTTTGGATTAAAAATAACAATAAACAGTTTTTCCTATCCAGGCGCACACCCTATTCGCGTTTATGCATTCGCAATGCAACTTGTAGGGGAATGCGCATGTTCAGTGACGTCCTGACAACTTCATGGAGAGACAGGCGTGGAACTCAAAAGTCCAAAATGCATTACTTAGTAAGTACATAAATGCAAGCGCTAATTAGGATTTCCAAGCCTAATTCGGAATTTTCCTGACCAATTTCGGAAATTTCCAAACCACATTCCGAATTTTCCAATCCAGTTTCAGAACTTTCCTATTCAATTTCAGAACTTTCCTAATCAAATACAAAATTTTCCAAATCAGATTTTTCTAAAACAATTTCAGAATTTTCCATTTCAATTACAGAATGTGATCAATCTTTCTGTGTGGTGATATTTAGTATTCCCAAGCCAAATTAATCTTTTTCCAAACCAAATTAATCCTTTTCCACTTTAACCACTTACGGCCCGCGGTTATGTCGCTAGTCATAATAATTGTAAATCGCAAACATCAGGGAATAATGCTATTTATTTTATAATACTCGACAACGTTTCCAAGTCTCTCCTAAAAATATACCTTTCTGTACATAAAAGTTTAATATCAAAGCTACTTAATTACAATCATAACAAAGCTCAACCTTTTGTGTTCAAAAAAATTTATTTTTTGAATAAAATATAATAATAATTTCAAATATGAAATGCCCTTTTGCCATTTTTGTCAATAGGAAGTTCGAAAAAAAATTGAAATTTTGCGCAAAAACTCCTTCAACACATTCATCACGGCTGTAAATTTCCAAGAACTTCCGTAGGATGATGAACTTCCAGAGGGCCAAGTTCGAAAGGGGTTTTCGATAAAAATTTTCCACGGCATGAATACCATCCCACTTCCCGCTCATACGCAACATGGGGGAAAATCAGCTCCGTTGTTTGGCAACTTTCTTGGCCAATGACTCGGATTGAATGTGTTAAGAGGCTAGTTGTGCCTTGAAGCTCAATCTGAAGTCTCCCTGAATTTAAAAAATCGAATTTTTCACTTATTTTCCAATTTACTCAAAGAGGTAATTGGCTTGGGGTACCAATCGAGCCTGATAGGAAGCTTTGTGCAAATTTGCAAGTATTCTCAGAAACGGCCCCAATCGCGTTCAACAGTGTTACAGACTTCATTGATTTAGAAGATTCGTAAGAAATGTAAACAAAACTTTCTTATTTCCAATCGTAAGGTTGATACGGAGGGAATAAAAAAATCTTCAAGAATATTCTTGTCACGTATCCGCGGAAGAAGGAAATATCGGTGAAGGTTGTTGAAACTGTCTTTCGAATGAAGCAACAACTCAAAAAAATCATCAAAATTTTACCGAAAAACTCCTTTACTCTCTCCCCGTGGCGGGAAATCCTCCTTGCTACTCTTGGTATTAGACCTTGCAATATAAGAGATCTTTTAAACAAGTCAGTGAACTGGAATTCAAGGAAGAGAAAGACGAATGCACTTTCCTCGATTCGTACTGAATTGAACTAAATTGATGAATACTGATATATTCGAACACTGTATTCACGAAAAAAAGTGAAAAAAGTATTTTACGATGGGGTATTTCGGTGGGTCGGAAATTCATGTTTTTGACCTCAAATTTGGATTCAGCACCATTGAAAACCTATTGGCTACAACTTCTTGCCCAACGTTACTATAACATGTGGTAGACAAATTAATTAAAGAGATCACACGTTTGAAAAAAGGGCTGGCCTCACTGAATGCACTACACTTACACCACGGGCGTGTGTGTGTAGTATTTTGTAGTACTCAAGAGATTCTCAGGTAGGTTACCTAGGTTACCCTCAGGAAAGGGTTTTATCTCTTCTCTGTGCATGGATACTTTTTCAAAGATAGTTTTTTCAAGGCTAGCAATTTAATACGTCACACAACTTGCTGCATCACACCCTGCTGCCATCGTTCAAATCTTCAAACTCAAGAGATTCTCTGGTAGGTTACCTAGGTTACCCTCAAGAAAGGGTTTTATATCTTCTCTGTGCATGGATCCTTTTTTCAAAGATAGTTTTTTCAAGGCGAGCAATTTAATACGTCACACCCTGCTGCCATCGTTCAAATCTTCAACTTTTATTAGTTTCCCCAATTTATTCTAAACATTTTGTCGACTAACAGACCCGATTACCGTTATTCCTGAAAAAATCTCTTGAAAAAAAAAAAAAAAAACTCGGCGCTCCACACCTCGCCAGGGTGCAAGCCTGGTCGATTCTCTAACTCGTTATGGGATAATAGCGACAACGAAGTGTCGTTATGATAACAATAACGATTAATAGCGACGATCGCGATTCTGCAGACGCGAAATAGCGACAACTGTCGCTCAGTCGTCGCTATTTCGGCCGAAAAGTGTCGTTACCATCTCGACGGCTCGAAACCCCCCGGTATGGATTACGACAACCGTCTTTATGAAAAAGTAGCTTAAAACGCTCTTTAATTCCTAACCTATTCGAAGTCATATTTCAGTTTCTGAGTTGCTGTGTGCATTTCCGTATTGTGAATTAGTTTTGTTAAACAAATCATTGTGAGAATGAAATTGATACATACGGACATAATTTCTGGGGAATATTAAAAAAATAATATCCGACCGTCTAATGAGCTGTTTATTCGCCGTTTTAATGTGTGTCACTTTATTTTTTTCTACGATTGTATTAAACAAAAATCGTAGTATTTACATTATTTCAAGCTGTTAATTCGTATAGGAAATCATGTACTCTATTGAACATAGTCAAGAGAGTATTTTCAATGGAATTGAGTTTTTGACAACCCATCAAACTATCATCAGAATTTTTTAAATCAACATTGAATGATGATGTCCATGTGACAATAAGTGAGGTTAAAACAAAAAAATACTACATAAAAATACTACTACTATTCACATTATAGTTTTTTTATACTGTAATTTTCGGAAATTGGTAGGTAAGTACGTAAAAAGGTAGATCCTAGTTAAATTTTTAACTATTTTATAAAATGTGTGTCAGCATAAAAACTTCCTAAAATGAAAAAACCCCTAAAATTGATAATTTTTCGCTAAAATTATTGTGCTGATAATGTTCTTTTTAATACCAACTTACCTGCTATTACCCGAGAAATTATTTACCACGAATTTACGATTGTTTATAACCGTAATGGACATCGACGGTAGGAGAGAATATGACGTGGTAGATGAAAATTGTAACATAAAATTGACTTAAAGAAATATGAATGGGAAGGTAGATAAATAAATTACGTCATGAATCTTACGTTTTATTGAATACAATATTATTATGTTCATTCAGTCTTATAACATACATGAAACTTTAAAGACTAAAACAGCAATTCATAAATTTTGAAGTGATATTAGGTTTTTTCACCATTGACAGGTAAATACATCTATTTTGTTCTGAAAAGACATCGAGAACTCGGAAATGTTTGATAGTAGGTAGGCAGGTACTTGTTTCCCGGAATCTGTAACAATAATGTATACCGCACACAATTAGTTAGTTAGCTATGGACTTCTCACTCAAAGTAGTTGAAAG
Organism: Apolygus lucorum; assembly: GCA_009739505.2. Lineage (NCBI taxonomy): Eukaryota > Metazoa > Arthropoda > Insecta > Hemiptera > Miridae > Apolygus > Apolygus lucorum. The sequence continues at coordinate 27,253,404 of CM019170.2, forward strand.
TACCAATAAATATGGATGTGTGAGTATGTATAAACGATAAATAACAAGACGATTCATTACCTTGTAGTAAGATGGACAGGCAGTTCATTCGAAGCATCGAGGTCGGACGAAATTCATACCAATGTGACTGATGAATTCGATATATGTAAAGGAATTCCTTCCATTTATCATTATTCCATGATATAAAAGCACGAATCACAAGAAAAATTCCGTTTTTACGCGTCATTCCTTTGTATATTCACCACGGCAAAAAATATGAATCCGACATTTTGTAAAACTGCAGTGAAGTTCAAAAACCCGTGATAACGAAATTGGAAACTATTATCAATACGTATTCCCATTGGCTAAAAATCACGCGTTGCTACCTTTCGCTCGCTCTAGACCCAAATATTGTTGGATCACATAGCGACATCGTTATTTTGAAATGCAACGACCAAACTTCGCTATGCTTGATTAGAGAATTCCAATTTCGTTATCGACCTGTCGTTGCACGGGAGGGATACCGAATCCGACGCCATAACGTCAACCAAATAGCGAGTTACAGAATCGACCTACTGGACCCCCGGTTACCTCTATTTACATACTTCGGACGAAATTATTGAATCACAGAATGTGTTTTAGCTCACGCGTTTCACATAAGTTCGCTACTTTCCTCCCACTAAAGCAGAATCTTATATAATCACCGCGTCATAACAAAATATCGCATAGGTTATACCAGGTTCCGTATCATCGTTATCCATGTTGTCGTCCTAGATTTCGTTAATTTTTTTGGCTAGTCCATGGCTGAAACACATTCTGTGTTAAAATGGCCGAAATACCCCATTCCGTAATGTAAACATCGTCAAGGTATTCATGGTGTTAAACTAGATTGAATGAAATCTACTGATATTGAATAGGTAATAAAGATAAAACAATATCGCAACATTTACGAATTTTGAGTTGTTGCAGTCTTCTACGACGGGTGCGATAGTGTCTGAAAAGCTACTTATAATCGGCCTTCGACTAGATTTGGGTCAGATTTAATGAGTGGAAAGTTAAAAAAACTGAAAGTGGTTGTTCAGTTTAAATCGCACGATTCAATTTTTCTGCGATGATCGTCAAAATAACAATGCAGAGTTGTTCAACTGAACTCGATGCGTTGTTGCGCCGCATTTACATCCAATTTCCATATCTAGATTAAACCGCTCGGCAAGGTCGATCCTCGTTTCCTCATGCCTCAAGCGTGATGATGACTCGGATTTGACCGCATTTGTCTGTTAGTGACGATTTTGCCCAGATAAACATTTGATAGGGTCGGCAGATTCCCTCGAATTAATTCTTGAACACCTTTTAGAAAATTTGAGTTGGTGTCCTATTATCCAAGTGTAAGATAAACATTTGTTTTGTAAACAGGTGTTGATTTGTATCCCAACCATTATTCAAAATTGTGTAGACTACAATTTATTTAATTTCAAAAAATCGACTGATTTATTGTTCCAGGGATCTCGCAGCTCGAAACTGTTTAGTGACGTCCGATCTTACCGTAAAAATTGGAGATTACGGAACTAGCATAGACATATACAAAGTGAGTAGCTTGTTGACTACAAATTTCTTTATTGATGTTTAAAGTTAGGTTATGAATTTAGACAGGGTGTTACTTTTCGTGATATTCACAGACCAGAAAAGCTAATTTCCAACAAAAAAATGCCTCTTAGTGATTTTTTTAGAGGATTCGTTTTCAAGTTATTTCAGTTTTATAAGGGTCATTTTCCTGGAAAGATACAATCTGTGTCCCAAGATTTCAAAAAACTTCCGACTCAAGTTCTGCCAAAAATCAGGGATTAACCTCACACGATACTGATTGAATTTCGACGAAAGAACACACAGTGGGACGCTTAATTATTTAATTAAAAATTAAATAAGAAACCTATTGGCGTGGTTTCCGCGTAAAGGAGAATACTCGGAACCCCATCTCCATGAGGAGCGAGAACTGGGAGTTATTCCAAAAATTGAACCAGGGCGGGACGCAGGTGTAGAAAAGGGATAAACCAACGTGGAACACGGTTTTTCTGATAGCAACCTAGAAACCTCCGAAAGTAACCAAGTAATCTCAATTTATCGGTTTTTCGAGCCAAAACTTGGTACCAGGGGATTTTTACGGTTGCTGAATACAGTTTTGTGGTCGAAAAATGTAAAGTTTTTAAATTGCAACGGAAAATTCAAATTAAATCGTTAACAACTGGAAAAAAGTATTTTATCTGCCACCATCACTGGCAGATGAAAGACACAAAAAAGGGCAGGGGTTCCTGGGTGGCACTTAGGTTTTTAAGCTTTTCCCGCGCTGTGGTGCTGTTCTGCTGAAGTGTAACCATATCGCTGGAACCAGCTCGGGAGAAACAAGAACTAGAGACCAAAAAGAAAAAATAATTTCGATGTCTTGCCATTCGTACAGAGGGCAGATGAAAGACAGACAGTGACTGTGACACCACGTTTTTGCAACTGAAACCACTTGTGCACGCCTCCACATAGAAGAAATACAATTCCCACCGCTTTCTTTGATAACCTAACGACTAACCGCCTTTTACAGTGGTAGTAATACCGCGGGAAACGTTAAAAAGCCGCCTAAATACGAAAACACAAAAAAGGCAGATTAAAGACAGAAACCTCCGGACAAGCACATTTTATCCTCATGCTCGCTTTATTTGCTTCTGAAAAAATCTGCAAACCCATTTTTTTCATGTCTAGGTATATGCAATAAAGAAACACTACAAATTCAGGCCGTTGCTTTCATAGGTGATTCACAGTGTTCAAGCAAAGTTGACTACCTAGGGGTCCGGACATGGCAGATTACTGGACATTTAGCAGTTTAAACTTTAATTTCTATATTTTAGCGTGAATAAGTGCATATTTTATTGATTGCCCGAAGTAGAACAAAGTTGATAGTTTATGGAGATTTTTTTTTTAAACGCCTAAATCATAAATGGGCATCCGGAATCTTCTCTGGACAACGATTGGCCCTTTCTGGGAAAATGACCCATAATTGTTTCTGTGCTTTCGACCTTATCTCCGTTAAAAGGCTATAACTCCCAGAATTTTCATGCAAATTCAAATCTGATTAACCGTTGGAAAGAGCGTAAAATTTCGTACTCCTTGTTGGGAAAAAACATTTCTTTAATCGGAAAAACGGGTGAAAATTTGACTTGAAACGAAAAATTGGTGAAATCTTGGAAATCTCAACTTTTTTCAAACGCTCATAGGTTCAGCAACCCAGCACGTGAGTTTTTATCTGTAGGCCTAAAAGATGTGCCAAAATCTCAGCTTTCCAACGGTCTAATCATTTGTATTTTTAAAGTGTGACTTTATCACAGAAATTTGTGTTTGAACTTGGAAAAACTTGGAATTGCTTCAAAGGAATCAGCGCTCCAGCTAAGACGAGGCGTTTCGGGAGGCCTCGCTGTTGAAAAAATTCACGTTTTTCCGCGTTCAAACACAAATTTCAGTAATAAGCCCTACATTAAAAATAAAAATGATTAAATGGTTGGAAAGCTGAGATTTTTGCGCATCTTTCAGGCCTACAGGGAAAAATTCACGTGCCGGATGACTGAACCTACGATAAGATAAGATTTCCAAGATTTGACCAATTTTTTGTCGCAAGTCCAATTTTTATCCATTTTTTTGAGTAAAGAAATGTTTTTTTTTCCCCGTCAAGGAGATAGGAAATTTTACGCTCTTTCTGAATATGTAATCAGAATTGAATTTGTATGAAAATTCAGGGAGTTACAGAAGTTTAACTGCGATAAGGTCGAAAACGCGAAACAAATCTTGAAAAAGAAGCCTCAAAAAAATTACTTAGGTGCATTTTTTGGTGGAAATGAGCTGTAGAATCGATTCCTGGCCGTCATGAAATGTAACACCCCGTTGAATATTGACGTCCTATAACATGAAGTTGGCAACAGTATTTTATTACTCTGCGTTCCTTGTAGAACAAAAAATGTTAATTTCAATTCAACTAAGGTCGAAGATTCAATGGAGTCTGCGAATGAGAATTAATAATCGAAAAACACATTAATTTTATTAAATAAGATGTGTTTTGGCTTGTGAACGCTTCTTGCGACACGAAAAGAGTTCGAGGGTGTGTTGAACGTAATTTGAATATTGGATGGTTTCTAAAGTCTTTCAATCAAAATGGTGCAGAGAAAGTCTCTTCAGGAAGCACAGTCTAGATTCTTGGGAAGCTGCGGAGAATGTAGGGCGTTCATCGAGCAAGTATTTAAACGTGGTCTGGCACGCAACTGTGCACGTGACTGGTGGACAGGATCTGTTTTCGTGCCATGTGGGAACCCTGGGTAAACACAGCACTTGATGACTGCGGTTTCCGTGCAGTTTTAAAATTTCTTGGTTGCGTACTCACATATTGTTGATTTGATTTGAATAATGATTTAATTCTGAAAATACAAGTTTTTTGTGTGCATATTTTGAAGAAAACAAGTTATTTGTATGTCTGTCAGTTATAGTCAGTGTTGGGCAAAAATTAGCTATAGCTAACAGCTGAAAGCTACTACTAAATTAGCTACGATTTAGCTGAAGCTAGCAGCTAAATATTTAGCTAGTAGCTGTCGAGGAACAGCTAAAATTTCTAGCTAAATTAGCTATTAGTCGAAAACTAATAGCTAATAGCTTTAGCTGTAGCTGACAACTAATAGCTAACGCTGAAAAAAAAAATTATTTATCCACACGAACAGCTAGTAGCTAATCTAACCATTTCAGTTTTAGCTGGCATCAGAATTAGCATATCAGATTATCAGATTATAATCATTTTCTCTAGATTTTTAGTTGTTTTGTGACCTGTTACCTGTTTAAAGAAGTTCAAAACATGTTTGACACACACACACAAGAAAATATTTTTTTTAAGATCAAATAAATCAAAATTAAAACAATGAATTAAAAATTTAAAACATACTGATTTTTAACGAAACTTCTCGCAAGGTGATCGAGAATAGTGGTCACACATAAAAGTAAAATCTAACAAAAAAATACGTTATATTTCAATTACAATTTACCCAGCTTTTTTGCAAGATTTGGATTTTAACCCTTCAGCCGGACCATCTTTTTTTCAATGCTTAACCGGACCATCGGTCTCTCAGACCTCTATGTTACGATATTGTTTTTGCTCCTTTGTTCGCATGTTAGCTTCATTATTCTACGATGTTCTGGCTACCTCTAATTAATATTCAGGCCTAATTAATATTTATGAATGCTGGGTTACGATATTATAACTACATTTTTTCATAATTTTGTGTATTTTTATCCATAAAAATAGTAGATTTTTTTCCTTGTTTGACAACTCAGACTTAGATTTTTATTCAGTCACAATTTACTAAGACTATGTAGTGGTACGTACCACACATCATGAGTGGGTACTCTGTAAAAATAAGAGTGTGTAGGTACTCTTTGAGCAATTCCCAAATCACTGTAAATTTAGAACCATGAAAAACATTTGTAAAAATTACTAGGTAGGTAACTTGATATTCAGTCGACATTCATGAAATTCTTTACAATGCAGAAATTCTAAATTCTAATAGTCAACAATACATAAAAAATATTTATGAAAAACATTCGTAAAGTGTGAATTATTTACTCAAAATGACATAAAAAAAGACATAAAGTCAAAATGACATAAAACTTGCAGAACAAGTTTTTTCGTGCGTTCAGACACCACTTTTGGAATCTTGGAAGCCATCTCGATCTACAAAAAGTACAATACGAGAAAAAAACAATGAGGAAGGAGAAAGATGAAAGGGTTGAAATGGACCACCGATCTATGAGACCCATTAAAAAAAAAAAAAAAAATCACTGGTATTCGGACCATCGCTCCCACAGACCTACTACGTTTTGAGAGATCACAACTTACCGTGAGCTAGCGAGCAAGCGACGGTTTCCAAACTGCTCTGCCTGAAGTTCAGGTCCCAACTGAAGATGTCACGGGCTGCTGGCCACCTCTAACCACTGCGACCACCTCTATCAGGGAAATGCTAAACTGTGTCGGTCTCACAGACCGATGGTCCGGCTGAGGGGTTAAGTGACCAGAGAAGAGAAAATGTCAAATTGGGTTTGTGGTAATAACAGTGGAATTCATTCGATAAAATGTTCCAAAGCTAATTCTGATGCCAGCTAAAACTGAAATGGTTAGATTAGCTACTAGCTGTTCGTGTGGAGAAATACATTTTTTTCAGCGTTAGCTATTAGCTGTCGAGGAACAGCTAAATCTGTTAGCTATAAGTTTTCGACTAATAGCTAATTTAGCTGGAAATTTTAGCTGTTCCTCAACAGCTAATAGCTAAATTTATCTTTTAGCTATTAAAAAAGCTATAAGCTAATTTAGCTATTTGTTGAAAAATTAACTAGCTAATAAATTAGTTAGCTAATGCCCAACTCTGTCACTAGTCCTTTTGAGCTGTCTGTACTGGGGATCATCAAGTTTTTTGGCTGTCTGTTCCTGGGTGTCGGACTTCTTTCCGTAACTGAGTAATTAAAGGTATAATTAACCAATTTGAAGGATCCAGAAGCTGCCAAACTTTTCAAGACACATTGTTGCATGATAGAAAAATAGTTGGAAAACGCTGAATACATTGTAACGCTCGAAAATCCAATTAACCTCCAAGTCTTAGGTATGTCTGTTACTGGTGACGTCTTAAGTGCGTTTGTTACTGGTGACATGTTAGGTATGTCTGTTACTGGTGACGTCTTAAGTGCGTTTGTTACTGGTGACATGTTAGGTATGTCTGTTACTGGTGACGTCTTAAGTGTGTTTGTTACTGGTGACATGTTAGGTATGTCTGTTACTAATGACGTTTTAAGTATGACTAAAACACTGTTGATCGAAACGACTCGGAGTCCTCTTTCATTATGAAAAACGCTGCAAATTAATACACAAAGGTTTATTATTTTTCTATATAAATCACTCGTCTTCAAAGAACACGGCTTTGCCATTATTACCGCCAACCAACATGAAGAAAAGCATCGATCGCATTTTGGTCTGCTAAAATTTGAACGAAGATTAGGCCTCTTTTACGATTCACACCAAATTTCATCAAAATCGGTCGGGCGGATGGCGGACGGGCGGCCAAATTTTTATTCGATTTTCGGATTCTACGTACCTTGAAACGTAAACCAACAAATTTTGATGGGAGGGGAGGGGCCCCCCAAAAATTGTTTGAAAAATTGTTTTTCTTGGTCGATTCATTATTGAAAATAATAAACCAAATGGCAAGCTTGTATTTTCATTTATTCAGCAACAGTTTCGCTGGTTGAGCTTTCCAGCATCTTCAGGCTTTTTTATAAAAAATTTGCAAAACTGATGTAGTTTGTGTCCCAGGAAATACCTAGTCCCATGGAAAATTTTTGTTACTTTTTGATTTTGGAAAAATGAGGCCGATATAAGTGACTTGTGAGAGGAACGGAGAAACTGGGAACAGCTTTTTTATTTTAAAAAAAAAGCCTAAATATGCTGAAAATCTCAACCAGCGAAACTGTTGCTGAATAAATGAAAATACCAAGCTTGCCTTTTTCTTAATCAAAGAGGATCCCTAGTCGTGTCGACCAACAGTGTTTTAACAATATCACACGACTCTACAAAGTTCAACTGTTAAGTATGTCTGTTACTGGTGACGTCTTGGTATGTCTGTTACTGGTGGTGACGCTACTCATTCTGTAGGTACTTGGAGAGTACGTTTACATAGCCCTTTATTATATTTCTACTCATAAATCTGTTTATCTGTCTGAAACTGATAACAGCCGAATGGCTAGAGCTTTGTTTTTGTACTTCCCGTATTTCTCTTCTCGTAGTTATAAAAGCGTTTTGTTCCGTCGAATGCTTTCCGTTACTAAGCGTTTTCGTCGTTTTTCGAAAGAAGTTTTCGTTGACGGAAATTGAATGGTGCACTCTCATTGGTCCGTCATTACGTGTTCTTTTCATCAATGAAAAAATTCCTGAAAAAAGATACTACCTTCGTGGAAAGGTTAGCAGATCGTCGCAGATGTTCGCTTTAGCCACTCGTTTCCATGTTTCCTTAAAACGAAATACGAAAAGAACAAAACAATACTCATTATTCACAAAATTCGGTACATTTATTTACTAGGCTATTCTAGAATATTGCGCAATATCGCATAACTTTTTAATGGCTAGACATATTTCGGTGCAAATTTTTGGAGTGATCTGTCCTCCACAATTGCCTCACATAATCTCATTATGGGATCTCTTTTCCAGAACGAATATTACGTAGCCGGCGATGTGGCAGTACCGATCAGGTGGTGTGCTCCCGAAACCCTGCACTGCACTCCTACCACTATAGAAACCAAACAGGTAAATTGAGTCTGAAAACGGTCTGTGGGTTCTCCCAAGTTATTTTTTATTGCCATTTATCTACGATATGCTTATTACCTACCATATTATGAGATATTAAAGGTAAATTACTGTCATTTTCAAATTTTTTCGTTTGAATTCCAACGGATTTATCAGAATTTCAAAGTAAAAAGTTAAATAAGTATATTTCATAATTTAAATCTCCTTGGCCCAAAACATTTCACCTGGTATTTATATAATAATATACTGTAATAATGTAGGTATATTATTGTATACCATATTATGTTTAATTATGTTCCTACGATCAATTAAGGATATTACAAGTAGTATTTCCGTGCAAATACAAAACTTCTCACGTACGCAGAGAAAAAACGTTCAAAAACGCGCGAAGCACGCGGCCACCGATAGCAATGCCTCAAGGTGTTATCTCTGTGATTTTATAATCATGTGTTTTCGTCCATACTTACCAAGGTGTTGTCATTTAGGGAACAATATTGGTCTCTAGGAAACAGATCCTATCTGCCTTCCCTTTACTGTTTTTCAGTGGACTGTAGCTAATCACTGGAGGAGATTTTTCGTTTCTGAAGGGCCATTTACAGTTTTCTTTCACGGCCTTCCAGGGGTGTGGTTTGGTCGTCACCCCTACCTAGATCATTCTGTCTCTGTACAGCTACTTGTAATAGCCTAAATTGATCGTAGGAACATAATTGGTAAATAAACGAACTCGTGGAGTTCATTTGTAATCATGTTCCGTAGATCAATTCAGGATATTAGAGTCCACACATTTTCCCAGCCCTGTTCTAGGGAGTGGCTCCTTATCTTTAAACTAGTGAGGTTTGGTGATGGGAGGACAAAAAAAAAAAAAAAAAAGTGAGGTATTCGGGCTAATTTGATGGCCTGCAACCTATCAGTGGCCTCAATTTTTCGAAAAAGCGCGCTTCGCGCGTTTTTGAACATTTTTTCTCTGCGTACGTGAGAAATTTTGTATTCACACGAAAATACTACTTGTAATATCCTAAATTGATCTACGGAACATAACTATAAATGAACTTCATGAGTTCGTTTATTTACCAATTATGTACTTATCATGTTTAAAGGAGGACACTCTTGAAGTGTCAAACCTTCAAACGATCGATTCTACGACTAATTTCCAACTAAAAGTTCCTTTCACAGTTTTTGTAACCCCTTCTTTCATGAGTATTTTAATTTTTAATATTTTTTCATATTTTCGGACTGATATCACTAAAATGCTTTAACTACCTTAATTTTCCGTGAAAATGTAAATACAGGGTGTCACCCTTTCGGGCGCACCACCGGGCAGGGTTCGATTCTACTACTAATTTGCAACAAAAAATGTCTCTTCGCAATTGTTTCTTAAAGGCATCGTTTTCGAGTTATTTCACTTTTAAAATTTTTTTCGAGTTTTCGACCTTACATCACTAAAATGGCTTTAACTCCCTTTATTGATGGAATAAATTAAAATTTGATTATATCATTAGAAAGAGCGTCAAATTTCCTATCTCCCTGATGGGGTTTTAGAAAATTTCAAATGAAACGAACGGGTGTAAAATAAGCCAAAAGTAAAAAATTGGTAAAGTTTCAAAAATTTTCACTTTTTTCAAAGTTTGATTCTCGAAACGTCGTGAACGGAAATTTCCATGCTGTAAGCCTAAAAGTTGCACGTGAATCCCAGCTTTCTAAGTGTAGTCATTTTTTTAAACACCACTTATTCAGTTAGAAAACAACGTTTTTAGGGCAGAAAACGTTCATTTTCGGGTGTAAATCGGCGTTTTTCACCAGAAATGCTTTCCAACTTAATAAATCATTTGACATGAAATTTTACGTACTTTTTGACGCTGAATCGAATGGTAACACTTTCCGATCTCCTCGACAAACAAAAACTACTTTTCAAGCCTTTTCCTTTGGGCGTAGGGCTCAATCTCGTTGTTCGTTTTATCCAAAATTGTCAAGGGAGGTCTGGGTAATAATGACTCGCACTCTTCCACTTTGTTGACTTACCCAATTTTTGCCCACTGTCTTGATAATATCGTCCCGATCAATTGCGGAAAGCTTTATCTTTTCGATAGATAACAAGTTTGTTTAACACAGAAAGGGCTTGAAAAGTAGTCTTTGTTTGTCGAGGAGATCGGAAAGTGTTACCATTCGATTCAGCGTCAAAAAGTACGTAAAATTTCATGTCAAATGATTTATTAAGTTGGAAAGCATTTCTGGTGAAAAACGCCGATTTACACCCGAAAATGAACGTTTTCTGCCCTAAAAACGTCGTTTTCTAACTGAATAAGTGGTGTTTAAAAAAAATGACTACACCTTTAGAAAGCTGGGATTCACGTGCAACTTTTAGGCTTACAGCATGGAAATTTCCGTTCACGACGTTTCGAGAATCAAACTTTGAAAAAAGTGAAAATTTTCGAAACTTTACCAATTTTTTACTTTTGGCTTATTTTACACCCGTTCGTTTCATTTGAAATTTTCTAAAACCCCATCAGGGAGATAGGAAATTTGACGCTCTTTCTAATGATATAATCAAATTTCAATTTATTCCATCAATAAAGAGAGTTAAAGCCATTTTAGTGATGTAAGGTCGAAAACTCGAAAAAAATTTTAAAAGTGAAATAACTCGAAAACGAAGCCTCTAAGAAACAATTGCTAGGAGACATTTTTTGTTGCAAATTAGTAGTAGAATCGAACCCTGCCCGGTGGTGCGCCCGTAAGGGTGACACCCTGTATAAGGGTACCGCTGGAAAGAAAGTAAAATTTCCTATCTCCCTAAAAGAGCTCAAAGTGAAATTTTGGATAATTTTCGAAAAGTTAATGTTTTTTGATCGGTTTTCAAGTCTTTATTACATAGTGTTTTTGAGAGAAGCTCTAAGAATCTAAGCTTTTCTACGGTATAATCAAAAACTTATTAAAATCGAATTTAAGGGAGAAATTTGTATTTGAACGGGGAAAAACTTGTATTTTTTCAACGAAATCATTCGCGGTTTAGGTTTTGGTGTGAAACGAAGGGGGCTTCGCCATCTACTTCAGCAGCCTTCTCTTTGTCCTACCATAAAGCCTAAAAAATTCACGTTTTTCCGCGATCAAACGCAAATTTCTTCCCTAAATTTGATTGAAAAACGCTGCAAATCATTGCTCAAAGGTTTATTATTTTCTGTATAGATCACCCTTCTGTATAGATCACTGGTTCTCCATCAATAGCACCTACCACCATCTGTATTCTCCCTTGACCTTCCCTCTCAAATTTCAGCTTCCTGCGTTCAATAGGATTGAAAATGGCTCTCAGAGCTCACTCAGCTGATCAGTGATCTGAAGAGTGAAGAAGCCTTTGAGCAATGATTTGGCTACCTAGGTACTACCTAGGTACTGGTAGGTAGCAGCTAGGTACTACCTACCACACCATACTGGCTTCACACCTTCACAATCAAGTTTATTAGAAAGAACTAAACGCTTCACACTCGATTGGAAAAAAAACGCTGCAAATCATTGCTCAAAGGTTTATTATTTTCTGTATAGATCATCCTTCTGTATAGATCACTGGTTCTCCATCAATAGCACCTACCACCATCTGTATTCTCCCTTGACCTTCCCTCTCAAATTTCAGCTCCTGCGTTCAATAGGATTGAAAATGGCTTCGGAGCTCACTCAGCTGATCAGTGATCAGAAGAGTGAAGAAGATCTCCTCGAATGCTGGAGACGCCTGGAAGAGCACCTCCATTCAATAGGATTGAAAATGGCTTTCGAGCTCACTCAGCTGATCAGTGATGTGAGGAGTGAAGAAGATCTCCTCGAATGCTGGAGACGCCTGGAAGAGCACCTCCATTCAATAGGATTGAAAATGGCTTTCGAGCTCACTCAGCTGATCAGTGATGTGAGGAGTGAAGAAGATCTCCTCGAATGCTGGAGACGCCTGGAAGAGCACTTCCATTCAATAGGATTGAAAGTGGCTTCGGAGCTCACTCAGCTGATCAGTGATCAGAAGAGTGAAGAAGATCTCCTCGAATGCTGGAGACGCCTGGAAGAGCACCTCCATTCAATAGGATTGAAAATGGCTTTCGAGCTCACTCAGCTGATCAGTGATGTGAGGAGTGAAGAAGATCTCCTCCAATGCTGGAGACGCCTGGAAGAGCACTTCCATTCAATAGGATTGAAAATGGCTTTGGAGCTCACTCAGCTGATCAGTGATGTGAGGAGTGAAGAAGATATCCTTGAATGCTGGAGACGCCTGGAAGAGCACTTCCATTCAATAGCATTGAAAATGGCTTCGGAGCTCACTCAGCTGATCAGTGATCTGATCAGTGAGCAATGATTTGCAGCGTTTTTTACCTACAAACATTGTTTTACCTACCAATTTTTTTTTACCTACCACACCTACCTATTGGTAGGTACTACCTACCACACTATAATGGCTTCACACCTTCACAATCAAGTTTATTAGAAAGAACTAAACGCTTCACACTCGATTCGAAAAATAGAAAGCTTGAGATGGAAATTTGATTACTGGTTACGCAGAAGGCAAAACTGTATACAAATCGAAGAAATGAACAGCGATCGCATTTTAGTCAGATAAAATTTGAACGGCGATTAGACCTCTTTTGCGATTCACACTCATGATTCTGTTTTATCGAAGGAAAACCTTCAAATACTCGTAGGGCCCGAACGGTTTGTCTTACAGAGCTCCGGGTGGTCTCAAAATTTTTTAAAAATTCTGTACTATTTAAAATTGGTGAAAAAACGATACCTTTATTTCGAGAGTTTTCGAGCTAGGGCACTCTTGAAAATTTCAACCCTTAATTTTCACCCCTTAGAAGTGTCCTACATCAACCAAAAGCTTCGCGGCACAACTAGACCCCAAATGGAGCCCATATACCAAATTTGAACCAAATCGGTCCAGTGTTGCTAAGAAAAGTGCCGCGTACGGCGGACGGCGGACGGCGTACGGCGGACGGACGGAAATTTTTTTATTCGATTTTCGGATTCCACGTACCTTGAAACGTAAAACATCAAATTTTGAGGGGGGGGTTAAATTTTTTTTTTCTTGCTCGATTCCAAAGGCTTATTATTGAAAATAATAAACCAATAGAAAGCTTCATTTGGAAATTTGATTACTGGTTACGCAGAAGGCAAAACTGTATACAAATCGAAGAAATGAACAGCGATCGCATTTTAGTCCGATAAAATTTGAATGGAGATTAGACCTCTTTTGCGATTCACACTCATGATTCTGTTTTATCGAAGGAAAACCTTCAAGTACTCGTAGGGACCGAACGGTTTGTACTACAGAGCTCCGGGTGGTCTCAAAAATTTTTTAAAATTCAATACTATTTAAAATTGGTGAAAAAATGATACCTTTATTTCGAGAGTTTTCGAGCTAGGGCACTCTTGAAAATTTCAACCCTTAATTTTCACCCCTTAGAAGTGACCTACATCAACCAAAAGCTTCGCGGCACAACTAGACCCCAAATGGAGCCCATATACCAAATTTCAACCAAATCGGTCCAGTGTTGCTAAGAAAAGTGCCGCGTACGGCGTACGGCGGACGGACGGAAATTTTTTTATTCGATTTTCGTATTCTACGTACCTTGAAACGTAAAACATCAAATTTTGAGGGGGGGTTAAAATTTTTTTTTTTCTTGCTCGATTCCAAAGGCTTATTATTGAAAATAATAAACCAAAAATAGTTTATTTGGCCTTAGAGAGATGGAAACTGTAAGATACTAAGGTACTCTTTAAAAAAATAGTCTCGTCACCTTGTTACTGTGAATTACCTACTCTTTTCTTTAAATGAGATAATTAAATTTCGGATGTGACAAAACTTTAACATTCTTTCCAACAGTACCTATCCTTATTTTTAGGTTTACACGGTAAATTTAGGTAGTTTTGGTAATTTTCGTGGTTTAAGGTTAAAAGCGCGAAAAAATCTTGAAAATTGATATCTTAGTTAAAAAACCGAAACCGTTTTGAAAAAACCGTTTTGTTGAAAATTAGGTAGTTATAGAATTGATCCCTTGAAGCCCTGTATTTAGTGCAATATATAGGTATTATTGTACGTTCATCAGTGACCGTCCTCTCTTCAGGTCATATCCGTTCTGATGTGTTTAAAAATGAGTTTGCAAAGAAAGAAGAAAGAATTTGAAGATGCTACCGACAGAGCGCTCATGTCCGCCCCTCTGTGCACAATCCACGTGGATTGAAGAAGCTTTGGTAGAATTATCCTAGGCTGGGTAACTCAGTTCTTCCTTTTCGCAGGTGACAACTCAAGCTAACGTTTGGTCGGCGGCCGTCTTGCTGTGGGAAATCGCCGAGTTCGGGCGACTCCCTTACGACAACCTCTCGGACGATCAGGTCATCGTCAGAGTCTTCGGCGATGAGGACTACAGACTCCCTGAGCCAGATTGCCCCTTCGGCCAGTACTTGTGAGTTTTTTAATTTTAATTTAAATGAAATTTACAACATGTTTCACTGCAACTGTACTACATGTTATTTGGTACTAATTTAAACTAATTGCACAATACTTTTAATAAAATAAAGAGGAAAATAAGGTAAAATATTGACTTCACTTATGAGCGAAAAGAAAAAGAAATAACGAAAGAAAATATAGTTCATTCGGGATTTCTAAATCATCCATAAACACCATAAACTTCCGCTGGGGCCTGATATATCTACAGTAACAATGTAAAACCGCATGAGTTGAAAAAAAAAACTAAATTTTTCAGGAGACGTCAAAACTTCCATTTTTAAGTAATTTAGTAGGTAGTTTTTTACGCCTTCTGAAAAATTTCGATTTTTCAACTTACGCGTGTTGAAAAAAACTAAATTTTTCAGAAGACGTAAAAAACTTCTATGTTTAAGTCATAAAAAAATAAATAAAAATAAAATTAAAAAAAATTAACATAAAAAAAATTAAATTAAAAAAATTAAATAAAAAAAATTAAAAAAATTAACATAAAAAATAATTAATAAATAATTTTTTTTTTAAACTAAACTTTTGTTTAAATTTTGCTTTTTTCAACTTCAGCGCGTTGAAAAAAACTAATTTTTTCTGGAGACGTAAAAACTTCCATTTTTAAGTCATTTAGTGGTTTTTTACGCCTCCTGAAAAATATCGTTTTTTCAACTTACGCGGTTTTACATTGTTACTGTCGATATAGTACCTGTGAGTGTCTGTGAATCATTGATAAGGGATTGTGGGAGCTTTCAAAACTGATCTCCTTTCAGAAGGCTCTGTTCTTAATATTGGTGACCTACATAATATTCGCTTCATAAATCTGCAAATCTGAGGCAAACATGTTATTGCCCAAAAATATTCGAATGTGAAATTGTGTATTTGTCATGTTGACTGACTACAAGCTTTATTTGCTTTCTCACTGTAATGTCTGCGTGTCGTCGAGTGAAGGAGATGACCTTCTCGATGGGGCGTTTGTGTTTTCTTTAACCCCTACTCAACGAAGAGAGAATTGTCCCTAACCTAGTGACTGCACTGTCGCACCAGCGGCTTATTAGCCCGACCGACGTGCGGAGTGCAGGGAAATTAAGCTAGCCCGGCAACCCCGGCGTTTCTTCAGAAACTGACTGTCGGGAGGCGGGAAATTTACCTATTGAGCCTAGTACTTCGAGGAGATCCTTATCGGAGGAGAAGGTAGAGAGCGAAATGAGTAAGACGGTTGACTGAACTAGATTGGCATAAGGGAGCATCCCTGAGTGAGCTTATATACTTGTATAGTTTCCTCAGGGGAGAGAGAGGTGGAGAGAGGTGATGTCATGTTGACGTGTTTCCCCGTACCTCGTCTCCCCCGGTAGGTGATGACTCACTCAGGGATCCTCTTGTTGCTTCTTTATTTAAGAACTAATTGCTAGCTAAAATGTGGGTCATAACACTCACTATCAAAAATTGTATTTAAAAAAAAAATTATATTCGTGGAGCAAGTCCAATTTTCTTTCGCATTTTGAGTTTCAGTGTGAACAATTTTGGTCCCGTGTCTGTTTGTCTGTAGTCCATCACATTCTCCCGAAATTATGATCTGATTTTGATTAAATTTTCAGGGTTGGTTTGAGTTGGCCTTGAGATGGTCCCTAATGAAATTCAATTGAATTCAATATCTCACCATCTAATTGTCCAATGGAGATCGAATTTGGAGGATACTGAAACTAGATGGTGTCTCGATTCAAATCAAACTTTATTACATCAGTAATCATAAGAATATCTTAGATTATCACATCCTCATTACCAAAAGTAGGGAACTCTTTAAATTCATTCAGCAGGTCAAGAATACTCCCAAATCATCCGATTTTACTCTACATTGGAGGGTAGTGGGGGTCGGGTGAGATGATGGAGTAGAAACCTTCAACGTGTTTTCATAGATCATTCTGGTATCAATTTCCACTGAGGTACCCATTGAAACCTCCAAAAATGTCCGTATAACATCAAATGAAGATGCTATACTTTCTGCCCACCCTACTTGGCTGACGTTTTTTTCACAAAAATCTATTCACATTATTTGCGATGAATCTTTTTTTGATTTCTCAGCTGTTCATAGATACCTACACCTGCCTACCTCCACAAGCTCTTAAATTACGTGCGTCGGTCGGTTTTTCACTATTAACGAGGGCCGGGAAAACACCCCGGCCTTGGCAGAGACGAGGCTTCTATCGGCCACTTACAATTAGTTCCCCGGCTTGAACTGCTTCTTACGTAATTACGGCTCAACCTTCCAAAATACATCGAGCACTTGTTTAGGAGTTTCGTAACTTCAAACCTTGGAAATTAAATGTCAGTTTATCTCTTCGTTGATTTAGGTCTTCATCTTCTTTAGGTGATATGGAAGTATCCAGTGGCCTGTTAGTAAACCTACGAGTATTCGGACGTCCTTTTTAGGCATAGCTGAGTTCATTGGGCCTTTTCTTCGAGAATGTCACAAATAGTTTTGCCTGTGTCTGGCCAGGGAGGTTTTACCAGTACCTTACTCGCTCTTGTCTTTCCCACTCGTTCTGTAAGCAGTTTTTGGAGGTTCTCAGGATGGGTCCTTTATTGGCAGGGACTTTCATATTTTGGGAAGGCGATCAACAATGTCATTACCTTCATGTCCAGGAATCCAGAGAGGGGTGACCTGATTGCTGTGGGCCACTGTTTTGAGGGTATTCAGTCATTCCCAGACCATCTTCGAACTTATTGTGTAAAAAAAAGTAAAGTAAACCATTTCAGGTTGGATTTTCGTCCGACTGCCATTCTTGGCGTCGCGGACGTCATCAGCTGTCTTCCAAAAGGAAGATCAGAATTTGTTCTATTGTAGTTATATGTGGAGAAGGAAGCACTAAGACCCAGTTCTCATTCGTCATTATTTTACTAAGGCGAGCGCTTTCAGGGCAAACTGTGGCCCCTTTTTCAAGCCTAAAACAATCATTTATAACGAAGAACAACAAATTTTTAAAAGTTGAACCACACATAATTAATATTAGTATATAATAGCAGTTGCTAATAGCAACTGGTCAAGTATATGTTGTTAAAATTTTTAACTTAATTATAATTCATTTTGCCAATAAAAACACTAAAAATTGAAAATAAGCACTCAAGTCAGAACTGAACTATATATTGAAACCAAAAACCCAGACACAACATCAAAGAACAGAAGGAAAACAGTACCTACCTATATTCAAAGAACTGCAGTCATACATCAACCTCCATCACCAACTCTGATCCTCTATGCCTGGGAAGTTTAAGAACATTCCTCACCGGAAAAAAACCCTTTGAGTAGATCAATAATTTCTCTTAACAAACTCTCTTTCTGATCACAGAATTTGTTTTGTTTTGATCAGAATTTGTTCTGATGATTTCGCTCATGGCTAACCAGTGCCTCACCGCCCTGGGTTGGGACAAGGGGCTGCCGAAAAACGCACGCTGCCGGCGATGAGCCTTGAACCCACGATCCCCACAGAGGTTGGACCTAAGTCCACCGCCAAACCACGACCCTTCAATGACCGTAGACTCACCGCTGTCCCCTAAACTTATTGTGTATAAAGCCTTTAAGGCAGCCTGAATGTCGTATAAAATGTATACTTTGGCACTGTTGAGATATTTAATCAGTATTTCTACAGCGCACAGTTGAATTGCCTGAAAGGCCGTGGCATTCGGTAATGCTACGAACATTATAATTGCCGTGTGGGTACTCTATAAGTTCGTGGAGACTAGTAGAACGTGAATATGGACTATTGAAATGTTTAAAACGTACCCTGTGCAACCGTTTTCTTAGTAAGGTAGGTATACCGAAAAAAACGCTGCAAATTATTACACAATGGTTTATTATTTTTTATTTTTCCATGTAGATCACTCGTCTGCAAAGCCACCAACCATCCAACATGAAGAAAAACATCGATCGTATTTCGGTCAGCTAAAATTTGAACGGAGATTAGGCCTCTTCTGCGATTCACCCTCGTGTTTCTGATTTATCGTACGTCCAAACTTTAAATTCTTGTAGTGAGCGAACGGTTTGTTCCACAAAGCTCCGGGTGGTCTCAAAAAATTCTAAAAATTTTATAGAATCTTAAATTGAAGGAAAAACAATACCTTTATATCAAAATGTTTTGAGTTAGGGCGTTTTCAAAATTTCAAGATTGATTTTGGAACCCTTGGAGGTGAATCTTCGGAGCACAACTAGACCCCAAATGGAGCCTACATACCAAATTTCATCAAAATCGGTCAATGCTAAGTGGCAAAAGTGCCGCGGACGGCGGACGGACGACCAAATTTTTTTATTCGATTTTTGGATTCTACGTACCTTGAAACGTAAACCATCAAATTTTGAGGGGGCGTTAAAATTTTTTTTTCTTGTTCGATTCCAAAGGTTCATTATTGAAAATAATAAACCAAAATGGGGTGTACTTTTCGTTTGGGGTGACGAATAGAGTATTTTTTGAGGTTTCTGAAGTCAAAACATGGAAACTGAAAATTCGGTCATCCACTCATGCTGCACTAATGGGATTTTATCTCCTAATTACATTGTTGGGGTGGTATCGGAAAAAATGTAGGTACCTACTATTTGTAAAGTTCAATGAAACCGTTATTTCACCCATTCATTTTACCTGTCTTAAGAGGTCCATCTGGTTGGATTGATTGATTGATTGATTTATTTATTGACCAGGGATGGTTAGGGCCATAAGGCCCTCTCTTCCACCACCGCTGGATATACAAGACAATCGTTCCTCTTACAATCGTAATAAATTAAAATTAAAATTTATAAACTTCATCAATACATAATTAATATAATAACCATCTAAAAATTAATACAATGATTCATCTTTAAAAAAAAAAGAAAATAGTATAAAGAAAAAAAAATGAACATAATTTCCATTAGATTGGACAGATTTTTCTAATATTGCCTGGTTTCAGTTTCAATTATTTCAGTTGGAGAGAAAATGAAATTGATAAAGGCTAGTTGAAAAGAAAAATTAAACCTGACTTAAAATATAAGATTTGAAAAAAGTAAATTAGATCCAACATTAGCACTCAAATGTTTTAAAAAAATGGTTTTATGGAAGAAAATGTAGGTGCTAGAATTCCATATTTCCTATTTTAAAAAAAGTCCAAACCATCCCCGATCTCTTCTATTGGTTGTCTGTAAGACCATGGTTCATGTTGTGTTCATTTATTTTCTTCCATTCGATCGATCGTAATGTTCTTCTTTGGGTTTCTGTTGCAGGTATAACATTATGCAAATTTGCTGGAGGAGCAGCGATACGCGAGCAACTATCGAGCAAGTCCTGTCTATGCTCAAGTACTTGAAGACAAACCCCTTCCAAGAGTCGGATTTCGAAGCAAGATGGAAGAAATTGAAGCCCAATACCGTTCCCGTGGTGGACAACCACACTCCGATCCACTCGCCGAGGCACACCGAGCTGGCTCAGCGGCCGCGACTCCCCAACAAGTCGGAATTCGATTCTGGAGTCGACCTGGAGATCAAACCTACTGATGAAAACCAGGATTCGTGCAAAACGAGCTCACCCATGACGATATCACCTCAGCTGTCCGTCACGAGCGAGGAGATGTTCCAGACTTCGCAGAAGAAATCTCCAAGCTTGACGAACCTTCAAGGTTCATTCGAGGACGTCTCGCAGTTCGATTCGTGGCTCCAAGGCGTCGAGCAGAAGACTGAAGAAGACAGGAAGTTCGTTCGAAACATTTCTGAAGCGATCAAAAACCTCGATGAAACTTTGGCGTTGGAGAAAACCTCGTCATCTTCCGCCGATTCCAGTATAGAAGGAACCAAAAAACCTTTGCTAGACTTCAAACTCGGGCCTCTGGCAGGTGAGAGGAAGAGCGAGTCCAGTTCTGATACTGAAGAAGAAACCTGGAGGCACCGCGTAGAGAGGGGAGAATTTACCGAAAAAGTTAAAGAAAAGTCCAAATCCGTCACGGATCTTATGGTTTTAACTCACATAGATTCTGAAGAGAGTGAAAACGATAGTCTTCCGAGCCTCACCAAACAGTACTCTCTGAAAAGAAGTGGTCCTAAAGGCACAACTTACACTAGTATAGGTTTTGGGAGTGAAGGCAACATACGAAACGCAGTTTTGAGCGAAGAACTTCAAGAAAAACTCAAGTCTTTGACAATATGGAAACCTGAAACATCTTTTTTAGGGACGAGTTCTAGAAGTCCTGAGTCTCCCGGTACCAGTAAAAATAGTCCGGAACAGGATCCTTTTTAGGGAAGAATTTTTCTGAAGCGTCGCACACATTGATGGACAGCTCGCCGAGCCACGTTAAACTTTTTTTAGAAAATGAAGTTTTGGCGGCGAGCAGGGACGTAGAGACTGAAGTTGAAAATGAAGAAAAGAAGTCTTTTTTAGTCGAAGCTGCCTCGGAGAATCATAATTCACCGCAACAGGTAATTCAGAAAGGGGAAAACACAGCTAGCGTGTCCGCTGAGAGTGAAACGAAAGAAATTGTACATAAAGTGTGCGAAAGTGTAAATAGTAACGTCGAATCTGTACATAAAGATGTGAAGGTCAACTCTCTCAGCGATCGCGATCAAGCTCAATTACCCGAGGCAGCTCTGTCCAGTTTTATTTCCGTAGAATCCCAATCCCCTGTTATAAGTTCTAGTCATCCCGATAACTGTGTTCCTAAAATCATCATTACTGAATCGGAGTTATTAAGCCCTGAGGCGGAGCCCGAAATAAATGAAGAAACCCAACATTTAGTTGAAGTCAAACCCCGCAAGTTTGTTTTTGTTTGTCGCGACGAAGAAGTAGACGACGTCTGTAAGAAGTCTGATTTTATTCAGAATATTTTGTTAGAATGTAAAATCGATGACTTGGTTGAAGAAAATGCTGAAGAATCGTCAGTGATTTTGGGCTCGTGCGAAGAGCACACGCTCGATTTCTTCAAAGGGTTGAAAACCACATTTTCGCCCGTCGATTACTCGGATGATGAAGATAAGGATTGGCCTCCGAGCCCCAGCAGTGCGAATGACGAGTGCCTGGAAGACGAACATACGAGCGAGAGTACGGTCGTGGCTTTGAGAGGCCTCAGCGACAAATCCACACTGGACGAACTGAGTGCCCTGAGCGTTCTTCACAGCTGCGACGACAACACTGAAACCTTCGAAAGCTCCCCTACCAACTCTGACACTTACTTCCTCTTGAACACGGCTTCGGATCCCAATTCGGACGTGCAGCCCAAGACCGCAGAACTCGTCGTCAGCGAGAAACCAGTCCACTCAGAAGTGGCGTCTCCCATAAAAATAGATTCTCCGACAGACGAAATGCCACCTTCCACTCTAATTACTGACTTTTCCTCAGAAGTCAACGAAAATCACAATGAATCGTTGAAAGATTCAGGATGCGAACTGTTAGTGAACGGTAAAGTGGATTCTCTGTCAAGTTCTGAATTAGCTAAACAGGAGTTAACTACTGACGATTCGTACAGCGAATTAAATTCCTCGTCCTCTCACGATTCCCCTGTATACACTCGGGAGGTAACAAAATCCTCCGTTAGCAATAATCTCGAAGTAAACCCTTCCTTGATATTGAAAAAATCTCACGTGACGATGCCTGGTAAACCTTCAAATAACAAAGTTAGTAAGTCTAAATCCTTAGAATCGGTCTTATGTGCCAAAGGCGATTTGGACGCTTTCAAACCACTAGGTGTCGCTAGGGAAGCTATTCCAGTTTTCAGCATGGTTGAAATGACGACAGATGACGTATTTCCCAACAATTCCAGTTTCGATTCGTACTTCTCAGTGGATTCTGGACACAGTTCTGACCGATGCATGGGTCCTGATAGAAATGCGGATCAAGACAAACAAATGAACGATTTGAAAAACAGACTTGAAGACGTCATGAAGTGTAATGATGATTACCAATTGAGGAATTCTGAAGACGAATATGGTGGCAAGTTGCTAACTCCTGACGACGAGCGAAGTTCGGACTCTGGCTTCAGGGACAAGGGAAGTCTGAGTGAAAGTGTTGAAGATACATGCGATGAAAAATACAATTTAGAAGACATTGATGCAGAACTGGACGACTTTGGTTTGAAAACAGTAGAAAAAGAAGAAATCAAGTATTACAATAATATTGACTTCACTCCAGAAGCTGAACCAGCCAATTCATCAGGCATGGAAGGGTGGTTTTTACATTCAAAAGATGAAGGTGCTGACTTGAAGGATAGTGGTTGGGTTTCATTATCAACTGAAGATGACGTAAGGCAAGTAGTCACTCTGGATGATGAATTTGTTGCAGCTATCCGAACCGAACTTGCAGAGAAATTACCTTGCGCACAACACCCCCATAAAGTCGAAGAAGAGCCAGTGCCTGAGCAAGAAATCATTGAACCTGTAGTTCAATTTACCTACCCAGCTCAATTATCGCCAATCCTGGAAGAGCAGGAGTCAAATCAATCTTCTTTGGTTTTGGACGATATGAGCCCTATTTTGCTACTTCCACCTCCAGAAATTAGTATAGATGCTTTCAGAGAGAACATAATGAAAGCTCTACAGGCAGATGAATCCCTTGATGATAAAGACAGTTTGACACTCGAAGATGGAAGTGAATTAGGTTTTTCTTCGGATAAATTTGCTGGAGATGATGATGTGTTGTTGATTGACACAGAAACAAACGAGGCCACTATAGTCGAAAGCCCAAAGCCGCAATCCCATCTGGCTTTCGTCCTTCCCAGGAAATCGACTGAAAACCTCAAGGATGATGACTCGACAGGAATCAATTCTGAAACGTACTTGGTCAGTCCGGCTGAAACCTACGTTGTTAGTCCAGGAGATAATCATCCTCTAACCCCCGATATATCTTTGGGCTCAAATACTTTGTCTTCGCCAGAAAATTGTAATATGTCTGGGATGTACATGTCACCTTGCTCGATAAGATCCGACCTTTTTGATTCTGGTCCGCCGAGTCTCCCTTTTGATTTGGGCCAGTCTTTGGACGAAGTTGAGGATATCTGCGTTGGTAAACCCAATAATGAGGCTGCAGAAATTGTGCAGGATCTTATCGATGCTGGAATTGTCAACAGAGGCGATGTAATGGTTGATGATCTGAGTGTGAAAGAAGACGACATCAGCAATTCGTCGACTATAGAACCAGTGTACACTAATGACGATGTTGTGGAAGAACCTCATCCGATCGCAACTGACTTGGTGGAAATTGAGAGTGAATACGTCGTTGAAGAAAATTTAGCTCCTAAAGTTAATCTTCCGCAAAGTAAGGACGCAACTGACACGTTACCGCAAGATCCTGTTGATAGCTCGCCTGCACATAGTTCGAATACAAAATCTGCCCCTGCAACTAGTTCTGTCGCCGAAGGTCCTCCAGTAATTGTCGTTGAAGAGGAGTCTCCAAAGCATAAAAAGGCTGAATTAGAGATAGATTTGTTGCTGGAGAAGAGTGATGGACCTGAAGTAGTTGGTAGAGCAGAGAATGAAACTCACACTGAGGAAACGAAACGGGATCCTAATGTCTGGCTGATGCAGCTGTTGCTCAGCACATCTGATTCTGGGAATAAAGAATCTGCTGGTGAGGAAGTGATTGCCAAGCAAGGCTGGCCATCGAATGACGAGCTTTTGTCTCCGAGTGCTTCTGAAGATAAGCCGATTTCATTGAAGCCTAGTTTGAACTCGACGTTAGCTCTGATGTCTCCAGATCTTAGCTCGACAGACTCCAAGTCTCACTCTTTGTTGTCCTCCTTCTCCTCGACGCCTACTTTCGAGGACACGAAACTGTTCGTTGATGGCATCAAAGAGCGTACTCCGACGACGCTCTCCATTGGCACCAGCGCCATGGCAGCTCCCATGCCTTCGCCCGAAGACGCGGAGAAAGGTTGGCGGCCCACCATCTGCCAGCTTATGGAACTGACGGATCAGGCTGAAGGCGAAGAGATGACCACTTCCTTCATTGAGCCTGACGAAAATGGGATTTACACTCCGGATTGGGACAGCGACACCAGTGATGAGCAGTCATCATCGAGCGGAGAGTTCGTTTGGAAGGTATGTAGAACAAGATTAGCTCTAACAAAAGGTAATCTGCCAAGTACCTGATTTTTATGGGAATGGTGATGGAAAACTATTGATATTTAGGATGTTAATAGTAACATTTAAATACTCAAAACCTTTTATTTAGATAACAACTCATTGGACCGTATCTCAGTGTTTTCATTACTAGAAATTTAGAGGATCAAGCAATTAAATCATATAAACTGGAATCGGCCAATATTCAAGCAGTATTTACTGGTTAGCATTTTGATATTTCTACTGGTTAAAAGTGAAATCGTAATTTCTGTGATTCAAAGTACTTAATCCAATGTTTGAGTTGAGAGAAAACATCAATATACGTGAATCAAGGTGACCACAAACAGAACCAGGGTTTGATACTGTTTAAATAAATTCTGGTAGTTTAAGGTGTGGTTGATGGTTTGTGTTGATGGGACTTTTTGTAGTCTAGATTAGAGAAAAGTCTTCTATCTTGGTGGCTGGAGTGGTTAGGATCAGGCTGTCTCTAAGATGCGAGAAACACCACAGCGCTTGGCACCCTTCCTTGAATAGGAACAGCCTAATTATTAACCTTAAGGGCTTCCTCTTCACCAGGGTAGGACATAATTATTCCTCCAGAGCTGCCACTATATGGCAGCACTGTGGACTTACCGCATCTCACCTCCTTGGTTATTGATTGTTGGTTATCTAACCACAAAGGAGATTCCTATAGGTTTACCACAGAAACTCTACATCTCTTATAACCCCCCCATCTACTGCAACTTGAAATTTCCTTCGCAGTGCTTGATTTTGTTTGCAGTGCAGCTGCCTCACAAACATGAAATTTTGCACCAGTCCAATTTCCCTTCCAATTGTTACAGACTCGTCCGTTAGTTCGCAGATCCGCCACCTAGGGGGTGCCACGCTGATGTAGACTTTCTTTGGTAGACCAATAGTTATAACAAGCTTTAAGTTCGTCTACAGAGACATCTCGCTCCTTACCACCCTACCCACCAAATTAACCTTAAGAAAATGTCAACGTATGGACTCATTTCAATCATGTGGATTCCAATAGAATGTCTTCTTTTGATTAGTATGCTCCTTATGGTGTCCCAGAATAAAGTGCAGAATACAGAATAACCCAGTTTTAAAGATAGAGCATTAACAAGAGGTACGAGGCATTGCGGAAATAGTGATTGAACACGCATCTCCCTGTTTCTTAGGTGTGTGGGTCTCTGGGGTAATTTTCTTTGCGGTGAAGGATATTTGTTTTCTTGTCCTGTTTTCAATGTGCTATCCTGTTTTTCTTTTTTGCCATATCAGGAAGGTGATAGAGACGATCTCGTAAAGAACCTCTCGTCTGATACCACCGCTTTGGTGAGGATTTGACAAAATATTTGGCTGGCCGCTAAAACTGACTAGCTATGGCCTACATCCTAACGCTTCTAAATTTTTGCGCTTGTTTACAAAATTTAGTGTATTTTCTACTAACAGCTTGCATTAATTCGCTTGTTTTCATCTCTTACTAATACGTGATACACATCTGCTTGTACAGAAGAGTTTCTACCGTTTTACCGCATAGTTTAGAATTTTCCTGCAAAACAGGGCTTCAAAGTAGTGCTTAACGTTAAGATGCAAACAACCCTGACATTTGTTCCGGTTTTTTGCTTATACCTCCATAACAGTGTATACTATAGAAAATTTTACTAATACTAATGTTGATCAGCATAAATATGTTCTCCAGGTACTAAAATCCAACTAAAACATTTCACAACTCGAAGTTGTAAACATCAAATTCTGCGTTAGAAGAGCACATAATTTTAAAATTTTGTCACTCCTACTCAGAAATATTCATAAAAACTCTAAAAGTATTCGTATTGCTTTCTTTTTACTTGATCCTTATTGAATCTCAAATCATCTTTAATGAAAGTTGAAGGAAGTTGAAACTCAATGGAAAACTTTAGTTAACATCATGAAGAAAACCGGAGTGGTAGTGCCCGTACGAGTCATCAATGGTAGAACGTACAATGTACCTCCGGCAGGAATTAGTCTTTCAGAGTTAATAGAAGTTTCCCTTCCGGCAGAATATTGCGGGGTCGTCCACTTCCAGTGGACACCAAGCCACTGTGGTGTGAAAGGAAATGAAGAAGCAGACTGGCTGGCAATGGTGCCACGGAAGCTCAGTCGGACCCACCACATTCAGTGGACTTTTTTCTTACAAAAGACAATGTATCGAACTGAAAAAGTTGTGATTTATAGGGAAACGGGATGAATTAGAACCGCATGGTTTCATGATAGATAACAACTGATTGTATTTTCCTAAATCGATATACCACATCGATTACCATAATCGATGTGATCTATCGATGGATTATTACAACACGAACCAAGGAAATATTGCATGGAAGGAAATATTGCACCAAGGAAATATTGGTGGCTGCAAGTGCAGGTAAAAACTGGGAGTCCCTCTCCACAGAGGAAGCTAAATTCCACAAACCCTACCGTGGCTGATGATGACTGGCCAGGAATATTTCCTTTTTTCTTTAACTCCCCTCATAGACAAAAAGTCTATCTGACGGAGGGGGCACGCCATAAAAAAAAGAAAATAAATAAATCAAATATTAGGTATTGGGGAGGATGCCCAGGACTCACCCGACGCCGGCCCTAGGGATGAGGGAAGATGAGGAAGGTGGGGTGGGAGAGAGGGATGAAGGGAAGTGCCTCTATAAAATGACCACCAGTTTAAATACGAGCCGAGCAATAAGCGTCTGGTGACACCACGGAGTACACAGACTGAGATGCCCAACTCGCGCAACTCCATGGCACTTTTCCCGCACCATGACAATGTTGCAGCCATCACCCTGATGTTGTCGGGTGTCACTCCTTTTAGCTCAGACACCACTTGCCGTAAATCATCTCTATCATACTTTCTTATCTTCCAAAAGCATTTAGATAGATTCAGGATTGGCTACCTGCCAATGTGTTCTTTATGTAGCCTAGGAGAAACGCCCGCCACCTCATGGATTGCGCTGGATGAGGTTGGCGGATCCACACCAGAAGAAACAGCGAGTGATAAGCATGGAAGAATAGACGTCTAATGCAGTCAATAATGGGAGCAGGATTGGGAAAAAATACAAGTATTATTTTGCTTTTAGACTCAGTGACTAGGGTGGGGAATGTTTTGCTAAAACTTTTAAAGGAATCCTTTCGTTCATTTTGACTTTCGAATTGTAGTTTGTAATTGGATCTGCATTCAAACTTGTATGTTACTTCGAGTCTCTAGATCTTGTGTGTGGTTGAATGTACGTTGCTTTTCCTAGTAAGTTATGAATGAATGTTTATCTGGGGACAAATAATGTTTTGTAATCCTATTCATTTGCGTTTAGATTCTCGGCATGATTTTCATAAAATTAGTCTAGCATGTTGCAAGTTATTTTTTGGAAATGCTGAATTATAGATAGTTATCGTATATTATTATATTATGATATCTATAGGCATTTTTATAATTTTGTTTATTTGGTGAAAAGCATCACTAAGGGAGTAGTGACTGAGTAATATTCAATAGGGTGTGCGCCTGGGTAGGGAAAACTGTTTATTGTTATTTTTAATCTAAGTTAGACCTCATTCTGAGAATTTTGGTACCAACCGCGACCTTCTAGCGTGTGTAAATCTTTTCCAATGAGTTTTTAAAGTTTCGACCGTTTTTGACGTCACAGTGGGTTGGGGGGTCCCGCCCAGGCGAGAGGGGCGCGTGACGTCATAAACGGTCGAAACTTTGAAAAATCATAGAAACAGATCTACTCGCGCTAGAAGGTCGCGGTTGGTGCCAAAATTCTCAGAATGTAGTCTACTTTAGATTAAAAATCAAGGCGCACCCCCCATTGTCTCCATTGTAGCTATTTCACGACCCGAAATAAAATTTTTGCATTACATTACGTGTTAAAGTACTGCATGAATAAGGTGCCTTGTCGCCCACTGTGGTTAATTCCTTGTTCCAGTCAAAACTGAATGAATGAGAATCAAGTAGGTTTATTGAGATATATTAGGAGTTGATACGCATGTCAGAACGCCAACAACTCTTTGAAGTTGAACGTTTTGACATTAGAGAGTTTTTTCACGCAACTACCTGGGCCTGTGGAACCTCTTCGCAAAGCTCGGAGATTGCGGGTGACGGTGAATTCGCCTCCCACCAACAGCGGGCGACGATGAAAGGGTTCCCCAGACAGTCACCCGTTTCTAGAGCCCCCCGGAACTCCCCTCCCACCCTGTCGATAGTTAGCGGGCCTCCTCCTTCAACTGGGTAGCATCCTTGGTTGCTCGTACTGGTCTCCTCCTAGCAGGGGCTGTCAAATTTTGGCAGTAAAAACTCTATTATGGTCATGAAGTTACCATTTCATTGTGACAGTAAAACTCTCTAGCTTCCCTCCTAATAATTATACAGTTCCAGCATTTCCTGCATGGGTGCACTTCGACCAATCAAAGGTGAATGGCATATGTGGTATATGAATGGCTCGTCGAATTTTCACATTTTCCACTTTTCTATATGTAAAGAATAAGAGGACAAACCACGTTGTGCTCAACTACAATCAACGATTTGCGCTTAATAAAAATTGTAAAAGAAAAAAACCTGAGCAGACCCCATTCTCAGTTGTGTTGATTTTGTCAGCTTTTCAAAGTCTCATCTCTGTTTTTCTGTAATTATTATTAATATTAGCTTTACCTGCCAATTTCATTTACCAGCTAATAACATTATGGTAATGAATATTTCCATAGCTTCAAGAGCCGAGTAAAATGGAGAGAATTGACGAAGAAGAAGAGGACAATCACGAAGGCAGTGAGAGTGAAGATGACAGCGCTTCAGAAGGCAGTGGCACAGAGTTTGTTCCTTCTACATGGAACGCAATGGCGACTCCTACCAAATCATCCATCAAGAGCCCAGCTAGTAGTGCCGTTAGTAGCTATTTCTTCAATATTATTTCATTTAAAGATCTTATTTTACGCAATCAACTTTATGAAGGTTGGGTCAGCGAGGCATGTTTCAAGATCTGCTTACGCCAGAAGACTGTTCAGAGTCTTCCATTTGCTGGGAGATGAGTTACTAATGCATCAATTTACTGTGTTATGAAAATTGGTGCATTACAATTTCAAAATTTTCCTTTTTTTGTAATGTTTTCTTGATGTGGTGAGTTATACATGACAAAGAATGTTCTGGCTTGACGATGGGGTTGAGCTTTCCTCGCAAAATTATGAGCTTCTCGCTATGGAAAGGTGCAAAAAACTACAACCCGCGTGAGACAAATGATATGTGCCCTAAACGTGCTTGCTAGGGTTATTGAGCAAAATTAGTTATTGTTGTGCTTACCAAGTGTTTCAGATGTTTTGAATAAACTTGGTTACTACCAAACACTGATTCAACAGTAGTTCTTCAGTGAGGAAAATCACTAGAATCTATTTTAAGAATGAGTACTCCCATGATGAGGAAACCTCTGCTAACTGACATCAAGGTGGAGCAAGCTACACTAGAGATTTCAACTACACAACTTCACAGTTTTTTCTTCTTCTTCTTCAAGTGCCTTCTCCATCATTCAAGGTTGGCGATCATTTCTGCATAACTCACGCGGTCCTGTGCTAGGTGAAATAGATCTGCCGCTCGGTTGATTCCTGCCCAACTGCGTATGTTTGACAACCAGGACGCACGCTTCCTTCCAACTCCCCTACGCCCACTGATCTTGCCCATCATTATAGTCTGCAACAGACCGTACTTGGAGCCACGCATAACATGCCCCAAGTAAGCGACTTTACGCCTCTTCACAGTCACTAGAAGTTCACGGGTTATGGAGTTCTGCTGAAGGATGTAATCATTCCGGAGCCTAGCAGTCCAGGGGATTCTCAGCATACGTCGGAACAACCACATTTTGAAAGCCTCCAGCCGGTTTATGTCCTTGGCTTTTAATGTCCAGGTCTCCACTCCGTACAAAAGTATGGACCAGATGTAACACTTAACAACGCGCCATCGCAGCAAAAAACTTAGATCCTGGCGCCATAAAATGCTACGCATGTTGTTAAACGCTGTCCTTGCTACCTCGATCCGACAACGCAGCTCCCCCTCCTACGACCATGTCTCCGATACCCACTGGCCCAGATACTTGAAACGCGGTACTCGCTCTATGACTTGCCCATCGACCAGCAGCCGCACACCATTGCTCGCCCTTTTTGAGATGACCATCGATTTTGTCTTGGCTATATTAATAGCTAGGCCGTATTTCTTATAAGCTACCGCCACTCTATCCAGGAGAACCTGGAGCTCAGCCTCAGATTGGGCAAGTAACACCGTGTCATCTGCGTAACGCAGGTTCGAAACAGGCAAACCATTGATTCGAATGCCAATGTCACATTCATCCAGGGCCTCCTTAAAAACCTGCTCCGAATAAATGTTAAAAAGCAATGGGGATAACGTGCAGCCCTGTCTGACACCTTTGGCCACAGTCACCTGCTGGGATAGGACACCATCACACTCGAATTTGTGCCCGCTGCTCCCAATACAGGTTCTTAATAAGTCGCAAGTCCTTAAAGTCAAGCTCAGCCTGCTCCAGAATTCGCACGAGGTGTCCATGCTTCACATTGTCAAAAGCCTTCTCAAAATCAATGAAGCAGGCATAAACTGAGCATTGCTGGTCCAGGCAACAGTTTTTTAGCAAGGAGTGAATTGAGGCAGTTATTTAGTTTCATGAGTGCTAAACGAGAAGCTAGATGTGAATGGGTAGTTAGGTCTGGGAGCCCTGGGCCCTTCTCAAGCCCTGGGAAATTCCAGAGGACTTATTGTGGCCCGGAGAGTCTCCAGGTCACGGACCTCTAGCTTCAAGGTTTTGCATCTTAATTCATTCAATTTATTGACGATATACATTTTAAATGCTGCTAAATGGTCTTAACAGCAGATATGTTGGTGTTTGAACAGAGCTGTTTGTAATTTATTATTTCTAGGGTTCCTTTAATTTCTCTCCGGAAATACCTTGAGTCTACATTTAACGTAAGATTACTGATTACAGACTAAATCGGAGGGCAAGCGAGTGATCTTCAAGAAGGAGAAGTACCAGTGTATATATGAGTACCCCAGAGAACCTAGCGACGATGAAGACAGCCCTGACCCCTGGCAGACTCCCAATTCCTCGGTTTTTGACTACTCAACGTTCGCTGGTGAGTAGGTGTATGTGTTGTGAATTTCTGTTGTTAACCTGGCCTACAAGGCTCAATGATAGGGATTCCGAATAATTTCATTTGGAAACACTTCAGGCCTCTGAATCCTCTCACATTCCATTGTTCTAAGCAACCTTGTCATAAAATAAGAACTTCTCATCAACTCCTGCGTTCATAGCAAGATCCCGGAACTCTGAACTCTTTGGTATTATGGTACATACTGGCCACGGAAGGGCTGTTAATGGCCATTGAAAATTTATGAAGGTGTTCCTAGCCACAGGCCCACCCAAATCTTCCTCAACCAGCAATGAGATAGTTGCTCTGGAAGCCACCGGTGCAGCTGCCTGAATAGCTTGATGTCCGTATCCGTGATCTGGGCATAGTACTACTCAACACCTTATCAAGGACTGGAGGCATTGTCACTAGATGTTGGAAGAATGGTACATATAGTGCACTAGAGGGGGTCCCAAGCAAATAACTCCAACTGAAATGTGGTTTCGTCACTCCCGCTAGTGACGCCTCCTAAGCAGAATAAGATTACTTAGTGACTACTTAGTATAATACTCACCTGTCGCGTTAAGGGTTAAAAATGAATTTAGAGCATCTAGCTGATATCTAAATAAACTCAAGTATCAGGTGTTGGGAGAAATGAGTAAAAACTTGAGAGACGTCCGTGGAGGCAGGTCGAGGCACTCTGTTTCACATTATGTAACAAATACAGTTTTAAATCCTCGTGGACAACTGATTTGAACTCAAGGAAAGGAGCTGAGACGAATACACAGAACGAATGTCACGTTCAAGATATAAGACAGGACTGACGATGAATTAAACTAACTATGGATCGTCATGGGGACTACATGGCTGATGACAGACTAATGTTTGATAGATTGGTGGGACACGACCTGTTCTCCTTCACAGTTCCTTCATAACAAGTGGTATCATTATTTTTACATCACTGCTATTGCCTGGAGCAACATGAGATGTAAGTACCTGCAATTCAATTTTTTGCTCTCTTTTCAGACTGGGAGCTTGGCGACATAGAGCCTGTTACAACAACTGCTGAAGGTGACAGCAGTGACAATGAAGACCAAAAGAAACCAAAGAAACCCCAAGACTACGATTTCTACCGCCTTAATTACAATATGGGTCCTCGTAAGTGTGAAACTGTTTCGATACTTACATGTCAAGAATACGAGAACTACAGGGTGGCTCAACGAACTAGGTTGGATTTCAAAACATCTTGACTTACTGACTGACTTAATTCCTGTGGCTCCTAGAGGAGCATAGGGCCTCCACGAATCTTTTCCATCCGTCTCGATCTGGCGCCAGTCTCTTTACTTCTCCCCAGGTCCTTCCCATAAGCCGCGCCTCCTTCTCCACAGATCTCCTCCACGAGATTCTCGGCCTACCCTGCCTTCGCTCTCCCTGTGGGTTCCACTCTAGAGCATCCTTTTCAATGGCGTCCTCTCTGCGAAGCGTGTGAGCAATCCATCTCCACTTTCTACGTAGGATCTCAGTGCCGATGTGTTCCTGTTCCGTCAGTTGCCAGAGCTCCTCGTTTCGGATGGTTTCAGGCCACCAGATCTTCATGATCCGCCGGAGACACCTGTTCACAAAGACTTGCAGGCGTTTGGTGATTGCGACGGATACTTTCCAGGTTTCGCACCCATACAATAGTACTGACTTCACGTTGGTATTGAAGATTCGCAGCTTTGTTCGCCTGGAAATTTGTCCGCTGAAAACATCACAACAGTGTAATTTTTTTAGGTAGAAACTTTTTATTTACCTTTAAACTATCGTGAAGAGTGGAAATTTTGTTTGTCACTTATTTTTTAAACATAACTTCTGCTATGTGGCGGCCATTGGCATCAATCTATGCATTTCTGAAGCCTCTCCTCATAGCTCCTCATGACCTCTCCCAATGTGTGCCGTGAGTTGTTCTGAACTTCTGTGGTGATGGCTTCTTTCAGTTGGTCCAGAGTTCGTGATTTCTCTTTACAAACCCTTTCCTTAAGATAACCCCATAGAAAAAAGGGAATTTTGGAGAGAAATCTAGCGGCCCGAAAATGTTTGGCACTGTGACGATCTCGGCCCAAGTAGGTAGGTCTAGGTGTTTGAATAAATCACACGGACGAGAGGGGAATCGGTTTTTTTGACACTGTATTGATCGTCATCCAAATCAGAATGAGGCCTCTTACCACTTACAAGATCGTGCTTTTTCATATTTCTGCACTCCTTGCACTTCATATAATTTTGGAAGGGGACTGGCCTACTTTTGCGGTCTTCCCATCTGAGTTCGTGGTAGAGGTGGGTAGGAAACCGCGTCACTGGTTAAAGTCACCTATTACCGGAGAGTCACCGTTCCGTTTGTCACCTATTACGGAGCTGACCCTATTACCAACTGACTTGCAGTGACAGCAGGTAAAATAACGCCCCCTTCCTCCATGCTCCGAATCACTATTTCAAATTATTTCACTTTGACCTCTTCGGAGCTTCTTGAATTGTCACTGTGTGCGTTGTCACTACGGCCCTACTCGTCACTCCATAGTGGTTGGCGCTGGTTGTCACTTCATGGGCGGTCGGCGCTACTTGTCACGTTGTCACACTTTGTGTGGTTGGAGCTACATCGTCACTTGTCACTCTTACCATTTGTGTAGCGTGATCAGGCGATCAGTTGTCTCTCGTCCCTCACACTGTACTTTCCGTGGCCCGGGTTTAGGACTCTCGCCTTTAGTTTGACTCGTTTTGCCTGTTCATTTCGACGTTTTTCGATAGTTTCATTGTTTTGTGATTAGTTGAGATGAATAAAAAACCGAAATCTTCTCAATTCAAGGCGATTTTTAAGCTCATTAAAAGGTAAAAAAAACTGCCAAGTGCGACCTTTGTGGTCAAGTTTGTAGTTTCAAAACTACCATTACCTACAAATTAAATAATATAACTCGTAATAATAATTTCTCCTATTTGCTCATGTTCCTTCATTTGTTTCAATTAAAGATAATATTGAGGTGAAAATGTATGTTACCTACCAATAATGAACGACTGTGATAAATTCCATTTTTTCCTTATTCATTCCATTTTATCTACCAACGGAGGACTATGATGACACTGTGACCACGATCGATAAATTAATTATTTCTGAGCTCTAAACATATTAATCTGATTGCTGAGTGTCTCATACTAGGTGCTTAAATCGGTAAAACGTAATATACAAATATAATGGAGGGGTATATAAATTTTTTCTCAATGAACAGAATCAATTTTTTATTAGAAATATGAGACCGATACGCTAGTTGCGTCTATTGGGGCAAGAACTCTCGTTACGGAAATTACTGCTGGTACCGAGTCACTTTACACCGAGCAGCGCCGCAGTTCCAGGATGCGCTTCTCTGTCACCCTGTTACAAAGTTACCTATTACTGGAACCTATTACCGGCCTGTCACTGTCACGTTGTCACCTATTACCAAAAAGTAACCGTTTCGTACATCTCTAGTTCGTGGTCTTCCCATCGGAGTTTGTGGTCGGGGTTGACAGCCCCTTATCAACCGCTATCAGCACCACCACCCTTCATCCATGTCCCAGCTGTGGTCGCTGCGTGGACACTGGCAGCAGTGGTTGAAGGCTCATGACAACACTATCTGACACTGTCTTTGTCTTGCTGAAACCACGCAAGACCTCTTTGGACACGACGACGTTGAAGTTCAGGGAAGAAAAATTCGTTCAGCATGGCCAAGTAACGTTCAGAATTCACTGTTACGGTGGCGATGTTTTCTTCAAAGAAGTAAGGCCCAATGACGTGGTTCTTACCAACAGCACATGATCCTGTTACTGTGTAACGGATTGTACGGAGTGTAACGGTTTTTCTCAAAACATTGCCCGTATCTTTGAGGTTAGTAACCCACCGAAGGATTGTGTCGCGATTGGGGATGACTCCGCGAGGTGGTACTGCAAAACGAGCACAAAAATCACGCCAAGTCTGAACGATTGACTCGTTATTCTGTGAAATGCAAACCATTTATGCAACTAACCCAACAAAACTTCCGCTCGTTGAGATCCCCCCCCCCCTGTAGAAGGTGAAGGAGCCAAGTAGTGCCCCTTGGAAATCCACCCTAGTTCGTTGAGCCACCCTGTATCTGAAACAGGCTGACCTTTTTGAAAGGTTGGTCCCTCTGGGTTGTTCGAAATTCCTGGCTAATGAAGTCATCTTTTTGTTTGTTATGATGAATATTTTTGTAAAACCAAATATGGACAAATAACTGTAGTTCAGTTACCTTGTCCTCTGTGTTCTCAACTCAAAACCTACATAGTATCATAATGGATAACCACACGAGGTTCACAACTACCCTACATTAAATGATGAGTATTGTCGGTATATTTTTATGTGTATGTTGCAGATCTTATTACTGAAGATGGCGAGTTTTTCATCAGCAGCTCTAACAGAGCTTTTGAATGGAGCGAAGGCGACTCCAGCGAATTCTTCCCCGGTAGAGTCACAGACGACATGGAATTCGTACCTGGCGCTGCCGAGCTCACTCCGCTCAACCTCGGCGAGCTTCGTCACACCAAAGACAGCCTGCGTCTCGAGCTGCCCGTCATCAGCCGGAATCCTGACAAAGCCGAAGCCAGCTTTCTGGACAGCGGCATAGACACGGCTTCCCCCCCACTGGAGAAACAGTGAATTCCTATTACCTTCCCTCCAGTCAGAGCTTCACTCCTCAGCAGGCATGGAAGTAAGAGTACCTTTCTTACAGATATCCACAGGGGTAACCCCTACAACCTGCAACTGTTTCTGTACCCCTCTCGTATCCAGGAACATCACACAATTCTGACATAGCGACCATTCTGTCAAATGTCGTTTACGCGGTTGTTAAATCAACTGAAGGTTGTGAATTTGGCGAGCTAGCCATTGTATGAATCTCCACTTTTTATAAAAAGTTAGTTGCTGGCTGTATACTTCACATCCTTTGTCCACAACATCTCTCCACCCCACACTTGTCATGTATAGATTTGGTTTAATCGTTTTGGATGTAGATTTTGATCACTTTCAACTCAGAGGTTGACCTTTAATATCTAGCTCACACAACCAATGAAAATACACAGTACTGTGTATCCGTTGTTTCTGTAGATACCTGCTATTTAATTGTTTTTGTGTTGTTATATTATTGTTTTTTATTAAGTTTGTAAGTATGTAATTAGTATTGAATATCAGACGTAGTAAGTATGCAGGTAGGTAGTTGTTATTGATTTAAAATTTGGTTCCTCATTATTATTTGATAGATTCGCGTTTTGCATTGATAGCACGTCCGATTGATGTAGGCTTGTGAAAATCGCGTTCTCGCATCATTTATCGGGTTTTCAATAACGATTAGTATGTTGATGATTCCAAGTGTTGATATTAATCGGAAGACGGTTTATCGGGTATTACGGTTCTTCTCACCAATTTCTTCGGGTAGATGTGAAAACGAGGTAACCTTTCCACTGGGTTTTTCATTGGCGTGAAGTACTTCATGACGAACCAATGGGAAAGCAGCGTTCTCATCCCCTCGGAGAGCATTCTACCGCCGGGTATTGAAACCATCAAAATTTTTGATTTTTTTCTCGTTTTTTTTAAAAATTTGTGATCGTTTTGGACCGCATCTATTTTTGCACAAGTTCGTCATCAAAATCGACGGTCTGCCACTCCTGAAATCGCAGAGTTTTCTCCTTTGTGACGAGGTAACTAATCGTGTGCGGATTTTGCTCTTGCAGGCAGACTCGATCAACATTTTTCACTAAAAATTTGCTAAGACCACAATTCTTAGCTTTCTGAGCTCGTTCTGTTATTGTTTCGAGAGGGAGGAGTCAACCTACTCCGCAGTGTGGCCAACATAGGAAAAAAAATTCTCTACGACAATGGGAGCCTTAAGGTGGAAACACTGTCCTCACGTCATGCGCAGTTTCACCTCACGCGGGTAAACACATTGGTATCTTGGCTGTTTGGAATGGATATGTCT
The DNA here is from genome assembly GCA_009739505.2 of Apolygus lucorum. Taxonomy (NCBI): domain Eukaryota; kingdom Metazoa; phylum Arthropoda; class Insecta; order Hemiptera; family Miridae; genus Apolygus; species Apolygus lucorum. Next base: position 27,291,416 of record CM019170.2, read on the forward strand.
AAGAAAAAACTTAAACCTGGTTTTGAGAACTCTTTTGATTTTATTTTACAGACTTTAAAAACTACAACTTCTACACATGGAATCAGAATCGGAACAATAATCTTTTTTCTTCGGACACATTTCTAATTACCACGTCGATCAACGCAACGCAATGTCAGTTGGTGTTGAGTTAGAAATGTGAAGCCAAAAATTATTTAGGTAGGTAATCTCAATTCTGAACATCCTCCCACCTAAATCAATGCGAGTTGATTTACTTCCATCTTCTTATAGGCTTCACGATTCGTCGACCATCTCTTTGAGTTGAGTACATCTCCCGCACATCACTCATTTTCTCTTCTGATCGACATGGTTGTCTGCATAATCCTCTTGAATAATTCGCTTCTCACTGCATAAAGAGTTCTCTGTTGGCCTTAGTTCACCATCTTGAAGCCAATCTGTTCCCTCCCACCAGCAAGATTTGAAGGGGATTAAGGGCTTTAACGTGAGATCCAGGTACACGTCTCGATCGAGATACCTATGTTTCCCTTCAAGCATTCCTGGAACTCAGTGTCGTTTTCTCTGATGGCTTCATGGTATCGGTAGTTTTGAGACCCACGTTGGGCGCCAATTGTTTGGATCGGAGATGTCTAAGGAAAAACTTAAACCTAGTTCTGAGAACTATATTGGTTTCATTTTACTGAGACTTTAAAAACTATAACTTCTACACATAGAATCGGAATTGGAATAATAATCTTTTTTCTTCGAACAAATTTCTAAGCGCCATCTTGATCAATTCTCCTTGGTTAAGCAACACATCAGTCGGTGTTGAGTTAGAAATCTGAAGCCAAAAATTATTTAAGTAGGTAACTCTCAATTCCGAATATCGCCCAATCATCAGTTGTATGTTGACGGGCTCTAAAAGCACACTCATTAGTTTTTTTGTTTCAAATCGTTGTCAAATCTCAACTCGACTTCATCTCACATGAGCAACCGTCAGCGTGGCTGTCGCGAACGAATTACCTGTGTTCTTATGGGAGAACGGTCAACCGCACTTTGCTGACGTGACGTGAGGACAGTGTGTTTGCAGTACTCTTACTTTCAGGTCATGCCTCGTTTCACGCGGAAAATGTAGGAATTATTCCTCGAGTAGAAGGTTGAAATGACCTAAAGAGTTCCGAAGCTCTTTCGGGTTTCTCCGTTGATATCGCCCATCCCGCTATCAATTTCAAATCTAGTATACTTAGTGCAATATTATTGATTATTTGTGAGCATTTCAGAATTAATTCTAAATCTCATGTGGATACTCTTCTATCCAAAGTCTGAAATCGATTGGCGTATGAGGTTGTACGCTTCTTCAGTCCATTTTTCCAATTCCATCCGAAACTCCCTGCACCAGTTTGGCTCTCAACTATCTGCCGTCCAACGGACATATCACAGCTTTTCCTGATAACGTCTGTAGGACGTTTTTCTAAGTGTCGAGATGTTGTGGACATCATCTGGGAGAAATGTCATCCGAAAACAGTCAATTTTCTTTGTAACATTTACTTGCCAAATTGAAGTATCATTATAGTTTTTAACCGCTTGAAAATAATGGCGAAAAAAATTCATCCCTCATTGTTTAAATACTGTAAGTACCTACCTACCAGTATAACTAGCTAGAGCGACGTTATTCTGAAAACTGGTCTTTGACTAGAGTACTCAATGTATACTAATTCAAACTTCTGCAAGGTTTGAAATGTAGTAAAAACAGGTGGTACCTACCACCTGGCTAAACATAAAATTATCTTAGAATTTTGTGAGTAATGAGCGTTGTTTCTTGTAATATTACTGTAGGAACCTTACTGACCAAAATGTACGTTTTCCTTTGTTTTGGTTATTTGTGTCAACGATGATAGGAGAGTTTGCATGCTCAATATAACTTTGATGAACTTTAATGAACTCCGTTCCAACTGTCCTCAGGTTTTTGAACCCCTCAGTTTATTATTAAATAAACAGAGGACATTAGTCATTAGTGGACAGTGGTAATTAGTGGACATTAGTCCACTATTGTCAGGATTTTGAACTCGGTCGTAGGATATCTTGTGAAAATCCAACATATCTGGGCGATATTCTTAGTGGTCAGGTTCTGGGCTTTCCAACCTCCTGGTTGATAGGCTCTGGGCCTTCCAACCTCCTGGTGGACAGATTCTGGGCCTTCCAACCTCCTGGTTGATAGGCTCTGGGCCTTCCAACCTCCTGGTTGATAGGCTCTGGGCGTTCCAACCTCCTGGTGGACAGATTCTGGACCTTCCAACCTCCTGGTGGACAGATTCTGGACCTTCCAACCTCCTGGTTGATAGGTTCTGGGCCTTCCAACCTCCTGATGGACAGATTCTGAGCCTTCCAACCTCCTGTTTGATAGGCTCTGGGCCTTCCAACCTCCTGGTTGATAGGCTCTGGGCCTTCCAACCTCCTGGTTGATAGGCTCTGGGCCTTCCAACCTCCTGATGGACAGATTCTGAACCTTCCAACCTCCTGTTTGATAGGCTCTGGGCCTTCCAACCTCCCGGTGGACAGATTCTAGGCCTTCCAACCTCCTGGTTGATAGGTTCTGGGCCTTCCAACCTCCTGTTGGACAGATTCTGGGCCTCCCAACTGACAGGGTTTTCAAACTAAATGCTCCGTAAGCTCCACCTGAATTCAAGCAGTTGGAAACAGAGTTATGGCTTCAAATTTCTAAACTTTCGGTTTTTTAATGAAATTTCCGATGTGTTTTTGTTATTATCACAATATGTGTTTCACTTCAAATATGAGGTCTGCGCAGGAATATTAAATTTTGAAACAAAATACAAAAATTACACTGGTATGGACTCTGGTTGGCCTTAGACACCCCTCCCCCAGAAAAAGAGGATAAGTGTTAGGACTCAGTTCCTCTTTGTCACTGCTTGGACTCAGATCGTTGTTTCGTGAAACCTGCAATCTTTCTATCTGTATTTTGACGCCTTTCCCTAATCGTAGATGTTTCGATTCGTTTCCCTAAGACCATGATGGCACCACTATCTCATTTTCGACCAGAAATTGACTGATTTATTGACCCTTCAATTGTAAAATGAAAATCATGCGCAGACCACATTTTGCAGTTTCTAGCCGTTTTTAGTGAAACTGAAACATTTTTTATACGAGTTTTCGTGATATTGAATCTCTTTTTAATGTAGGGCTTGGATGCTTTTCCAACTGGCTCTAGCTGTCATGTCTCCATCTTCTAGGGACGTTGCAAAACCACCCAAGTATTGATACTCCATACATTTTAATTGCAGGATTGATACTCAATATTATCGAAAGACCATAATAGACGTGTATGGAATTTGAAAAAATGCAAATTTTGTCATTGACCAGGTGGCAGATGTGTCCTGGTATTCTTGGTAGGGGCTCCCTAGTCACCCATCAAACTGATCAGGGACCAGACACTCCTGCTTCTGGTAGTACGCCAGTCTTGAAGTGATGAACTTTTACAGTACTCATCCCTTATCAATTATCACAAAATACCGACAACAACAGTTGTTGACCAGTTACTGGTCAATACTTGAGCCAAGTGACGCTAGAGCGCTCTGAACTCCCCTCAGGTAGGCTGATGTTTTGAGACTGATAATATTTGCACATCACGGATATTGTTAGCTTTCCTTGAAGGGGTGTGTCGGTCCAGTTATTTCCCTGGAACGGTTTCAATGGTTACAGTGACAAAGATGTAACTGTTCCAAATTACTGGTACAGCCTACCAAGGGTGGTCAAATTCCACTCTCATGACATGGAAGAAGACGTATCCTCTTCCATGCTCATGATCACAACTTGCAATCCAAAAGGAAAGAATTCAAACAAGTGTCACAAAAGATGCAATTATTGATGATAGTGATTAATTTCAAGGAAATAATTGTTTTTCGTTGCAGTTTAAGGACATAACATAATAACCATAATACTGGAGACAACTTCCATGCTAACCAGTCCAGAAGATCCCTTACTGGTCCAGAGCCATTCCATGATACTATAACTTCTCAGTCCATGGAATTGGTTAGGACGCTTCCTGGTACATGGATCTGAACTAGAGACAAGGTTCACGCTAACGAGTCCAGAAGATCCCTTCCTGGTCCAGAGCCATTCCATGATACTATAACTTCTCAGTCCATGGAATTGGTTAGGGCGCTTCCTGGTACATGGATCTGAACTGGAGACAAGGTTCACGCTAACCAGTCCAAAAGAGCCATTCCATGATACTATAACTTCTCAGTCCATGGAATTGGTTTGGGCGCTTCCTGGTACATGGATCTGAACTGGAGACAAGGTTCACGCTAACCAGTCCAAAAGATCCCTTCCTGGTCCAGAGCCATTCCATGATACTATAACTTCTCAGTCCATGGAATTGGTTAGGGCGCTTCCTGGTACATGGATCTGAACTGGAGACAAGGTTCACGCTAACCAGTCCAAAAGATCCCTTCCTGGTCCAGGATCATTCCATGATACGATACATTATTGGTCTGTGATATCAGCAAGGGCACTTCCCTGCACCTGGAACTGAACCGATAAGGGAACTGGACCAGTAAGCGCTGAGTTTTTGTCACTGCATGGAATCGTTACAAGTTGATCTCAGTTCCATAGTCCTGATACAGCTGTACCGATACTCCTAAAATCTGAAAATCTGAAAATCTAATGAAGAGCCTCCATATCACTGCCTGGGTCTATGGCAGGAACTTTCAACAAACACCAATTTCGATATCGGAAGTATCGCGATGTCCCTACAAACTTCTTCTGTTACTTGAATTTTCTCCGTCACACATTCGAAACCGTTCAAACAATGCGTTGTATTTTTTTCTTTATTAATTATTCCAACCATTGAGACATGACAGCGGCGAATCACATCAAAATGTGAATCCATCACACTTTCGTCTGTAGAGACAACGTTCCTTCGAGCTAGAGTAGCGTAAATTACCAATATAACTAAAAACAAGGCCAAAATAAAACAATTTTTTCTCAAAAAAAAGTTTATTACTAGAATAATTTATCCGTAGGCTTTCAATATGGGGATTTTGTGTTTCGCTATTTTTTCGACTACAAAACCTCTATGGTGACATGTACATATTTCAACCCTAATTTTCACTTTGCATGTGTTTCGTTGTAGAATTTTTTTCTGGAATTTTCCCTGTTAGTCGAGTAGATTCTATGACTTGGAAAATCTACCTTGAAATTAGATTTCAAATAACATAGCTACTTTTATATTTTTGACATTGTATCATTGTGTAGATAAACGTAGAATTTATTGGAAACATTTTTATTGATTTTTATTAATTTAACGAAGTACCCTGTACGTTATTATGTATATTTACTTTTTCCTCTTTTGAAATATTGTATTTTCAATTTTTTTGTCCAGCAATTTGGAATCGTACTGTATAGTAATTGTGTAACCTTATTTAGTCCGATAGGTAGTTATTTTCGCTAAAATATACATACAGGGTGAGCCAGTCAATCCTGAGGGGTTTCAAAATGGAATAACAAAGAATTTTCAAGCAATTTTTAAAGAAATGTATTCATTCAAAAAAAGAAGATTTTTTATTCTTTTTTTTCGTAGGGGGTGAGGAAATCTTAAGATCCAGGGGTGGAAATTGGATCTCGTAAGATACCCGAGGGAACCGCTCGCACGGGTTATGTGGGATTCAAACCCGCTAAAACCTCACCTCCTTTTCCCCAAGTTCGATCTCAGCCTGGAACTGTTGAACTCATTACTTCAGGCTGAGTCCTGGGAGTCTTCTTAGTTCTCTGCTTCTGGAAAGGATCGAAAGAGCACTAACGCCTCCAGGTTTCTCGGATTATGGCGGTTAGGAACAATCTGAATATTATTTATCGACGCGGATAACAAAGAACGGCGCGTTACTTCTAACCTGGTCGAAGGCGTTAATGGTATTGTCTTAATTTCACTTGGTTCCATAGACGCCGGGAATGGAAAAGAAAAGGTGAGCTCTAATCCAGACATAATGGTATAGTTATACGGGTTTTCCACCTTCACTGAGGGTTAACTGCTGTCACATTTCAGGTTTAAGCTGAGGCTACATCCTTTGTCACATGTGTCACCCTGCACCTCGTAGGAGAAGAATAACTAGCTCTAGAAAGAGAACAAAGGTGCTGCGAGAGTTCAGGACGATCGATGGTTCCCCTTTGCTGCCTCTCCCGTTCTTGATGGATTTTTTTGTTCATTGTTTTTTCCACATAATCTGCCACAGTGGTCCAGTTTTGTTGGTTTCCAGCATCTTTTCTACGACCGCCTCTGGTGTTGTGTCCTGTGTCCTGCGAGATGCAAATTCTCCCTTAGGCAGATCCTCTCCCCTGTCCATCGCGTGCATTCAAATAATGTATGGAATGCGTCATCATCCTTGTTCTCCTGGCAGTTGGAACATTTTGGGCGCCTCACCTTCCCCACCTTATGTAGGTAGGCGTGGACAAGTCCGTGCCCTGAGAGGAACTGAGTTAGGAAGAAATTTACCTCTCTATGCTTCCTCTGTAGCCATGTCTTGATTTGAGGGATCAGCCTCGCAGTCCATTTGCCTCTTGTTTCTCCTGTCCATACATCCTGCCATCTTTCCACAAAAAAAAGTAATAAAATATGAAGATTGGAAATTTTTAATAGGTATTAAACAAGCAGAAAAAAGTTACAGAAGAAAATGATATCGTTTAAATGATTTCCACCGTTTTCCCTGCACTGATCAAGACAGTTGGCGAACATAAGGTTTGATCGGAGAAGCAATCCTGAACGGTTCAGAGGGGTTTGGAGAAGCCCGGAGGTGTCCCTCTATCCCCTCCCCTTTCCAGTTCTGGTTTGGTTCTGAACTGGTTCCGGACTGCTTCTCCAAACAGACCATTAGTCATCACTCTTCCCAAAGTCTCTCGAGAGATCGCACGAATTTCTCTTCCAATATTTTCACGAAGTTGAGCCAAACTTCGAGGTTTATCAAGATACACTTTTCTCTTTAGGGGAAATAATCTTCTCAGCTGTTCCTGTAAGAAGGAAGCTTTGAACACACCGGCAGTATTGTAAAACGAATTATAATTTTGGGTCTGTTTGGAGAGGCAGTCTGGAACCAAATCGGAACTGAAAAGGGGAGGGGATAGAGGCGAATGGACTCCTCCAGGTTCCTCCAAACCGTTCAGGACTGCCTCCACGAACAGACCATTTCTTTTCATGAAAAGTACAGAAGAGGTAAAAACAATAACAGAAGTCGAATCAAAAGTAACTATCGCAGACTAGCGTCAAAATAATAAGGATACTAGACAGTGAAGTCAATCCTACAGTTCCATGGATAAACGTGACGTGCGGGCAGTAGCCATCTTGTTGGAACCAAACTCTCTGAAGAGGAATTCGGAGTCGACGTAATTCAGGAATGAGGAAATCTCTTATCATGGTCACGTATCGTTCTGAATTTACTGTCACGGTGCACTGTCAGTACAGGAAAAAAGGTTGTCATCATTTTAAGTAGGGATGGGACATCGATATCGATAATATCGAAACATCGATGTTTTACATTCAATGTTTTTCAAACATCGATGTTTTGGTCGGATGATGTCGATATGTCGACGATAACATCTGATATGGTCTGATAACATCGTTTGATGAATTTGACCTACTAGGTACTGCAAGGGAACCAGACAAAATCCAATTTCAGACCAGATAACTTCATTGAATTTACTTGGAATTTGAAGAACATCTCCTACCTTTCAATAGTTGTGATCAGCTACCTCTTCGCATTTCTGTCCATTCACTTCCTTAGCTAACGAGCTCCGACTCAGAAGTGTTAATATAGTTTAGTCGGAACGATAGGAGGTCGATCCCCGGTCAAGGGACGTTAATTTTTGATGATTCAACACAATCATCACTTTATATAACAATATAATTACTGGAAAACAATAGGGAAAAAAGTCTCTTTATGCTTGAACCAATAATGGAAATGGGGAAGGTATGGGATATCGAAATGAAGTGCATAAAAATCCCATAATTTATCACGAATGAAAAAAATTATAATGGAGTAGGTTATCCAGTAAAATAAAAGCACGTCAAAAGAAAAAATTTCTTATCTACTTCTTATGAATGGAGGAAGAGCAGCCTCATCAGGTTTTCTCCCTTGATTCTAATTGGTTGACAGATGAATTAAATTTCCCGCTTTTTAAAAACATCGATTTTTCACCTTTCGATGTTATCGACATCGATGTTTTTCATACGATGTTTCATCGATATCGATGTTTCTCATGAAATATCGACATCGATGTTTTCTGTTCGATGTCCCATCCCTAATTTTAAGCGATATCATTTTTCTGTGCAACTTTTTTCTGCTTGTTTAATACCTATTGCAAATCTTCCTCTTTTGAAAGAACACATTTTTTTTATTGCTTGAAAATTCTTTGAGTCATTCCGTTTTGAAAACCGTCAGGATTTGGCTCACCCCGTACATGTTTTGATAGTCATCTTGATTTGAACCTAAATGCGATATTGCTCGGTTTTGTTGTGTTTTAGGTAAGTCCACTGTAGACCAGAAATTAATCTTGTGATAGTTACAACTGCCCGTCCATAAGAAAAAAAAGAAGTCCAATTTTTTTTGTGTTCTGAATTTACAGTTTTCGTTCGTGAACGTTGTAATTTCCCCTTTTCGTATGTTTCGTTTTAAGGCCCATAATTTCTTAGAATACATTCGAGTTGGTTTGTTTAAACGAGTCAAATTTCGAATCGAAATTGTATGGATTGGCTCGACTGACGGATTAGAATTTAATTTTTAACTATTTCTATTGTATAAAAAAAGGCATTTGAATCTAATCGGGCTGGATTATGTTGGTTCTGTAACGAACGAGTGGACTCGGATTCCGAATGTTAGTCTTATTTCTCAATTTAAAAGAAAAAATTAAGTGATGACAAATTATAGTAAACATTATAATTTATTATTTATTTAGGTATGATACCACACGTTACGATTAACGGAATTAATTATTACGCATACCAAGTTGTTATTTTTATCCCTTTTCCCACCATTTATTCCCCTATTGTTATAGTAATCTCAACGTTTTTTCTATTGTATTCCAAAGTAGGCGTAGTTTAGAGGAAACCTCATCTTGTATGGTCCGACTCAGTGTAACATTGAAAGGTTGTTGCATCGTACAAGATACCTAATGAAGATTTATAAAAAATATTTTGAGAATAATTCCTTCTAACCTCAAAGTATGGACATAGTTCTGTGTGCAGGTTTGATGTAACTTACTGTTGATAAAAATAAAAGAATGAAATCTTTTTATATATTGTCGGTTTGTTCGTTGTCCCATTGAGCCTTGCGTGGATGACTTATGGGAAGCGGGGATGGGGTATTTTAGTCAATTTTTTTTTTCTTCAAAAGAGCATGGGTCAGGAACAATGATAATTGGGTCTGTTCATCGAGAAAATGTTTAGAAGAAATTAGGGAAGCTAATGAATGTTAGAGATTTGAATGATGTGACGCAGTAACTTGTTGTGACATATAAACTTGCTGACCTTGGATCAATACATTCCACTAATCCCATGCAGTCTCAAACGCCTTGTGGCCTTGGATACTATAAAATACTATGCACACACGCCCATGGCATAGTGTGTGTGCGTTCATGGAAGCCCGCCTTTTTTCAAACACGTGATCTTGCTTCCTCACTACCGAAGGTAGGGAAGCTTTGTATTCGTGAAAGAAGTGAAAAAAAAATGTCCTCCAAAATCAAAATTTCCACTTGCTTTTTGCGTTTTAGAGCTTCCCGAACAATTTTGGTTCCGTGTCTGTCTGTCTGTCTGTGGTCAATCCTTGTCCCGGGCAAAACTACACTAACCTGTGGTCCGATTTTGATGAAATTTTCAGGGATTGTGCGGGTTAGGTCCTAGACGGTCCCCTATCAATTTCAGCACCTTCGGACCAATAGGAGCGAGTGCGCATGCGCAAACGTGAATTTCCTGGAACCTCGGTTTCTAATGAACCGATTTTGCTCAAATTTGGAGGTTAGTTAAGGACTAACTTCTAAGAGACACCCTATAAGTTTCAATCAAATTGGTCAAGCAATAGCCGCTGCGCATGCGCGAACTTTAAATTTATTGTTACAACCAAAACTCCGCAACTATTCAACCAATTTCGATGAAATTTTCAGGGATTGTATGGGTTAGGTCCTAGACGGTGGACCGCTAATATTTTGGTATTCAATAACTCTTTGAATCATAATTTTTTCGCCAACTGATTCTATACGTCCATGTTACAATGAGTGAGGAAGCTATACTGCCCACCCAACTTGGCAGACGTTTTTATTTAATTTTTCTGCCACATGCTATGGTATCAATAGGCATAAAGTTGGAATATAGAGGTTTTCAATGGTGCTGAATCGAAATTTGAGCTCAAAAACCTGAATTTCCGACCCACCGAAATACCTCCATTCACCATTCCAGAGCCTGTTTTTTGGACCACATGGTAGTGATGGCGGCCGTAAAAGACGAGAACCATAAAAATTTTCACCCCTAAGAAGTGACTGACATCAACCAAAAGCTTCGCGGCACAACTAAACCCCAAATAGGGCCATGTACAAAATTTCATCAAAACCAATTGCTCCAGGAATCTTCAAGTAATTTATCTGTACTGCAGTCATAAAACTATACTATAGTAACGTATTATACTAGACCAAGGTGTTTTAAAGTAATTCAACTCATAATGCGGGGTCATCCCCTATGGTGGGGGACCTTTTTGAAAGAAATACGTAAGTTTTATGATGAAATAATTGAGTTATCATTACTTTCATGGTATGGTGGTAACCTACACCATCATGGGGCACCCAAAAAGACAATTATGCAAACATGCAATGTAAGGTGATTTTCACCTCTGGCAGACAATGACATTCATCCGTCCTGGAAATCAAGTAATAAGGTAGTAACAATGGTGTTTATGGAAATTGTTGTGTTGGCGTGTGAAGGCGAATGGTTTCACGTCGGTTTTATTGGTACCTACTCAACGAAGACAAAGGACGGGACAGCATTCGATTTTACCAGCGCGTTTTACCGCCGACTGTGTGCAAGAGTGCTTAAGGACTTCAGCTGGCTACGTACCTCAGCGCGATTGCTCGCCAACCGTATTGAGGCAGCACATTTACCTAGGCCTAGTTGGGGGCAGACAACTACTAGGTGAAATGGGAGCAGAGGCCGGTGTCGCATACCGAGACCTCTGAGGAACTGTGGGCTTCAGATAGAAGACGAGGTAGAGTGAGAAATAATCAAGTCGAGTTTTCGAAGACGAATGCATGAAGGGGAAGCCCTGAGTCCTCCTTTTATATTGGTTAAACAAGGTAAGGGGAGAGTGGAGGAAGGTGACGTCAAGTGACGTGTTTGTTCCCCGTACCCCACCCTACCTACCTGGCATGATGAGTCACTCAGGGTTTCCCTTGTCCTTTATTGGAGAACCAACATAGCTAAGAGTATGAGTCATTACAGAAATTATTCCTGCGTGGTCATGAATTTAGCATAGGTAAATAGGTGAATAGAAATCGATAGCTACAGCACAGCATTGATAGAAAAAGGGGGTTTTGGAAGCTCTCTATCAGCAATATAATCGGAATATCTTGGTGAGCTCGGTTATTTTGTTGGAAGCATTGGAAATAGGTTATTTATCGGTTGAACAGCATGCGGTACAAAGTTCCTGTTGGCAACAGGTGTCATCAAAAGTTTTTTCCTCTCCCCTTAAAAATTCATATTACATGTCCTGTAGCCATCAATATACCAAAGCGTACCTATTTGGAAGGAGCAGGTAGGAACAGGTACATACCTACAGTAGGTAACCTACCAGGAGATTCAAAGGTCAACTCTCCCCTGCATGCACTCCTTTCGAAGTATATTTGGTTATGACATTAAAAAAAAAAAAAAAAAATGGAATAATTCTTTTGGGAGAAAGGGAAACCAAAATGGATTTTTAACAACGAAGACCCAAATTTTACTCCGCTTGAACCTTCCCTGATCCAAGGAACCAAAAAACCTCCATTTCTATTCGTGGAACCAAGTTTGTTTTGCATTCAAACGTATTTTTCTCCGAAGGATAACTGAGCTTCAAAATTTCGAAAAAGGAGGTTTCTTCTTCAACTCGGAACCTGCAGATTTCTCTGGCAGCGTTACAAAGTACAAACTTTGACCTTCCAAAGACTCGTCCACGCCCACAAGAACCGGCCGAGTTTTCTCTGCATGGAGTACCGCTCCATGCGATACTAGGTCCATGGAATTATCCATGACGTTCGATTCTTCTGATAACAGAGATAATCTGATGACACAGTTTTTTTTGCAGTTGTAGTCTGTCCAAAAATAAATTAAAATAAATAATTATTATTTATGCCCACCACCATGGACCTATTTTATTCCAATATTGGGATACTAAATTCATGCCTACCTAGGGACGGCACGATACTCCGAAGTATCGATACTCCTTTCGATACGATATTTCTCAGGAAGTATCGATACTCAATATCTTTTCGATACCAATATTATTAGATATCGATACCTCGATAATATCGGCTCAAAGTATCGATACTATCGATACTTCAAAATAACCCACAAATGATTTCGCAAACCAAATAAAAACTCCATCAATCAAGAATTATAAATATTAACATTATAAATATATTAATAAAATTCAATAATTTAAAATTTAGTTAAAATCAGTGGTATTTTAAAATATTATAAAAGTCAATAATTTAAAATTTAATAAAAATAAATGATCATTTCATTTTATATTTATTCCAATTCTTATTCCCAGGAATTCTCCGTTCAATGAAATGATTTTTTCATCCACTACAAATGGAAAGGATCAAGTAATAAATCAGTTACATTACAAATTAATAATAAATTTTATTATCGAATCAAACAAAAATTTGGCGTGAAGTGAATTTTGACTTGAATTTTAAAAAACGCTTGCATACGAGTCTGCAACACATTGAAACATTTCATGCCCCCCCCCCCCCCCTCCCCTCAAGACACATGAACTACATACCTCCCATAAACTACATAAACTACTAAATCGAGCTCGATTTTCGACTCGGCTGATCTGGGAGCTCAATTTTCGACTCAGCTGATCTGGTAATATCAAACTGTAAAGTACCTACCTAACTGTAAAGTACCTACCTGTAAAGTACCTAACAACTTCACTTCTGATGGTCATAATCATCAATCAATTTCGTCGCAACAAATTTCGTGACGATTTTTTTTATGTGCCATATGAAAGACATGAAAATGTCAGAAAGTAAATCAAAAAAATTGTTGTGAACCGGAAACTAAACCAATAGTCACAAGGAACTCGAACTGTTCAAGAAACCCAGAGAAATGGAAATCCATGGACCTAGTCTTAGGTCTTAGGCCCATGTGAAAACCGCAACAAAATGCGAGGTTACGAAGGGAGGGTTACTGTGGAAAGTTTTTGAATATCGATGAAGGATATTAGAAGCGATATATTGGCGATATAGTGGCAAAAAGTATAAATAATATCGTCAAGAAAGTATCGATACCTCCGATATTTTAGGCAAAAGTATCGATACCAATATATCGGTATGAGTTTTTATCAAAAGTATCGATACAAATATTGGTATCGATACCAAAAAAGTATCGATACAGTATCGACGATACTCCGATATATCGGTGGTATCGTGCCGTCCCTAACTCTGTGATACCCACACTCCGGTCCTGTCCCACACCACAGGAGACGTCTACTGTCGAGTACACTAGAGGGAGGTTCGACGCTTTTGGGGTGCTCAGGTGTCTAGCAAAATATCAGTCTTCAGTTAGGTAAAATAGATTTCCTCTTCTTTTCAGAACTAAACTCTTGTATTCGATTCTACCCTCGTGAGTACAGCATAATCGTACCCATCCAGAGATAGCAACAGCACAACCGACCGAAACACGTGGTAAGTAGGCGCCTAGAAGTTAGATACTCATTATTATATTGATATTTAATGCCCACCACCCATTTAATACTATTAAATAGATTGCTTCCGAGCCTACCAAGGTAGCGGAAGCTTTGTTTTCATTTTCAAGGTTAAAAAAGTTTTCCAAAATCAAAATTTCCACTCTTTCCGTGTCTGTAATTCCTTGCCACAACTACTACAGTTTTCATCCCATTTCGATGAAATTTTTAGGGATTGTGCGGGTTAGTGTGTAGATGATCCCCTATAAAAATCATCACCCCCTAGGTCGATTCTCTAACTCGTTAAGTCGTAATAGCGACAACGAAGTGTCGTTATGATAACATTAACGATCGCGATTCTGTAGACGCGAAATAGCGACAACTGTCGCTTACTTTCGGCCGAAAAGTGTCGTTACCATCTCGAAGGCTCGAAAACCCCCGGTATGAGTTACAACCGTCTTTATGAAAAACGCTGCAAATCATTGCTCAAAGGTTTATTATTTTCTGTATAGATCACCCTTCTGTATAGATCACTGGTTCTCCATCAATCACCTACCACCATCTGTATTCTCCCTTGACCTTCCCTCTCAAATTTCAGCTTCCTGCGTTCAATAGGATTGAAAATGACTTCGGAGCTCACTCAGCTGATCAGTGATCTGAAGAGTGAAGAAGATCTCCTCGAATGCTGAAGACGCCTGGAAGAGCACTTCCATTCAATAGGATTGAAAATGGCTTCGGAGCTCACTCAGCTGATCAGTGATCTGAGGAGTGAAGAAGATCTCCTCGAATGCTGGAGACGCCTGGAAGAGCACTTTCATTCAATAGGATTGAAAATGGCTTCGGAGCTCACTCAGCTGATCAGTGATCTGAGGAGTGAAGAAGATCTCCTCGAATGCTGAAGACGCCTGGAAGAGCACTTCCATTCAATAGGATTGAAAATGGTTTCGGAGCTCACTCAGCTGATCAGTGATCCGAGGAGTGAAGAAGATCTCCTCGAATGCTGGAGACGCCTGGAATTGATAGTTTGAGCACTCCATCTTCCTGCGATCAATAGGATTGAAAATGGCTTCGGAGCTCACTCAGCTGATCAGTGATCTGAGGAGTGAAGAAGATCTCCTCGAATGCTGAAGACGCCTGGAAGAGCACTTCCATTCAATAGGATTGAAAATGGCTTCGGAGCTCACTCAGCTGATCAGTGATCTGAGGAGTGAAGAAGATATCCTCGAATGCTGAAGACGCCTGGAAGAGCACTTCCATTCAATAGGATTGAAAATGGCTTCGGAGCTCACTCAGCTGATCAGTGATCTGAGGAGTGAAGAAGATCTCCTCGAATGCTGGAGACGCCTGGAAGAGCACTTTCATTCAATAGGATTGAAAATGGCTTCGGAGCTCACTCAGCTGATCAGTGATCTGAGGAGTGAAGAAGATCTCCTCGAATGCTGAAGACGCCTGGAAGAGCACTTCCATTCAATAGGATTGAAAATGGCTTCGGAGCTCACTCAGCTGATCAGTGATCCGAGGAGTGAAGAAGATCTCCTCGAATGCTGGAGACGCCTGGAAGAGCACTTTCATTCAATAGGATTGAAAATGGCTTCGGAGCTCACTCAGCTGATCAGTGATCTGAAGAGTGAAGAAGCTTTTGAGCAATGATTTGCAGCGTTTTTTACTCACCAACATTTTTTTTACCTACCAGCTAGGTACTACCTACCACACCATACTGGCTTCACACCTTCACAATCAAGTTTATTAGAAAGAACTAAACGCTTCACACTCGATTGGAAAAATAGTGAAATTCATATTGAAATTTGATTACTGGTTACGCAGAAGGCAAAACTGTATACAAATCGAAGAAATGAACAGCGATCGCATTTTAGTCCGATAAAATTTGAATGGAGATTAGACCTCTTTTGCTATTCACACTCATGATTCTGTTTTATCGAAGGAAAACCTTCAAGTACTCGTAGGGACCGAATGGTTTGTCCTACAGAGCTCCGGGTGGTCTCAAAAAATTTTAAAAATTCAGTACTATTTTAAATTGGTGAAAAAACGATACCTTTATTTCGAGAGTTTTCGAGCTATTGCACTCTTGAAAATTTCAACCCTTAATTTTCACCCCTTAGAAGTGACCTACATCAACCAAAAGCTTCGCGGCACAACTAGACCCCAAATGGAGCCCATATACCAAATTTGAACCAAATCGGTCCAGTGTTGCTAAGAAAAGTGCCGCGGACGGGGGACGGCGGACGGACATTGCAAATTTGGATTCTACGCACCTTGAAACGTAAAGTGACAAAGTTTGAGGGGGGGTTATAAAAATTTTTTGCGATACGATCACATAGGCTTATTATTAGAAATAATAAACCAAAGTAGCTTAATACGCTC
The DNA here is from genome assembly GCA_009739505.2 of Apolygus lucorum. Classification (NCBI taxonomy): domain Eukaryota; kingdom Metazoa; phylum Arthropoda; class Insecta; order Hemiptera; family Miridae; genus Apolygus; species Apolygus lucorum. The sequence continues at coordinate 27,307,711 of CM019170.2, forward strand.
TTAATTCCTAACCTATTCGAACTCATATTTCAGTTGCACTGTTTCTGTGTGCATTTCCGTATTGTGGGTTATTAGTTTTGTTAATCAATTCATTTTGAGAATAAAATTGATACATATGTACATAATTTCTGGTGAATATTTATAAAATAATATCCGACCGTCATAATGAGCAGTTTATTCGCCGTTTTTATTTATGTAACTTAATTTTTTATCTACAATTGTATTAAACAAAAATCTTAGTATTCACATTATTTCAAGCTGTTAATTTGTATAGGAATTCATGTACTCTATTGAAAATAGTCAAGAGAGTATTTTCAATGGAATTGAGTTTTTGACAACTATCAACAAAATGGGGGGTGCGCCTTGATTTTTTTAGATTTTGAAGCGAAAGTAGACTACATTTTGAGAATTTTGGTACCAACTGCGACCTTCTAGCGTGAGTAGATCTGTTTCTATGATTTATAAGTTTCGACCGTTTATGACGTCACGCGCCCCTCTCGCCTGGGCGGGACCCCTCAGCCCACTGTGACGTCATAAACGGTCGAAACTTTAAAAATTCATATGAAAAGATTTACGCACGCTAGAACGTCGCGGTTGGTAACAAAATTCTCAGAATGAGGTCTACCTTACATTAAAAATAACAATAAACAGTTTTTCCTACCCAGGCGCACACCCTATTTTTTATGTCAACATTGAATGATGATGTCCATGTGACAATAAGTGAGGTTGAAACAATAAAAATAATTATACTGTCATTTTCGGAAATTGGTAGGTAAGTCCGTAAAATTAAAATAGTTAGCTTATAAAATAGGTAGATCCTAGTTGAATTTTTTACTATACTATAAAATGTGTGTCTGCATAAAAACTTCCTAAAATGAAAGAAAACCCCTAAAATTGATAATTTTTTGCTAAAATAATTGTGCTGATAATGCTCTTTTTTATACCAACTTACCTGCTGTTACCTGAGAAAATATTTACCACGAATTTACGATTGTTTATATCCGTAATCGACGACGGTAGGAGAAAATATGACGTGGTAGATGAAAATTGTCACATAAAATTGACTTAAAGAAATATGAATGAGAAGGTAGATAAATAAATTACGTCATGAATCTTACGTTTTATTGAATACAATAATATTATGTTCATTCAGTCTTATAACGTACCTACATGAAACATTAAAGACTAAAACAGCGATTCATAAATTTTGAAGTGATATTAGGTTTTTTTAACCATTGAGGGTGAATTACATCTTTTTTGTTCTGAAAAGACATCGAGAACTCAGAAATGTTTGATAGTAGGTAGGCAGGTACTTGTTTCCTGGAATCTGTAACAATAATGTATACTGCACACAATTAGGCAGTTAGCTATGGTCTTCTCACCCAAAGTACATAGTTGAAAGTACCAATAAGTATGGATATGTGAGTGTGTATAAACGATAAATAACAAGACGATTCATTACCTTGTAGTAAGATTGATTATTAATTGTTGATTATTATTGATTATTAATTATTATTATTATTTATTATTATTAAGACAGGCAGTTGATTATTCGAAGCATCGTTGACGGACGAAATTCATACCAATGTGACTGATGAATTCGATTTATGAAAAGGAATTCCTTCCATTTATCCATTATTCCATGATACAAAAGCACGAATCACAAGAAAAATTCCGTTTTTACGCGTCATTCCTTTGTATATTCACCACAGCAAAAAATATGAATGAGACATTTTGCAAACTGCAGTGAACTTCAACTACCCGTGATAACAGTTGGAAACTATTATCAATACGTCTTCCCATTGGCTAAAAATCATGTGTTGCTACCTTTCGCTCGCCCTAGACCGAAATATTGTCTAGTGACATAGCGACATCGTTATTTTGAAATGTAACGACCAAACTTCGCTATGCCCGATTATAGAATTCCAATTTCGTTATCGACCTGTCCTTGCACGGGAGGGATACCGAATCCGACGCCATAACATCAACCAAATAGCGAGTTACAGAATCGGCCTACTTGACGGATAGTAGCTGCTGTGCAAGTCCAAACGTGAATTCTTTGTAACACCATTACTTCCACATTTTCCATTCAATTTTGATGAAAAATCGGGTTGTAAATGGTTCGCTATGAAAATCACTGCCCCCAGACTGATAATAACCACTGCGCATGCGCAAATGTGTATTTCCTTGTTACAGCCATAACTAAAAAAATAATAACTAATAAATAAATAACTTCATTTTCCATCTAATTTCAATGAAATTTTCAGGGATTGTGAGGGTTGACGTGTAGATATGAAAATCATGGTCCCCAAATTGAATGTATGATGTGCGCATGCGCAAACGTAAAATCCTTGTAACAGCCATACCTTCTACATATTCCAACAATATCCAGAGATTGTGTGGGTTGAAGTGTGGAGTCCCCTATGAGGGTAGTGCAAGGTACTTGAAGATTTATGTTCTGAGATTAACTACTATGCTTACTACTATACAATCGGGTTATGGATAGGAGGAAGCTATTTTTCGAGCTAGGGCACTCTTGAAAATTTCAACCCTTATTTTTCATCCTTTAGAAGTGAATGACATCAACCAAAAGAAAATATACCGAATTCCAACCAAGTCAGTCCATGGTTGCTAAGGAAAGTGCCGCGTACGGCGGATGTACGGTGAAGGATTTCCAAATATAAGTACGAACAAAACTACAGAACGCGGATTCCAAAACCAGAATGAATTTTATTCCACGTTGCTATGGCAACCTAACACAACTGGTAATATAATAATAACCAAGTGAGATCCTACACTTCTCCCCCCTTAGGGCTCAGTGTTATGTTCGCTGACCCCCTAGCTTGGATGTTGTCCACTGCTCTTTCTCTGGCTGATTGGCGTGCTGCTTTTCTCCTTCCCCCAATATCCGATATGGGTGTTCTGCCGTCCTTTCTTCAACAACTCCAGACTTCCATCCATTCCTCGCTCATTTCTTAACCACACTCCTTGGTTTGACTGGAATTTCTTGGGTTTCACTCGTTGGTGATGGTATTCATGTCGTCTCCCGACCAGATTTCCTATCTGTTCTCAGATATCAGGCCGAAGTCTATCGGGAGCTGTAGGCAACTGTCTTTCCAAAACCACGATGGCAGGAGGGCACCCAGTTGTCTTTTGAAGAGCATTTCGGTAGTCCAAAAGAATTTGCTGACGAGCCAGATCTGCGGGCAGTCCTTGCTTATAGGCATTAGGTATATCGGTGTTGTGGCCACTCCACCGGAATACATTCATTAGGCCTCGTACTAGCACATTGACATGATCCGCATCGACGAATTATGGCTTTCACCTCTCCTGGAATGTACTGCTCTTCTTCCTTTCGCTCTTCTCCTGATATAGTCTCCTTCTTCACAGCCCTCACAGTAACTTCCTTCGGTAAGTTTAGCTCAAAGGCACACCACGGTAACCCAAACAAGGGGACATCATCTTCTTCCAAGATGATAACTGGTAACTCTTTGACATTTACCCCAAGTTTCACAGTTACCTTTGATTTCCCTACAATGATGAGTCTATTGTTACAGTAGCCAGTAATCACATCAGATGACGGATGTAGTACCTGAGTGGGCAGCTTGATCTGGTTCCACAGTTTCTTGCTAATCGTACTCACACGTGCTCAAGAGTCAAACTCCATACAACAACTGAAACCATTCAGGCCCACGTCTATGGTCGCTCGTGGCACCTTTGATTTCACCGTCCTTACCTCCAAGCCCCCAACTTCTTCTTCTTCCGACATCTCGGACCTCTCTGCATTTGGGCACACTTCTCTCATCTTCTCATCCTGGCTCTCATGCCTCTTCTTCGGACAGACCCTAGTAAAATGCCCTGTTCTATTGCATCTATGGCAACTAGCCTTGTAGGCGGGACATCCTTGCTCTCCATGGGTCCTCCAGTACCGGCACCCATAACAATTTCTCTGCCGTTCCGTTCGATCATTCACCCTGCGAAGGGATGCACCCGCTTGTTTGACCTCTCCACGCGCCCTCCCCATCGATAAAGCTAGCTCTAACACCTCGGCCTTTACAACCTGCGATTGCCTTGCGATGACCACCTCTCCATCCAGCCACCGTTGGCGTACTTCTATTTCGAACTCTGGCAACTTTATGCCAACAGCAAATCGGTCTCGGAGACGCTCGTTTTTTTCCCATTTTCCCCATATTTGCAATGCCGAGCTAAGGCCTTAAGTCGATTATAGAACAAAATAAACTACTCACCCTCCGACCTCGTAGCCTTCTCAAATTCGAACCTGGCCGCAAATATGGTCATAGTTGGTTTGAATAGTCTTCTCGCTGCCTTCTTGACTTCCTCGTAGGTTGTTTCCTCCCACGACGCTGGATACATCTGGTCCCCCCTGGTGGTTATATGGGGGGGGGGGGGGTTAAAAAAAATTTCTCGGTCGATTCCAAAGGTTCTTTGTTGAAGATAATAAAACAAAATGAGTTGTGCGATGTTGCGATAACGACGTTGATTTGTGTTCAGATTACATCAACATGAAAATTCCTTTTGTGTTTCAGAGGCATCATTGAGCTTTCAGGCATCATTTTTTGTGTTTCAGAGGCATCATTGAGCTCCAAAAATGTCTTTCGAGCTACCTGTCGAGTTATGGTGCAAGATATTCTCCTCTCTGAATTTGGAGGAGCTCTGCAGGGCGCGGGCTGTGTGCAGAACCTGGTGGGAGATCATCAATTGTGACCATCTCTGGAAGCCGAAACTCCTGGAAAGAAGGATAACTAATGATTGCGTCGATTTAGATACTGAGGGTGATTTAATTAATTGATTTATGTTGGATGGATGAAGAGTATTTTTGTTAATCTCATAATAGAGAGTTTTAGCAGACCACTCACGGGCACCGCGAGTCACAGTCGACGCTCAACGAGCGTCCAACGCGAGAACCACGTCGCGGGCACCGCGAGATGTTATAACCTACGCCACTTATAACCCCTTCCAATCAAAAGGCGGAAAAATGCGCATTTTTTGGCATTTGTTCCTTCAATCTTTCAAACAATGCACATATTTTACAAACTTTCTTCAGTAACAACTACATACCTAGTTATAATTTTTACCTCATCATTTTACTTATTCACGACTGCTCATTTTGTACGTAATTTAATTCATTCATTAGAGAGTTTTAGCAGACCACTCACGGGCACCGCGAACGCGTCATCATGGATGCTATATCTCGCGGGGCCCGCGACTCACGGGCACCGCGAGTCACGGTCGACGCCCCACGAGCGTCCAACGCGAGAACACCGCCGCGGGCACCGCGAGATGTTATAACCTACGCCACTTATAACCCCTTCCAATCAAAAGGCGGAAAAATGCGCATTTTCTCGCATTTTTTGGCATTTGTTCCTTCAATCTTTCAAACAATGCACATATTTTACAAACTTTCTTCAGTAACAACTACATACCTAGTTATAATTTTTACCTTATCATTTTACTTATTCACGACTGCTCATTTTGTACGTAATTTAATTGATTCATTATCGTTCTTTTTAATTGACTTTATTCATTAGGTATAATTAATTCTCTTCCTCTCTTTTTCATACACATTTTATTCATTCATAATCTTCTTATGAATTTTCTTTGCACTTTGAAGAAAACAAAGGTATTGGGGGAAAACCAAAATTTTGTCTCAAAATATACCTACTGTAGGTACCTAGCTTTGAAAACTATTTTGATAATTTTTTATAGATTTTTCAAAGTAAACATTCCTTTGCTAAAAAGTCCATAATAATGAGGGAAACTATTAGTTTGTTGGCCAACATTTGAGAACTGTCCTAAGTAGTACAATTTTCAAAAAGTAGGGTTCGAAAACGTGTCTCTTCTAAAAATTGTGGTATAGTCGTTATTGAATATTCCAACCTTCATGAATAGTGGTAATTCGACGTTTTAATTTGATATCGAATTGATTTCAACGTTATGATTTTGCTTTCCTAGGTAGGTACCTACGATTATTTTGAACAAAACTCGTAACAATATTCTTTCACGTAACTAAGTACTAACTACCTAATCGTGAATGAAACCTCAATCCAGGAGGTTTTGTCAATCCAGGAAACTATTAAGAGAATCTTCTAAATCAATAATTGAATGATGATGTCCATTGAAAAACAATAGAAATGTTGAAATAAAAAAGCCTAAATTCATCATTTTCGGGAAATTTTCAAACTTTGATGTTATGTAAACTATCCGATAAAATATGCCTGCTAGCGCAAAAATAGTATTTTAAATAATAAATAATTAACTACTCCCTAAAATGCAGAAACTCACAGAAATGGAGACTTTTTTTGCGCAAATATTTGAGCTGGAAATCCTCTACTTATCACTATCCTACCTACTTTTAACTGCAATAATGTTTTTTGCCTAGTACTGTTTGCAACCAAGATCAACGTAGATAGGTGAGATTACAGTAGAGGCAGGTGAAAATTGTAACATAAAGTTATCTTGTAGGTAGACGAACAAATCAATTAACAAATTTCATGTTCTATTAAAAGCAATAGGTAGGTATATATTTCCATTCATTTATTTTCAAATTCATTCTTGTTTCATCATTCAAATTCATTCTTGTGCTGAAAAGACGTCTAGGGACTTGTTTTCCGGAATCTGAAACATAAATTAGTACCCGCAGGCAGTTAGCTATACTCTTCTCTCTCCAAGTACCTATTTGAAAGTACCTGTAAGAGGGTAGTAATATGAGTAGGTAAACTATGTACCTATCACACATAAATAAATTTCAATACGATTTCTTACCTCGAAGTTAGGTGGATAGGCAGTTGATTGTTCGACGTAATTCGGACGTAGACTGATGAATGATCATTAGATAGGTATTTCATGATAAAAAGCACGAATCACAAAAGGATCGTTCTGGCGTAATACACTACAGCAAAATAATTGCTATTGCAAATGAACCATTAGGTATTTCTGAAATGATTTTCACCAAAAATGAAACTCGGGCCACAAGACGACAAGACAGAAATACAGAGTTGGTGTGACGCTTGACGTTACTCTAGGTTTGTAGGGTCACGTTGATCCCCAAGAATGAAGGTTAGCATCTCACATTGCTCGTCCTAGGAGAATCTCACGTTGACGTGAATCTCACGGTGCTTGTGGCATGCTAAAACTCTAATATCGTTTTACAAAAACGTGGAAACAAGCAGCTAGAGCGAGCAAGCACCAATGGTAACCTTTCCTCGAAGCGTTATTAGAGAGTTTTCTGCAAACCAATGGTCGCTAGCTCATTGATGGGTTAATGGCTTTGTACGAAGGAATGTGCTAACTGTGCATGCACATTACGTAGTACGTTATTTGATTGATTTATTTATTTTTATTTATGGCGTTCACCCTCCGTCTCAAAAGGAAACCACCGATTGGCACAAAATATGACGAGTGTAATTTCTTTTCAAGATCAAAAACACTACACCTTTTTCAATATAACAACTAACTGAATTCCTACAAAAAGTATATCCAAGGACTGTAGTTACACTACAGTATCATCAGGTTTGTCCCAGCGCCTCTCAGTTCATGAACTTTCTTACACCCAACCTACGCACAACCCACGCGCATGTTGAGTTCATGAACTGATGCGTTCCAGCGGCGCCGAGTTCGAGAACTCGCAAACATAAACCGCGTTCCAGCGCTTCCAGTTCATGAACTTTTTGTACCTGGGTTCATGAACTTTTTGCACTCATCGAAGGCAGGGTTGTGAACTCGAACTGAAGGGCAACCTGTGCCGTTCACGTGAAACCTATCAAATTTTTCATTTGTTGACCAGTTTTCACGCTAATCACTTGGCTCCATTCTCAAACTTTCTTTTCGTTGTGCTGAGCCCCTCTTTCTCGAAGAGCGAGTCGTCTCTAGGAATGAAGTGTAAATTTTTGGAAATTATTTATGTTCTAACAGAAGCCAATTTCGATCGACTCTTTCTTTTTTCTTTTTTGATTATTCCATTATCACTATAGTGAGCTTTGTCTATTTATTCGGAGAGTGTGTCAAGGAAGTTCTCATCATCCCTCTTTTCTGCAAACTATTTACCGTAAAATGGGGTGATTGATTACTCATGTGACTTGGGCAAAAGTTGATTTGTTGACTACAATAGTGGGTTGCTTGCTGCGTTTGAATTGAAAGCTTTTTCGAGAAAATTGAAGCTTTTTACAAGAAAATTGAATGTTTTACGCAGAGTCCGGTCACTCGTCGATCTCAAGATGACTTCACGATTTTGGTATCATTTCTTCAGTAATTTTTCACGCTGAATTCAATGGGGATACTTCCGAATAATTCTGACTGCTAGAAAGTGAATTTTTGAAGAAATAGTGGAAGCTGATCAATGAAATGAACCTCCGAACTCCAGGTATGAACTCTGCAATGTTTTTTCTACTGAAACAATGTTGTTTGAGTCCCATAAGATTGCATTTTAACGTAACACAAATAAGATGATGATGTTATTGAGTAGAAAGGTGTTACTTTATGCTCAGTACCTTATCTACGAATAATGCGTATTTTTTGAACGAAAAATGAAGGATTTCATCGAAATAACCACTATCTTACGGTCAAGAAGTATCACCATTGGATTCAGCATGAAATTACATGTAATTCCTATGCATAGGAAATTAATGATACCAAAAACTTGTCAATTCATCTTGAGATCGTGGGTGACCATGATAAACCACGTATAACACTCGATTTTTTAGTAAAACATACTTTTTTGGCACTAAAACTTGATTTAGGTACCTACTCTTCCAATATGAATTTTAAAAAGAAAAATTGATAGACCATTGGAAAACTAACAATTTGAGCATGTTTTTTCGAAGAGCGCCCATCGAAATAGGCAGGGATTCAGAGTAAAAACTTTGAAGTTTGCTTTTTGACTTGATTTTTTTAAACATGTTTTATTGCTAAAAGATTCTGGTTTCGCACTTGTTAGCTTGGAAATTTAACGCTCTTTTCAACAGTGTTAATGACGTAAGTCAGTAAACACGAAAAAAATCTTTAGATTGAGAAAACTTGAAAAAACAAGGGGTTGAAACAAAATAGCTAGGAGACATTGTTTGTTGAAAACTGTGAAGAATCGTTCACAGTTTGTGATTACCTTTGCTCGAGTGAACACCTGTGTCTCTCTTCCCTGATCACCAACACTACACTTTACTAATTGATAACTCCAACCTGATTGTCTCAGCATCAACACTTGCGCAAGTTACTATTACTTAAATCCAGTCAGTTATTATACCCTAGTTTCAGTTGCAGCAGTCAGTAGCAAAAACTAACTAACTACCTACGCGGAAACAATGGGTGTGAATAGCGGGGGAGACCCCCCCCCGATCCTTTTGAAACATTAGTAACAACTCCAAACATGAACTCTGATCTCGGATCTCAATCACACCAACAGTTCCAACAAAGAGTGATAAATAATAGATTTCGTAACAACGATAACGGTCCTTATTTCATATTCGTAGAAAGTACAAAGGGTAAGATCGGCAAGATGCATCCCATGGCTTTTGGCAGGTGGTTGTTTACCAGAACAAATACTGATAAAAAATCAATAATAAATGTCACCATCGTAGGCGGTAATCGTATCAAAATAGAGATGAGCTCAGCCAAATCAGCTAATACATTGGTCTGCTCTCCTGAATTTGCAAACAAAAATCTATTTGCGTATATTCCTGACTCATTAATCTACAAAACCGGAGTAGTCCGAAATATTGACACAACATTAGAGGACGACGAAATACTGAACGAAATTAGTTCCACAATAAAAGTAGTGCGTATGAAACGTTTGACCCGAATGACTAAGGATACCGACGGGAGCCCACTACTATTGAAACTCGAGACTTGTTTCATGACATTTGACGGGCAAACACTACCAGACTACGTTTCAATTTATGGAGTCAGAAGTAAAGTTAATGCATACATTCCTTCTGTACGACAATGCTCTCTCTGTTTCCGTCTTGGACATATAAAATACCAATGCCGCGATGGAATAAGGTGCCTTAACTGTGGAGAAAAACACGATCAAGTTTCCTGTCCAAACAAAGAAAGAACTAGGTATTGCATAAATTGTAAAACCCAAAACCACCAAGCCACAGACAAAAACTGCCCACTGCTTATCGAGCGTCAAAAGAAAATGAGGAGCAATACTATCAAAGAACCCTTTTCGTTGGTAGTAAAAAACCGCTACGATACTCTAGCAAACCAGGAGGAAACACCCAACATGCAAAAAGACGAATCAGAGCTCTTAGAACAATATCCCAACCCTGAAATCACCTCAAACTTCACGCAAAAAAGACAGCATCGTCAACAATTGAGAAATCAACCATATAGACGACCAGGTCAACAAAATATGAGTACAAAGCACTCCGAGGACGATTGGTACAACGAGAGTCTGGCATACAACAAGGACCCAAACCGACAGCTCTCATCCCAAGCCTCCAGTTACAGCCGCCGTATCCAGTCCCCAAGAAGTAAAGATCGAATTCGAAATGTAAATAATGCTGAAAATTCGATGGAGACGGAAGAGATCCAAGCAACAGCAGCTTCGATCCTCGATATCTTCAAACAAGACTCTAACAATAAAAAAAACAACGATGAACTTCTAAGTTCTCTGACGAATGTCTTAGCAAACTTCATAGAAAAAAGAGTTCCAGACTAACAGTATACATCCTCTATAGTAATAGTTAAAATAATAAAATCAATAACATTAAAATCAATAAAATAACTAATTACAATAAATAAACTAACAAGTAAATTTTAAAAAACACGATTAATAACTAATACTATTAATAAAAATAAATGAATCCATGTTTTTGATAAATAAATATACTTAATATAATAAATAAATAAAGCAGGAAATTTTAATTTAATAAATAAATGAATAATACAAATATGTCCCAAGAAAATATTAAATTCGTTCAGTGGAATGCTCGCTCTCTTGTTAAGAACAAACCTAGTTTTGAACACTTTATAACCTCCACTCCAGTTACCGCAGCTGCGATCTCTGAAACGTGGTTCGTACCAACCAGATCATACTCCTTCAGAGGCTATCATATACTTAGAAAAGATCGACAAGATGGAAAAGCAGGTGTCGCCCTATTAATTAAACAGGGCATCAAATACCGACAGCTTGACATCAGCTTCTCCGTGGAAGGATTTTCCTTCATTGCCGCAGCTCTACTTCTCCAGCAAAATTTCACGATCAACATTGTATCAGTCTACAACAGCCATAGAAATCGCATATCCCAAGACCAGTGGGAAGAATTCATGCAACTCATTCCCAGACCGTGCATAATCACAGGAGACTGGAACTGCCACCATGTGGTTGTTGGTTCATCGTACACCGATAGAAAAGGAGTATTTCTTTTTTCTGCTGCTGCTGAACAGGATCTAGTATTTCTTAACGATGGAACTCCAACTCTCGTGCCATCAGTATCTCAACAAATTTCATCCGCTCCAGATGTTACATTTGTTTCATCTAGCCTGTCCGACAGGTTTGTATGGGAAGTGCTAGATGACCCCATGGGGTCAAATCATTCGCCCACTGTTTTTATGACAGCTCAACAAGAGGATATCCGACCGTTTCTGCCTTCAAGAAAGTGGAATACCGATAAAATGGACTGGGATAAATTTCTCACCTTCTTAGACAACAAGAAAAACGAAATATCCCTAGTTGACATAACCTATGAGTCATTCATGGAGATAATAACTGAAGCGTGTTCAAAATCTGCCCCTGAAATTAAACCTTCCAGAAAGAAACCCCACAACCCATGGTGGAATTACGAATGCGCTGAGGCTATAGCCGTTCGCAAAAGAGCCTTCAGAATGTATAAGCAGTCCCCAACCTATGCACACTTCATTGAAGCAAGACGACTAGCAGCAGTAGCAAAACGAACGCTACTACGTCGGAAAAGGGTATCGTTCAGAGAGTATTGCAGCAAGCTTAACAAGTCGACGCCGATCAAAGACATATGGAATCAAATAAGGACTCTGAAAAACGCCAGTTTGAACAAAGCCGGTAGAGCTGAGGCAGGCGAATGGGTCGAAGAATTCTTCGCAAATATCGCCCCTCCTTGGGTCGCAAGAAACAATTCCCCCCCTTCAAACCTGCAAGCGGATGACCATAACGACATAATCAAGGCGCCATTCACGATTACCGAACTAGAAACGGCCTTAAGAAGGAAATCTAATTCAGCCCCCGGTTTGGATGGGATCACCTACCAAGTGCTCTCGCAGCTTCCAAATTATTACAAAAGAGCTCTACTGTCAATCTACAACCGGTACTGGCAATCAGGAACACTCCCACCCAAGTGGTCAGAATATGTAATTATGCCAATACTCAAACCCGGTAAACCGTTGAACGATCCAAGATCATATCGACCCATAGTCCTTGCATCTTGTCTACTGAAAACCCTCGAACGCATGCTCAAATATCGGCTTCAATGGTGGTTAGAAAACAATAATAAACTGCCTAGATCTCAGTATGGATTCCGAGCAAACCGTTCTACCACAGACGCAATCAACGCCCTTACTACACATGTCCATACAAAGCTAACAGATAATCACTCCACTCTAGCACTGTTCCTGGATGTGGCGTCAGCATATGACAACGTAGTCCTTCCAATCCTCACCGAAAAACTGGTAGAGTGTGGTATCCCACCAAATACGGCTCAGTCTATTTCCCACCTCTATGGAGAGCGCAATGTATACGTTAGAGTTGGAGACACTATCATGGGTCCACGTAAGATTTTCAAAGGAATCCCGCAAGGATGTATCTTGAGTACAATCCTTTATACCATATACGTAGCTGGCATAGAAAGAATTCTCCCACGGAATGTAAAAATAGTACAATATGCAGACGACATTTGCATATTTTGTTCAGGAAGAGGAGTAGAGAGTTGTACCAACCTATTAGGCGAAGCCGTTATTGCTATAAGGGAATTTTTAGATCATCTGGGACTAGAAATATCTAGCACGAAATCCGAAGTTTGCCTATTTACCCGCAAACGAACTTCCATTGGCAGCCAAATGGTTATCGGGGGGCTGACCTTCCCAACCTCGGCAAAAGTGAAGTTTCTGGGTGTTTACCTGACTCCCAAGTTAAACTGGAACACTCATATTGATCACATAGCATCAAAAGTAGACGCATATCTGAATATCATGAGATCCTTCTCCTCAACAAGATGGGGAGCAGACCCACAAACAGCTATGCTCTTCTACTCAACTACTATACGTAATGTCCTGGATTATGGGTCCATCTTCTACGCCTCCGCTAGCAAAACCGCACTGGAAAAACTTGATCGCCAACAATATCGCGCAATTAGAATTGCTCTAGGACTCCTTCGTTCTACCCCACTAAACGCCCTGCATGCAGAAGCAGGAGAGCCCCCTCTCAGCTTGAGGAGAGCCCTACTTGCTAGCAGATACGTGGCATCTCTTTTCTGCAAACTGCCTACCCTGAGTGACGAGATAAAAAATCTTTCCATCCAAGTCCTGACTGCCCGATATTGGGAAAAGAAAAAATCGCCAGCTATATGTGAAAGCTTTACCATCATAGCCCAAGATCTACAATGGCTGGCCACGGAATTCACAGCCCACCGATATACAACAGAATATAGACTGCTGCTTAAGGCGCCTAGAGTGAACCAACTTCCAGAGAGAGCGTACAGTAGTGCCTTATCTCCTAATACTTCTCTCATCTCATACTTACAGGAACACTGGCCAGGAGGGACTTACATATACACTGACGGCTCTGTGAGCAGCGGGCGAGCGGGCTGTGCATACTACGATCAAACGAACGAATTTTGCAGGTCAATTCGTCTATGGAATTCGTCCTCTATTTTCACAGCCGAAGCCTATGCTATTCTTGCCTCACTAAAATACACCAACGAACTTCAAACTGTCCCCAATACAGTGGTAATAATATCCGATTCACAGAGTGTATTATCTAAATTGAAAAATATTAATCCAAACTCAAAAATATCATACATAGAAAAAGAGATTTTAAACGAAATTGAAGCTTTGAGATCGAAAAACACAAAAACAAGGTTCCTCTGGATAAGAGGACATAAAGGAATAATAGGAAATGAGATCGCGGACAAAAAAGCTGCTGAGAGTATAAATATTCCCCAGCGTGTATTCGATCCCCCAGTGTTCCCATACTCAGACCTTCGCAATACATTCCACCGACAACTTATAAAAACATGGGAGAGTTTCCATAAGAACCACCCTTCTGGGGAGAGGTACAAAGCCCTATTCCCAAAACCCACAAAACTCGCCTGGTTTAAAACCATCACTAATAAACCCAAGGTGTTCTTCTACACGATCTCCCGTCTGAGAACAAATCACCTCCTCACCAACCAGTACCTCAACAAGATTGGATTGTCCGATAACGACGAATGCTCTGCTTGCCCTGGTTTACCAGAAACGGCAGAGCACATAGTTCTTCGCTGCCCACGCTATGACGAAGCCAGAACTCGCCTTCTGGAAGAAATAGCGAAGCTCAACATTCAGAAGCCATTCAATCTGGACACTGCGCTAGCTTCAGATGAATCAGACGTGTTTGCCAATATCTTTCAATTTTTCAAAGACATTGACCGTCATATTTGAAAAAACCTATTGTAAATAGTTTCTGAGATATTATAATTTTTCCTGTCCAACACAAATGTACCATAATTTATACTTAAGGCTGAATGTAAAAATTTTACGACGCCAATAAAAAAAAAAAAAAAAAAAAAAAAAAAAAAAAAAAAAAAAAAAAGAATCGTTCAATCTTATACTTAAATCCCGCTAAAGATTGAGATGAGAGAAGGTTATTCAAGGTTTGTTGAAAGCCGAGTTCCGCGCTCCCTGCCGAATTTCATGTTAACTACTAAAAACGTACCATCGCACAGGTTCCTGAACCTAAAAAGTTCATGAACTCTTCAACTTTTTCAGGTTCTCACACCCAGCGGGTTCATGAACTTTTTGCGCTGGAACAAACCTATCATCTGCACCACTCTTATCACTTCATTTCTGCTGAGGCATTCCTACTGATGGTCTCAAGTTATCGGAATTGACATCTTCCAATATTAATTCATGTTTTGAATAAGTGAAAAGCAAACTAGAGACGAACCACTGTAGTTGAACAGAAAGACAAGAAAATTAAACTTCAAGAGACGAACCACTGTCAAACAGAAAGACGAGAAAACATACGTTAGAACAAACAACGAGAAGAGCATTGGAAAAACATGTTGGAGTAACCGTTATCATGGCTGGGGGAGGGGAAGCGTTACAAGCTCTAGTGACCGTGAATAGTACTTCTTAACTCTGTTCGCCACCTAAAGAGAACACTACTGTCGCGATAAAGGAAAAAGGTGCACGCATCGGCCCATTGAATTGAGCTTTCCTCCTATCTTCTTCCATGGCTTTCTCCTCTGTTAACTTGTCTCCAGTACTCTGTGGCCTTGTCTCTGGGACCGCCAGCTCACCATGGTGCATTGAACCGTTGTTGTAAACAAGTAAAAACGATTAATTCTCTAATTCTATGAGTATTATTGTAATTGTAGTGGATCAATACAAGGCAATTGAAAAACAGAAGTCCCATCCCATAACATTATAATAACACTGTATTTATTTCTTCAACAGGTGACGTTTCTCTGAAAAATTGCGAATGGGCCAACACCTGCTTCAAGTATTACAATACAGCAATTCGTACCTGGGAACTGTTGTCAGCAAGCCTCACAGTGGATTACTCACTGGAATTCGTCTTGATCCATTTGCCGTACATGTTGAAGACGTTTGATCCTGACAATGTGATAGAACTTTTACGTCTTTCTAACGGATCGTTCGTGCCTTGGGCGAAAATTCCTCTCCCTAAAGACCCCGAGGAGGGATGCTATGAACCTCAGATGACGTGTTCTGACACGTTTGCCGTCTCGAAAAACTCCTACACAGTGATTTTCAAACTTCGAGATGGGAGTTTCTGTTTTGAAAAGGTCATCTCGTTCGTTGATGACAACTCGTTAACATCTTGCTCCAACGAATCTAAAGCTCCTGGATTTCTGCGAGATACCTATGAAAGAAGACCTCGCTCAGTGTCATGTCTAGCCATTTTTCAAGATGTCGTATGGATTTACGAAAGTTCTCTGAACGTTTTGATTGTTTGGGACTATCTCAAATCTGAAGTTGAGCTGAGGATTGATTCAGAAACATTGCATAGTATATCTTTATATGGCACACCTCTAATTCACACAGCTGAGTCTCGAGTTTATCACTTCCTCCCGGGTGAAGTATCGATTTATCTACCACAAGGTCAAAGGCTTTGGTTCTACAAAGACGAGCTGATGGACAGCCTCTTCAATAGTTTTTGTAGTAACCAGTTTGGCTGTGGATTCATCGAAAAGGACCACTTTGCGCAGAGAGCTGTCTACTACAACGCCACCAAAGTATCTCTGGTTTACCTCAAAGTTGAGTTCCCCATCTCTGTCCAATTGGACGAATATTGTGATCTCGCTTATTGCTTATCCTGTCGAGATAAGTCTTTGTATGTATCTTGTTTATCAACCTCTTCTGGTGAACGTTTGTGGGAATCCAAATTATGTTCGCTTATGCAATATGACCAGTTTAAGATTGCAAATCGTTATAGTAATATTGATGACTTGCTCTCGTCTATGAAGATGAAGGTAGTTTTAAAAAAGTACATCGTTATTCAAGGGATGGGAAGGGTGAAATTCGATCCGGAGTTGGTAAGTTTATTTTCACTTCCCCTCCTTAAAAGAATTTGGAGTTTCCATCCCGGTGAAATTGTCCATCTGAGTGATAACTTCATTGTAATCAAAGAATACTACCCTAGATGTGGTAATGGGTACACATTTCTAGTTTACAATTTTCTGGATAGCTTCGTTTAGTTTTTCTGATCTATTCTGTATTTAAATACATACAGAACCTGTGTTCGCTTGAGGATGTTCATTATGATTGTTGGTTAACCTACTTGCAATGAAGCTTCTGCCTGAAATGGACTTGTACAGGGTGACTGGTGATCAGATGTCAAAACACTGGGAGATTAGGCCCATGGCGGATTCTCAAGTGTTGGGAAAAAATCTAAACATTTCTATTTTTTTAAATACTTTTAATTTTTTTTCTAAAACTAACAATTTCTCCTCCACTTCTGGTACTTTTAAAAACGCTGCAAATTATTACACAAAGGTTTATTATCTCTGTATAGATCACTCGCCTGCAAAGAACGCAGCTCTGCTATTGTCACTACCTACCAACCACATTTACAGATCAAGTTTATTCGGAAATAAACGCTTCACACTGAATTCGAGGAAGTAAAGAGTAGTGGGTGCCTACATTAGGCAATTTGATTACTGGTTGCTAAGGACGCAGAACAGTATAAAGCTTGGTTCACATAGGTGCATAATGAACTGTAACCCGTTTTTATCACTCTCGGTTACTTCTGAAGGATGCAACCGAGGGGGATATCGAGTCGGTTAAACACTCAAATAAATATATCTCTCTTACCTTTGTAGTTCCTTCTGTTGATAGCTGCCACCACCTACGTTTGTAGGACGTCTCGAAGACTTATGAATATATGAAGTTAAATGAATATTTGAAAGATTATTGTGAATTATGAAGCTGAATGCAAAATGATCCTAATAGGCAATTTAACCTTCATCCGCTCGCGTCTCCTGAAGTCACACTTCCGATCGCGTGGGCGGCAAATTGGCCGCCCTTGATTTCACCACTTTTCTCCGTTCAACTTGCGTGTTTCAAATCAGTTTTGACCAGGGAACTCAGCACAACATTACAAGAACATTTTTATAATAAATTCTTTATTCAAATAATCGCAATCACAATAAGAAGGTAAATATGTTTATATCAAAATCTTCTTCCTCTGTGGAATACAATCGATCCCTGAAAAATATGAACAATTCATTATTAGCTTTCAGTTCAAAATATTTCCAAATAAGATAAGAAACACGTATTGAAAGTCACGCATAATCTAGAGCCGCCCTGCGAAAGTAGTACTGTCGAGAAAACACGCAGAAGAAAAATAAACATTTACCTAACCTACATTTTCCAAATCGAGATGCGAAAGATTCATTATTCAGTTCAAAATACAGCAGAGTACGACAAGATATATCTATGAGAAGTCCTACACGTATTCTAGAGTACTGTGAAAGTAGTACAGTTGAAAATACATGCGAAAGGAAAATTAATATTTACTTACATTTTCCAAATCGAGCGATGCGAAAATTCTCACGTTATCGCCCGCGTAGGCGGCAAATTGGCTCGAACCCGATGCGCCCGACTTTAGAGTAGAATTGACTCAGCTGACGCGTCCACCACGATCGGAATTCAACGCAATCTAGTTGGTTACATATCAACTAGAGAATACATGGCGCTTCTGGGGCTATCACGGTACTAAGAGCGAGCATACGCGAGAAAATTCGAAAAGGCGGCCAATCTGCCGCCCACGCGAGCGGATGAAGGTTAAGTGAAATGACCTAAAGAATGAACTAAATTGCAGTGAGGTTGAAGGTAGTTTTAACTGAGAAGACAGCTTTTCGTCACGACTCTTAAATGTATTTCTAGCCAAGTAGGTACAAGTTACTTCAACAATGAAAATAATATCAATTGGACTCTTGAAATGCAATGGTAAGTATATGGTAAGTATATGTGTACTTTTATAGAAAATAGATTATTATCTTTATGTGTTACGTTACGACTTGGTGTACGATATTAGATGGTGGACGCTGAGGGCGTATACCATGAGCTCTTCAAACAAGGTAAGTTTTACAAGTTACAATTTACAAAATATACAATCTACAATATTAAATATGATTAGGCACAGTGCAAAAATGGTTTATATGATGAGCATTAAATTCTCAGTCTCTTGTCTATTGCTCGAAGTAAAGGTCTTCACGAAGAAGGAAAGTTTATAGGGAATGGCAAAAGCCTACCGTGGATCCCGAGGGCGGTGTAGAAGAAGGGGCCGGATATCCAAAGAGTCCGGTGTGAGGTGCAGAGTTGCGGAGTTATCCTCAGGCAGCAGGGCAGCTCACGGGCGATAATACGGTGTACGACTGCAGGATCGGGGGGGCCGTATACACCTTGACTCACTCTCTCTCCACCAGCAGTGGCAACCGTAGAATGACCGGTGGGTCACGCGGAGGGAGGCGATCTTGAAGTCTCCCCCACTCCAGTCGGTGGTGGGGCGGAGCGGCGCGCATGCGCGGTAGGTGCAGGTGGCTGTGGCTCGTTCGGGTTATCATCAGCTGTTGGTATCTCTGCTTGATGTCGCGCGCGCTTCTCCGCCAGAGTGTGCTGGGGTGCATTTGAGGCGGCGGGAAGTTTAAACCGCAGCTTCAGGGAAGGGCGGTTACAGAACGTAATGCGCAAAAAGAGAAGTAGGGGTGTTCCGTAACTTGCATCTCGGTGCACTGCCCCGAGGCATTCTGAATGCACTCTTGTGGGATTACAATAAGGTGAATCAAGCACTAGGTACACGAATCACAAACAAACGAATCAAATCAAACTCGTTATCACTGTTATCAAAGTTCCAATTCACAAAAATGCCGTCAGAGTGCATTCAGAATGCCTAAGGGGGGGGGGGGGCATTGAGACGCAAGTGTGTTCTGTAATGCAGAAAGTATGTAATGCAGAGAAAAAAAGCGTTCACATGGCTCAATGATTACGCAGAAGCACGCAGTAGGTTCTGTGCAGAATTATTACCAAATCAAAACAAAGATTCTGGTTGTTTTGCCAATAAATGAGACCGAGTCAATAAACTGTGGACAAATGACGGGAGTTTGTTACAAAGTTTACCAAAGTTTGTCTGTAATGCGTAAAATATACAATTTTTCAAAATGATACACTCTGCTTCAACAGTCGACATCCGCAAAAATCAGTCCCGCCCCATCAATTAATTGGCTCCAGGCAATAGCATCTAATGGGGTATTTCGGTGGGTCGGAAATTCAGGTTTTTGACCTCAAATTTGGATTTAGCACCCTTGAAAACCTATATACTCCAACTTTAAGCCCAATAATACTATAACATGTGGTAGAAAAATTAATTAAAGAGATCACACGTTTGAAAAAAAGGCGGGCCTCCCTTAACGCACACACACTTATGCCGCGCGCGTGTGTGAGTAGTATTTTGTAGTATCCAAGAGGTCCTCCAAGGGTTTCATCGCTTCTCTGTGCATGGATACTTTTTTCAAAGACAGTTGGCTAGCTACGTCATACCGTTCAAATCTTCAACTTTCCTTAGCTTCTCTGATTTTTTAAAAACATTTTCTCGACGAACAGAC
This sequence comes from Apolygus lucorum, assembly GCA_009739505.2. NCBI lineage: Eukaryota > Metazoa > Arthropoda > Insecta > Hemiptera > Miridae > Apolygus > Apolygus lucorum. The sequence goes on from CM019170.2 coordinate 27,328,023, forward strand.
CTGATTACCGTCATTCCTGTGCCATATTCTTTTGAAAAAAAATTTTTTTAAAAATTGACTGAAATACCCCATTATGCATTACGCGCCTAAAAGAACCAAGCTTGATATCCGTAGTGCGTAATTGGATGCTATTGAGGGGGCGGGACTGATCTTTGCGGATTTTCACTTTTGGAGCAGAGTGTATCGTTTTGAAAAATTGTATATATTTCACGCATTACGCCATTTTTTTACAACAAGTTTATTGACGAAACAAACGGAATCTTTGTTTTGTTATGGAAACAATTCTGCTCAGAACGTACTGCGCACTTCTGCATAATCGCGTTATCAATCAGCCATGTGAATGCTTTTTCTTTGTTTTTACTTCTCTTCTGGAGAATCGATCAACGATTGCATTTTGGTAGCGATTGCATTGCAAATTTGAACGGAGATTAGGCCTCTTTCGTGTTTCTGATTTAGGTACCGTAAGTCCAACCTTTTAGCTCTCAGGGAGTGAACGGTTGGTCCTACACAGTTCTGGGTGGTCTCATTCGATTCAAAAAATTTAATCCTACTTTAAAATTGATGAAAAACTACCTTTAAATCGAAAGTTTTTGAGCCAGGGTGTATTGAAAATTCGTACCAGCCCTTATTTTTCACCCCTTATAAGTGACTGACATCAACCAAAAGATTCGTGGTACAACTAGTCCCCAAATGAAGCCCATATTATACAATATTATTACACCAAATTTCATCAAAATTGGTCCACGGTAACTAAGGATGGAGGGGGGAGGCAAACAATTTTTTCGATCGTTTCATTATTGAAAATAATAAACCAAAAAACCATGTCTTTCTGCGTTCAAAGGCAAATTTTTAATTCAATGAGGAATTTCACCATGTCGGAATTTCCTATTTTTGACCCCAAAATCGGATTCAGCACCTCGAAAAACCACCTATGCCAAACTTTCAGCCCGTACATCCTAATTTACGAATAAACAAAACAGTGTAGAAAATATGAACGTTTAAAAAAACCGGGAGGATGACGTCATCCTGGAATAGTTCATTTACGGCCGCTTGAAGCGCTGAGATCGTGAAATCTATAGTCCTCAGATGCAACATTTCACAAAACCAGTAAAGATCAAAATTGAAAAACTGAAGAAAAATAGAAAAAGCAAAATGGGGAAAATTAGGTTTCCCCTGGTTTTTGTTTGATAAGTTTCCTTTGTTTGATAACAATATTTCGTCGTACCATCGGGCAACACTGGGGGGAGACGGCGATCTGAACAGCTAATCAGCGAGTGTTCCCGCTTCACGTTGAAGAGGTCTGTTTTCCCGGTTATTTTTTTAAATCATAAATTTTGATTGTCTCCCAAAAATAACAGGAGACTTATTTTCCGAAATCAACCCGATTTTCATCTGTCCCACACCATTAACTGTTCAGGAAAAATGCAAACAGAATTCGGTGAAATTCCTCATTATCTCCCAATCCTTACGTAATTTTCATCAGTTTCGTTCGTAAGGTGTTATTGTTAAGAATAAGAGTGAATATAGAAGAATAAATTCATGAAAAAAGTTCGGTAACGTGGGATCACTCACGCACCTGTCGCATGAGCCGCACAGAGAAAGGAATTCAACCAAATTTTCATTTCACTGGCGCCGAGCGCGTTCCCCTACAGTTGGCGGCTGCACTTCGGTTGAACATGGGTCTAAAAACCCGCAATGTCGTTTGTTTTACGCAAAAAAAACATGAAATTTGGGATTTGCAATCTCTTACGTTTGGGAATCGGACAGGTCAAGAGGAGCTTTTAACACGTTCCACGCGGAATGCCTACTGGCAGGCAAATATAATTCTCTCATCAGCGCGGATTGCCTACCAGTAGGCAAGATGTGCACAAACACATCTTATGGTTGGTGGGTTCACAGGAGAGTAGCCTAATAGGTGGTACTTGGGCTGGTCTCAGCCGCCCGAGTACTTTATACTTTTGGACTGGACTGTCGCGTATCGAAAATTCAAATATTTCAACGCATCGGGTTGGGCCAATCAAATGCCCGAACGCCTCAGCCGCTCTCATGTGAATCCACCTTTAGCAGTTTGACATCTTATCACCAGTCTCCTTGTAAAGTGGCCACCAGTGCCCTCCATACTGTTTGACGTTTTGTAATCAATTATGTTCATTTTGTTAATTTGAATCCTTATTTTAATTTGTTATGTAGGTAAGTAATACAAGGATTGTTTTAGTTTCATAATAACGTACTACTCTTTTTTTTTGCGTTCCAAAAAAAAATTTATTTTATTAAATGTTTGGTTAATCCATTTTTACAGGTTTGTTATTTTGCTATGCCACAATTTCCTCGTAATTATTGTTATAACGACTTTGAAGCTGATAGGTATATAAGCAAAATTTGCAGGATGACTACAAAGTTCTTTTCATCTTGGAGCTGGTTTCACCAACGGGGATTTACTAGAGTCTAGAGTTAATCTCCAATAGAGTATAAAGGAGCGCGTTATCTCAGTTCAGATAGGTATATATACCTAGTCCTTATCACGACTTGAACCACCTTGATTTAAACCACCCTTTCAGGTATTTTAACTCTCCAAACCGTTGATTATCATCAAATCAAAAGCTGTCGTCATATTGAAATGTAGTAACCTCCAGTTAATCTATAGTTTGAGAATCATTTTGTGAAACAGTTAGAATCCGGATCTGTGGATTTAATTTTAATCCTGGTTCCAGGTTTAATCTATGCTGGTGAAATGGGCCCTGGTCTTGTAAGTCCCTAGTTTTGAAAAATAAACTATTGAAATGGCGCATTACATAACTGGCCACAAAGAATATTCTAAAGCTCTGTGATAATACTGTATCAATCTCTTTAATGTGAAATATAGTGATATTTTTATATTGAAGTTATGATTATTTCTATTGGTTACCAACTCAGAGGTTATCGTGTCCTTAGAGATTCTACCGTCGCTGCTCTAAGTGGGAAATAGGTTCCAATAACCTGTTATTTATTAATAGGTTATCTCAGGGACCTTCTCACAAGCTCAGTCCGACATACCATTTCTACTTTTCGTTCCCGACCTATGTTCCTTTGTTTATCATGTTATAATATAACATTATTATAATATTATTATTATTGCATTCCAAGGTAGGTATCATTCCATTTGTAAGCTTGGGTTTACTGTTGAATTGAAGATTCTCGAGTGAACCCGTTTAAAACCGACCCAAATATAGGTTGAGAGGCTATATTGACATAAGCTAAGGTAATTGAATTTAATGTAAATATTGATACTGAATTTTGCAATAATTAATAATTACCTGGTAGACAGCTGTAGCGGCTCGGAGGTAGCTGAAGGCTCTTAAAATCAAAATAATACCTGAAGGGTCTAATACTGGTAATCTCTGAATATATTAAGGTCTGAAGGACTGAAGTGGTTTTCCTGAAGGGAATTGTTAGTGCACGAAAAGTGAAACTGTGCACGGTGAACTACGCACGCATGAAAATGATGCGTCGCACTAAAATGGTGTGATCACACGTAAAACCTGTCTGTTACGGAATTTAGGTAGTTAAATGAGAAATGCAGTTATACAAGCTAATAGGAACTCTTTTAATGAAAATAACTGGTAATGAGACTCTACGTTAAGTTTCTTGTGAGCAAAAATACAAGGTACAAAATAAAAGGTTTTACATGAAATTAGTGCGTTTTCAATCTCCTTTCTCTCCTTCTTACAAACTCGATTTTACACAATTTAATGTTTTACTCGACTGACTGACTGATACTACTAAATTGTTCATTTACTTTACTTGACTCGTTATTCCTACACAATTGAACACAACAACGGTGGGGCCCGAAGGAAATCCAAAGGTGGTGTGATGAGAAGATCTCGGGGGATGGTCCAAACGGATGTCACGAAGTCTTACCGTTGGAGGAAAAGGGGTTGGCTCGTATATCAGACTCGTGGGCAACAGGGCTTCTCGTCGGAATGATATCGAGGGGAATCCAAACACTACTTGCATTAAGGGGGTCGATATTCGTATCTATCTTATGAAGAGGAGCGCGGATTTAAGCTTCAAGGACTGGGACGGTTATGGCCGCTCCACGCGGTGACTAGGTTATTTCATTGTAGGAGCCCCCACCCTCCGTTGGCAGGTGTCCGAGCAGGGATCTGTGGCGGCCCGTGATTGGCGGATGGTGACGTAAGGCCGACGTGAGCGCCCCTGGTGGTGGGCGCCCGAGATGGTGGTGGCGCCCTGGGGCGGGCGGTGCTCAGCCCCCTTCATTGCTGGGTTAGATCCAGTGAGCCGAGGCTCACACATTGATCTCAAGTTTTCGTTTCCTACCTAAGTTGGGGTTTCAATCAAGTTATTTCTGGCATGTTTACGTGTTTGTGTATTTTCACTTTTTTTCGATTAAAAAAACCCCAAATGTAAGCATCCCGGGTGTATTACTTTTATTCTTATCAAAATACAACTATCAACAAAAATGTAGTTTCAGTTTGTCCTAAAACGTATCAACTCTCAAGGTGAAGACTCTACAATCAGTTATCAGATGTATATTTCAGAGAAATTACTCCCGTAGGGTTTGAGCCTATTAACCAATCATATGTAGGTTGAGAAGCTACACTGACACAGGGTATGATAGAAAATAAGGTGGGTATAATTACCTGGTAGGTAGGTGGTGTGAAGCGTCCTCGAAGGTACGTCGTGGTTGTTGTTGGAGTATACGCCAAGTAGGGCCAAAATGCATTTGATCCACCGAATGTGGTCTTGTCGGAAGGACCTAGTAATGTTGTCCTGAAGAGCGCACGAAAATCCTATCTGTACATGAAAATCTTATCTGCGCACGTTTTATTGTCTGATACCGGAACTAGGTATAGTGGAATGAGAAAACATCAAATACAACTAATAGGAACTTTTTTATGAGATCGTACCTAATACAAAATACGTTGTCAATGAAATACACAGCTACAGATTCTGCAAATACAAACGGGTGCGCTGATGCACGTATATTGTTCTGAACAGTGAACCCTTGAAAACCTACAGGTATACTCCAACTTTAACCTTCTGTCCGGACCCACGTCCCTGGGACGGGTGGGTGGGGCTTTTCCTCACCCTGAGCCTACCCCTTTCCTCTGTGTGGGCTCATATCCTCAGTACCCTCCTGTCAGGCCCTGCGGAAGGTCAGGTAAGTGTCCTTTTTTTTTTCTCTCGCTTTCGTTGTCAACAAACCAGTTTTTTCCAGTGGATCACCCGTCCTCAGGACAGTCGGTCCTGGCCTGTTGATACGTCCATGGGACGGATGGTCCTTGATGGAATGGAAATACGTCTCCGAGACGGGGGTCCTGATTGATTTTGATTGATTTCATTGATTTTTTTGTACCTATTCAAATGTTACATTCATTTTTCTGTATTCAAATGTTATATTCACGTTTTTTCCAAGTTTTCATTAGGTACTAGTAGATTGTCCTTGATTTTTATTCTAGTTCCTTATTCTAGCTTATTTTAGTATTCTAGTCCCTTCAATGTCTAGTAGGTACAATGTGATTTTTCCAAAAAGATAGAAGACTGAAAAGAATACAAAAGGCTGCTTGGAAAATGTTCCCTAAAAATGTGAAAACTTTTTATTCCTAGTTTTTATGTTCTTGGTACCTACGTAGTAGACTCCTAATGATTCTAGAGGTTTTGAATTGGAATGTTTCCTCCAATTCTACGTAGAACACGTCATTTTGAGCGTGAATTGAGACTGAATTTTTTATCTGAGTAGTCAAAATGATGATACCTAAGCTGGATGAAATCCAGGAAGTGAAAAATAAATTAATGTGTAATCTTATTTTTTATATCGATAAATTGTGATAAAAACCAATTCATTTGATGTTATACACGAAGAAAGACGTTGCAATAAAGATGTTTTATGTTAGTTTGTGGTATTTACAACGAAATCCTGTCATATTTCAATAACAACCATGAAAAAAGCGAGTTGGTGCCCCACGGACGGGGGTCCTCATTGCAACGAGGGACAACGGTCCGGACAGAAGGTTAAGCCCAATGATACTGTAACATGTGGTAGAAAAATGAATTAAAGAGACCACACGTTTGAAAAACAGGCGGGCCTACGGAACGCACACACACTACGCCGCGCGCCTGTGTGAGTAGTATTTTGTAGTATCCCATCCAAGAGATTCTCATCTGATAGCGTTACTTTATGGTTCAATCGTTAGCGTTACCTACGTCTGATGTCTGTAATCTGTTCGCCTCGTTTGTGGTTTTGACATCATATTTTCAGCTAGTGTATCGCCCATGATTTCTCTTCTTTCTTTCTTTTTAAATATGACGGAAAAGAAAAGGAAGATCAAAGTTCTGGAGCTTCAATTTGAACCTGCTGCCAGTGAGAACATTCCAATCTCTTCTCTGTGCATGGATACTTTTTTAAAAGACAGTTTTGGCTAGCTACGTCACACCATTCAAATCTTCAACTTTCAAGCTTCTCTGATTTTTTTAAAACATTTTCTCGACGAATTACCGTCATTCCAGAGCCATACTCTTTTGAAAAAATATTTTTAAAAATTGACTGAAACACCCCATTATCAATTGTATAAGCAAGTGTATCTTATTGTATCCTCTGAGAAAAGTTCCTTTCAAGATTCAAATATCACGTTTTCAATGTTAAATTCTACACTTTTGCGCACACTACTATTGGCATGGACCTAGTATCCCATGGACCGGGCCTCCACCCCTTTCACCACCCATCGCCGTGCTGGTGGAAATTGGTAGTGAGTATGGTGGGGGAACGGTACTTGGGAGGTGTGGCTTAAAGTGAGTCGTGGGGTGGGGGGGCCCATCCTCCCAGTAGGTACGTCATGAGGAGGCACGAGAGTTACACCTCAAGAGTAGTAGAGTATACACCCTTCCTTTAATTGCTAAATTACGTTGTAATGGAAAAAATCGTCCCAGGTACAATACTTTCCCCTCTAGATACTGATTTAATACATAAGCAGGTTGAAATTCATCACCATACTACAAAAATAACATTAAATTGAAAAAAAAAACATCCGCTCGTGGCCTAGATTCGAACTGTACACCTTGGGCGTCGCAGACCGACGTTCTTACCAACTGAGCCAAAGTTGTGGAGAGGTGGTAGGATCCCCTACACTATGGTAGTTCTGGGGAATGCCACGCCCCTCGGAACCGCCACATGCCTATTTTCAGATTTCGCACGCATTTTCTGAGCACGGAGTACCGGTCCATTGGATACTAGGTCCATGACTATTGGCCATTGGCGTTTTCTCTGCATGGAGTACCGCTTGCATCGGCGATATCCATGGAAAAATCCATGATGTTCGATTCTCCTGATAACAGAGATAATCTGATAACACCGTTTTTTTGAAGTTGTAGTCTGTCCAAAAATAAATTAAAGTAAATAATTATTGAAATAAATAATTATTGATGCCCACCACTATAGACCTATTTTTTCCCAATATTGGGATACTGGATTCATACCTACCCTCTCTCTGTAGTCGGTCCTCCCGTTAACGTCTACCACAGAGTACCGGAGACAGTTGAGGTCTACTGTGTAGTAGGTACACAAGAGGGAGGTTCGACGCGTTTGGGGTGCTCAGGTGTCTACCAAAATAACAGTCATCAGTTAAAATAGATTTCCTCTTCTTTTCATAACTAAACTCTTGTGTTCGATTCTACCCTCGTAAGTACAGCATAATCGTACCCATCCAGAGATAGCTACAGAACAATCGACTGAAACACATGGTAAGTACCTAGTGCCTAGAAGTTAGATACTCATTATTAGATAGATATTAAATAGATTGCTTCCGAGCCTACCAAGGTAGCGGAAGCTTTGTTTTCACTTTCAAGATTAAAAAAGTTTTCCAAAGTCAAAAGTTCCACTCGTTCCGTGTCTGTCTGTAATTCCTTGCCACAACTTCTACATTTTTCATCCGATTTCAATGAAATTTTTAGGGATTGTGCGGGTTAGCGTGTAGATAGTCCCCTATGAAAATCATCACCCTGGACGGATAGTAGCTGCTGTGCCATTACTTCCACATTTTCCATTCAATTTCGATGACATTTTCAGAGATAATGCGAATCGGGTTTTGAATGGTTCACTATGAAAATCACTGCCCCCAGACTGATAATAGCCACTGCGCATACGCAAACGTGTATTGAATAAAAGGACATTTTCCTTGTTACAGCTATAACTAAAAAATAATAACTAATAAATAACTTCTACATTTCCTATCTAATTTCAATGAAATTTTCAGGGATTGTGAGAGTTGACGGGTAGATATGAAAATCATGGTCCCCAAATTGAATGTATGATGTGCGCATGCGCAAACGTGAAATCCTTGTAACAGCCATACCTACCTTCTACATATTCCAACAATATTCAGAGATTGTGTGGGTTGACGTGTGGAGTCCCCTTTGAGGGTAGTGCAAGGTACTTGAAGATTTATGTTTTGAGATTAACTACTATGCTTCGGATCTTCTATACAATCGGGTTATGGATAGGAGGAAGCTATTTTTCGAGCTAGGGCACTCTTGAAAATTTCAACCCTTATTTTTCATCCCTTAGAAGAGACTGACATCAACCAAAAGAAAATATACCAAATTCCAACCAAGTCAGTCCATGGTTGCTAAGGAAAGTGCCGCGTACGGCGGACGTACGGGAAATTTTTTATTCGTTTTTCGGATTCTACGTACGTTGAAACGTAAACCAACAAATTATATTGGGGGGGGGGGGGTTAAAAAAATTTTCTAGGTCGATTCCAAAGGTTCGTTGTTGAAGTTATTAAAATAAAATGAGTTGTGCGATGTTGCGATAACGACGTTGATTTGTGTTCAGTAAAATGTGTCAACGATGTACCGAGCTGTCCTCACATCGGCCGATTGATAAGTGTGATAAAGTTTTGAGCTCTGGAAGGTTCATCTAATCGTCGCCAGGCAGCGCTGATGCCGTTCCACCAACTTCTCATCCTAGATGCTCCTTTACATCAACATGAAAATTCCTTTTGTGTTTCAGAGGCCCCGATGCATAATTGAGCTCCAAAAATGTCTTTCGATCTACCTGTCGAGTTATGGTGCAAGATATTCTCCTCCCTGAATTTGGAGGAGCTCTGCAGGGCGCGGGCTGTTTGCAGAACCTGGTGGGAGATCATCAACTATGACCATTTCTGGAAGCCGAAACTCCTGGAAAGAAGGATAACTAATGATTGCGTCGTCTCAGATACTCAGAGTGATTAAATTCATTGTTTTATGTTGGATGCATAGAGATAAGAGAGTATTTTCGTTCCTCTGATATTTCGTTTTACAAAAACGTGGAAACAAGCAGCTAGAGCGAGCAAGCACCAATGGTAATATTTCCTCGAAGCGTTATTAGAGAGTTTTCTGCAAACGAATGGTCGCTAGCTAGTTGACGGGCTAACGGCTTTGTACGGAGGAATGTGCCAACTGCGCATGCACGCATTACGTAGTACGTTATTTGATTTATTTATTTATTGCTTCCGAGTCTACCAAGGTAGCGGAAGCTTTGTTTTCACTTTTCAAGGACGAAAAAAAAAGTTCTCCAAAATAAATTTTTCCACTCGCGTTTTGCGTTTTAGACCTTTCTGAACAATTTGTTATAAAGTAGTCTATTTGGAACTGGTTCAGTGACGTCATCTGTTGTAGTTGCTCCATTTTCTCACTTACTCATGTCATGTCCGACCGTCCGTTGTGTCCGTTATCAATACACAGTTTCTCTTTGAGTATTCCGTATTATTTCTTTCTGTTCATCTCACCTATCCACTGCTAGAAGACTCTAGCTTCAAGTGGTTATGGGCACAGTGAAAATACGCGACGTAATCCAGTAGAATCAGTGAATAAGGCCCCGTACAGTGAACCCAAGAATCCCGCCAAGATGTCGTATCAGCTACCTCCGATTGAGAAGCTAAAAGGTAGAGAAAACTACGCGTAGAAGGTCGGTGTTAGAGCCTATCTTGAAGATCAAGAGCTGTGGGAATACGTCGAAGGTGAGTCCGAAAATACTGCTAAAGTGGCAAAAGCGCGAGCTAAAATCATCTTGTTAGTAGACCCCGTTTTGTACGTTCATGTTCAAGAGATAAAAACTGCCAAAGAGGCTTGGTCGAATCTTGAAAAAGCCTTTGAAGACTCCGGTCTAACACGAAAAGTTGGTTTATTGAGAACACTGATTAGTACACGACAAGAAGATAGTTCGTCAGAAGAAGAGTACGTGAATAAAATCATTCAAACAGCTTATAACCTCAACTGTATTTACATGAAAGTTTCAGATGAATGGGTCGGCGAAATTGTAATAGCTGGTCTTCCCGATCATTACAAACCAATGATAATGAGGATTGAAAGTTCTGGTATTAACATAACTTCCGATGCGATCAAAACTAAACTACTTCAGGATATTTCGGTTGTGAAATCGGAAAAAGGAGCCGCCATGTTTGGTTATGGTCGTAGGAATTTCGCGGGTCAAAATCGCGAACGTAAACATGCGACAAATAGCAGTTCCGCCGGTCCCAAAAGTTCTCCAGGAACGACAAAAGGTCCCCGATGTTACAAATGTAACAAGTACGCTGGTCACATCGCTAAAAACTGTGACGCGAATGACGGATCCAAGAAGGATTTTTCTGGCCAAAAGAGTGACAAATCGGAATTCACGATGTTTACCGCTCTTTCTGCGCAAATTCAAACGCTCGATGACGATTGGTATTTAGATTCTGGATGTTCTGCTCATCTGACAGTGAATAATTCTAATTTTACTAATGAGAAAACATCAACAAAACTGACAATTACGACTGCGAACGATCAGAAAATGAAAACAGAAAATTTTGGAGACATTAAATTACCAGTCAAAGTTGATAAAAATGCTTTTAATGTCAATCTTGAAAATGTTTACTATGTTCCAGACCTGAAAGTCAACCTTCTTTCCGTGAGTCAGATTGTTCAAAAAGGGAATACAGTTATATTTAATTCAGAAGGTGCACAGGTCATTAATACTCAGAAAAAAGTTATTGCAACTGCATCTTTGCAAAACAACTTATTTAAACTCGATATGCCCTCTGAATCAGTAATGTTAACTCGATCCAATGTTCCTAATAATGAACTTTTATGGCACAAACGTATGGGTCATGTTAATTTCCCCAGTTTGAACAGACTCAAAAATGGACTAGTTCATGGAATTGCATTTTCTGACAGAAAACCTAACGGATTTGTGTGTGATATCTGTGCTATCAGTAAAAGTCACAGATTACCATTTGGTGAAAGTAATACCAAATCAACTCAGTTGCTTCAACTGGTTCACTCTGATGTTTTGGGTCCTCTAGACCGTTCTCTAGCTGGTTCAACTTATATGTTAACGTTTCTTGATGACTTCAGTCATAAAACGTTCTGTTATTTCTTGGAAAGGAAAGATCAAGTGTTTGGTAAATTTGTTGAATTTAAAAATTTGGTGGAGAATCAAACGGGTCAGAAAATTAAAACCTTCAGAACAGATAATTGCGGAGAATATTGCTCTAAGGAATTTGATAATTTTTGTCATTCAGCTGGAATAGAGCATCAGAAAACTGTACCGTACACGCCTGAACAGAATGGCAAAGCCGAACGCCTTAATCGCTCTATAATGGAACGTGCCCGTTGCCTTCTCAGTGAATCAGGTCTTCCTAACAGTTTTTGGGCTGAAGCTGCCTATGCCACCGTATATTTGATTAATCGATCTCCAACTACTTGTGCCGATAGAACGCCAGAGGAAATCTGGACAACAGTAAAACCTACAGTGGCGCATACTAGAATTTTTGGCTGCAAAGCCTACGTTCATATACCCAAACAGAATAGAAAAAAGCTAGACCCAAAATCAAGACCATGCATCTTTGTTGGCTATAGCCTTCAGTCTAAGGCTTATAGACTATATGATCCACAGACAAAAACCGTTATAGTTTCGAGAGATGTAATTTTCTCAGAAAATGAGAAAGGCAGTTCACTCCTCGAGAAGTCACAAGAGACATTTAAACCATTGTTCTTCCCCGAGACTGAAGAGCCATCCGATTCTCCAGATTTGACTTCCGAAGAAAATGACACTGATGAAGATACATCCAACTCCTATGATACAGCTTCTGAAGAATCTGATCTTGAAGACAATTCAAATGATGACCAAATGTCTCATCAAGATGTTCCTGAATATAGAAGAGGGGATCGTATTAGACAACCACCAGCATATCTTCAGGATTATGTGACCTACTCAGCTACATTGCAGGATTCAACTGATCCAGTATCTATTGAAGATGTGAAGGCACACCCAGACAAGGAATCATGGATAAAGGCAATGGACAGGGAATTTCAGTCGCACATGGAGAATGGTACTTGGGAGCTAGTAGACCTTCCTCCGGGCCGAAAACCCTTAAAAAGCAAATGGGTGTTCAAGACAAAGAAGAATGCCTTAGGAGAAGCCATACAACAAAAAGCCCGTCTCGTAATAAAGGGTTGTGGTCAGAAGAAAGGGGTGGATTATGAGGAAACATATTCACCAGTGGTTCGCTATAGCTCAATCAGGTATCTCCTCACATTAGCTGCAGAACATGATTTGGAGATAGAACAGATGGACGCAGTAACAGCATTTCTTCAAGGCGAACTATCTGAAGAAATATACATGGTCCAGCCTGAGATGTATGAAAAGTCTTCAAACAAAGTATGCAGACTAAAAAAGAGTATCTATGGCCTCAAACAGGCAAGTCGTGTGTGGAATTGTAAACTCGACAATTGTTTGAAGAAATACAAGCTGAAACAATCCAAATTGGATTCTTGTATTTACTATCACATAGTGGGTGATAAAATATTGATAGTCGCTGTTTATGTCGATGATCTATTAATTATGTCCAATGATAAGGAAATGAAAACTAGTCTCAAGAAACATTTGACTAACAGTTTCAAGATGGTCGACATGGGAGAGGCAAAGTACATTTTAGGGTTTCAAATAACTCGCGATCGCACCAACAGGAAGATATGGATCAGTCAACAGAGCTATATTGAAGATGTACTGAAGAAATTCAATATGCTAGACGCTAATCCTGTGGATACACCGATATCTCCAAGCGAAAAGCTCTCCAAGGATCAGTCACCCAATACTCCTGAAGAAGTGTCCAGGATGAAGAATATACCATACCAGGAAGCAGTTGGAAGCTTGTTATTTGCTGCACAAGTTTCACGTCCTGACATAAATTTTGCCGTGAGCTATGTCAGCCGCTTCAACCAAAACCCAGGAAAACCACATTGGGCGGCAGTCAAACGGATCATGAGGTATCTCAAGGGTACAATAAATTCAAAACTGGAATTCAATGGTGAACAGGCCAAGATTACTGATATTATTGGCTTTAGTGACTCAGATTGGGCAAGTGATGAGGATGAACGCCGCAGTGTTACTGGCTATATCTTCATGAAAAACCAGTCAGCAATCTCATGGGCCACTAAAAAGCAACCTACCATTGCATTGTCGACTACTGAGGCGGAATATATGGCACTGTCAGCAGCGACTCAAGAAGCACTCTGGCTTCGAGGTCTGGCCTCAGAGTTATTCCCAGCAAGTGCCAATCAGCCCACAGTACTCCATATTGATAATCAGGGTGCTCAGAACTTGGCCCAAAACGGTGCTTACCAGTCACGCACCAAACACATTGATGTTCGGCATCACTTCTTGAGAGAAAGGATCCTCCGTCACGAAATCAAGTTGCAGCACATCCCAACTACTCAAATGGCAGCAGATCCATTTACGAAACCCCTAGATCGTGAGAAACTTCGTACTTTTTTAGAAGTTCAAGGACTTGTCCCAAATAGGGAGGGTGTTATAAAGTAGTCTATTTGGAACTGGTTCAGTGACGTCATCTGTTGTAGTTGCTCCATTTTCTCACTTACTCATGTCATGTCCGACCGTCCGTTGTGTCCGTTATCAATACACAGTTTCTCTTTGAGTATTCCGTATTATTTCTTTCTGTTCATCTCACCTATCCACTGCTAGAAGACTCTAGCTTCAAGTCAATTTTGGTTCCGTGTCTGTCTGTCTGTGTGTCTGTCTGTCATGAATTCCTTGTAACGCGCATAACTATACGAAGTTATTGTCCGATTTCTATGAAATTTTCAGGGATTGTGCAGGTTGGTGTGTAGACGGTCCCCTATGAAAATCATCATACCCGGACTGATAGAAGCGACTGCGCATGCGTAAACGTGAATTCCTTGTAACGGCCATAACTTCTACATTTTCTATCCGATTTCAATGAAATTTTCAGGGATGTTACAGATTAGTATTTAGATGGTCCCCTATGAAAATCATCACCTTCGAAATGATAGTAGCCACTGCGCATGCGCAAACGTGAATTTCCTTGTAACGGCCATAACTTCCACATTTTCCACCCGATTTCGATGAAATTTTCATGGATTATGTGAATTAGGTCGTAGATGGTCCCCTATGAAAATCATCATCCCCGGACTGATAGAAGCGACTGCTTCAACTGTCCCCCAGGGGTCGCGGGTTCGAATCCCAGCCGAGGCTAAGTATTTTTTTGATCCAATCACATACATCTAAGTACTCACTTAATTTTTCATCCGACTTTGATGAAATTTTTTAGGATTGTCCAGATTAGCGTGTAGATGGTCCCCTATGAGGTTAGTGGAAGGTACTTAGATATTGGTGTTTTGAGATTAACTACTATGCATCTGATCATCTATATAATCGGGTTATGGATACGAGGAAGCTATGTGCCACACCCACTTGGCAGTCGTTTTTTAGTTATGGCGTGCACCCTCCATCTCAAAAGACAATTTATCTTTGAGGGGAGATCGAAAAAAAAAACCTTCAGATCGCGGAGGGGAGAGGCATGCTCGGTAGGACAAACCATTCGCTCCCTACGAGAACTTAAGGGCTGGACTTATGGTAAATCAGAAACACGAATGTGAATCGCAAGACAGGCACAATCCCCATTCAAATTTTAGCTAACCAAAATGCGACCGTTGTTCGTTTCTTTGAATTGTCCTCAGTTTCGCGTCCTTAGCAAACAGTTATCAAATTTCTTACGAGTTCCCGGTTTATCTCGTTTATCTGACATCTTCATCACCAACGTTGCCAAATTCAAGCCTCCCGTACAACTCTCTTCTCAACCTGAGTGAACTGTTTTCCAATGCGAGGAATCCCCTGAGAACCCTTGTCTCCTTGTAATTACCCCTCTTTGGTATAATGTGTCCTTGTGCTAAATTTTATCAAATGCCTGAAAGACGCCCAAGAATACTTCTGAGCAAATTTCTCTGGTAATGAGGAATTTCACAATGTCGAATTTCCTATTTTTGACCCCAAAATCTGATTCAGCACCTCGAAAAACCTCCTACGGCAAACTTTCAGCCCGTACTTCCTAATTTACGAATAAACAAAACAGTGTAGAAAATATGAACGTTTAAAAAACCAGGATGACGTCATCCTGGAATAGTTCATTTACGGCCGCTTGAAGCGCTGAGATCGAGAAATCTATAGTCCTCAGATGCAACATTTCACAAAACCAGTAAAGATCGAAATCGAAAAACTGAAGAAAAAATAGAAAAAGCAAAATGGGGAAAATTAGGTTTCCCTTTTTTTTTTGTTGTTGATAACTTTCCTTTTAGATAACACGATTTTGTCGTACCATTGGGCAACACTGGGAGGAGACGGCGATCCAAACAGCCAATCAGCAAGTGTTTCCGCTTCACGTTGAAGAGGTCAGTTTTCTCGGTTATTTTTTGAAATCATTATTGTCTCCCAAAAATAACAGGAGACTTATTTTCCGAAATCAACCCAATTTTCATCTATCCCACACCATTAACTATTCAGGAAAAATGCAAACAGAATTCGGTGAAATTCCTCATTCAGTGAACTTGATCTATTGTTGAATGTTGCTCTCTTAATCCAAATTGGTGATTCGGGATTAGGTTTCTTTCTTTGATTATTGGTTTTAACCTTTTCAAAAGGAGTTTCTCAAAGAGCTTGGAGATTAGTGGTAAAAGGGAGTTAGGTCGGTATGACTTTTTGTCATGTGTCTGTTAACCAGGTTCAGCAATCATAATTACTACTATTTTTCTAGTTTGTTATGGCATCATAGCCTGGAGACCTCCCAAGACCAAATGGATGTACCCCTTTCCATCTTCTGGTAGACATTAGTCGTGGGCACCAGTGATGCTGTTTGGTGCCCCATGGTACTGCGATTTCGCTCATTGAAGCTACTTTTCACTGGCCAAGCTCAGTTACGGTGAAGAGCTCCTGAACTCTAGATGGTGTCTGTCGAGGAGGCATCAACTCCCACTCAGGGCGCTGGTGGTAAAAGTAGTTTCTCATATGTCCAATAGAGTGCTCTAATAAAAATTACCTTGGAGAGATTGCATCAATTTTTACGAGTGCCAACATTTTAAATTTTCTTTTATTGGTGGGCAAAACGACTCTGGGTTTTTTAGGTCCTTTTGTAATAAAAAGGGTGTATTTTTGACATTTTCTCATATCAGACAGAAGACATATCATTCCGACTCAACAACATATTAAATTTTGAAATTTATCAATCATACTGTATTATTACTAAGTAATAATACAGCATGATTGATAAATTTCAAAATCAAGTCTTGTCACCAAAGCAAGTCTTGCTGTGGTAAATCATTCATCGGAGCACTCTATTGGACGTAAGAGAAACTACTTTACCACCAGTGCCCCTAGCAGGAGTTGTCGCCTCCTCGATGGATACTGCCTTGTCTCTGGGACTCCCAGCTCACCATGGTGCATTGAACCATTGTGCTAAAACACAACTCCTGGAATTCAACTTAAACGGGCGTCTGGACGCTTCAGTGAACTTTCTCAGCATCACCGTTGATTCCCAGTTGTCTTGGTCCAAGCATATTGAAGCGGTGGCCCCCAAACTGGCGTCTTCAAATTTTATGCTACTCCGTTTGTCTGGGCTCGTTTCGCACCATGTGCTTCGAACAGTGTATTTCACGAGCATACACAGCAGGCTCTCATATAGAGTTCTGTTGTGGGGAAATTCTGCTCATAGTACGGTGGCATTCAGAGCACAGAAGTCTGCAGTATGCGCCATCTTTCACCTGAAGACGCCTCAAAGCTGCCGCGGTTATTTTTGGGAACTAGGGAAATTGACTGTGCTTGCTAAGTGCTCTCACTTATGTAAGGGAAAACATTGAGCATATTCCCCAACACTCAGACACGCACTCTTATTACACTCGGAGACGTAATAATTTGTGTCCGCCAGCAGTCCGTCTCACCCAATTGTTGTCAGGAAGTCCATTACAAGTGGGGTCTAGGCTCTATGACCTCCTCTTCCAGTGGTGCTGCGCAAGATGCCTGTTGCAGTTTTCAAAAAAAAAAAAAAAAATGAAGGCAATACTAATTGATGCCGAGTTGTATAGTGCGTCGAGTTTTTGTGTTATCAAATTTGACAAGTATTTGTAATACAATCTGTGATTAGTACTCTAATTTGTTTTTTAACCTTGATATGTATTAATCTTATTGAGGATCGGTTTATCAGTCACCAAAGTTAACGGAGGTTTATGTATCCCTCTGTTAACTTTAACGATGGGATAAATTATGGATAATATAAAGGTGCTGTTTATCAGTGCGAAATTAACCCACTGGTAACTATTAACTGTCTGTTAGGCCGAATAATCGATTATTTACCCAACTTATCAAGAAGGCTGTGAAAAACCTACAATAAAATCTAGCTTCCTCCACATAAAAAAATCGTTTTCGCAGTGTGTTTTGCATCAGAAAAAAGAAGAAATTAGAAGAGGATGAAGCAATGTGCTTTGTTTTGGTGTTTTCTTTTCTCGATCTCGGTACCTATTTCCTTCTTGGCACGGCAGAAGCTATTGTTTTTTGTTGAAAATTGTCTGGTCATGACAAGATCCCGGCCACCGAGCCACTGTGTCCAGAATTTTCAAATTTGCAGACAAAATAGTTTGTACGTCAACAGAGAAGTACCCTTTTCTATTTTGAAAATTTTCGGCATGTGACCCTCCTGGCGACTGAATTTTCACATGGGTGCAATCCATAGCTCCAGGCAACCTGACTTTTGTTTTTTAAATAAAATTCCAACCGTGATAGAATTAATTCTCCCTCGGTTGCTGGTATTTTGATAAATTGGGCGGATAGCCTGGCATTTCCCAGGGACACCTGCTTGACAATTTTACAGGCAGAGCTTTTACTGACGCCACAAAAGTCGCCGACAGACACCAAAATGGTTTTTTATTCTTTTATCCTATCGAAATCTCATCAAAAAATCGCAATCGTCCTACTTCTCCAAATGGTCAATCCGCATCTACCATGTAGTGTCTTCTTTCCCATTGCAGGAATTCGACTATAGCAACATCTTCGTCACTGATGTCTGAAAAAGAGCCCCACACATCCATTTTCGATTGTAGCATAATTCACTAGCAATCAACAACGCAATTTGCAAAAACGATCATTCTGGGAAACAAAAACACGAGAACTGACTCTTTGAGGTTAAAAAGCCTCGGATGAATCAAGTTACCCCCCAGTGACTTTTTATCCGGTCCTCGGACGACCAGGTACCTTTAAACTACGGGTAACGGCTATCTGGGGGCTGATAAATGCGTACGATTGAGTTACCCGATGGCCGTCGGATAAATCTGCTTTACCGGGGGGTAAAATGTGACTGATAAACCGGCCCTGAATGTACCCACTGACAATTGTATTGCCTTGCAGGCTTTTTACTGAATAAAGATTATAGATTATAACCATTGTTGTAAATAAGTAAAATTCTATGAGTATTATTGTAATTGTAGTGGATCAATACAAGGCAATTGAAAAACAGAAGTCCCATCCCATAACATTATAATAACACTGTATTTATTTCTTCAACAGGTGACGTTTCTCTGAAAAATTGCGAATGGGCCAACACCTGCTTCAAGTATTACGATACAGTAATTCGTACCTGGAATCAGTGGTCACCAAGCGTCACGGAGTGCCCGCCTTCAACGGAATTCGTCTTGATCCATTTGCCGTACATGTTGAGGACGTTTGATCCTTACAATGTGATAGAACTTTTACGTCTTTCTAACGGATCGTTCGCGCCTTGGGCGAAAATTCCTCTCCCTAAAGACCCCGAGGAGGGATGCTATGAACCTCAGATGACGTGTTCTGACACGTTTGCCGTCTCGAAAAACTCCTACACAGTGATTTTCAAACTTCGAGATGAGAGTTTCTATTTTGAAAAGGTCATCTCGTTCTTTGATGGCAACTCGTTAACATCTTGCTCCAACGAATCTAAAGCTCCTGGATTTCTGCGAGATACCTATCAAAGAAGACCTGGCGGATCAGTGTCATGTCTAGCCATTTTTCAAGATGTCGTATGGATTTACGAAACTTTTCTGAACGTTTTGGTAGTTTGGGACTATCTCAAATCTGAAGTTAAGCTGAGGATTGATTCAGAAACATTGCAAGATGTACCTTTATATGACACACCTCTGATTCACACAGCTGAGTCTCGAGTTTATCAAGTCCTCGCGGGTGAAGTATCGATTTATCTACCACAAGGTCAAAGGCTTTGGTTCTACAAACACAAGCTGATGGACAACCTCTTCAATAGTTTTTGTAGTAACCAGTTTGGCTGTGGATTCATCGAAAAGAACCACTCCGCGCAAAGAGCTATCTACTACAACGCCACCAAAGTATCTCTGGTCTACTTCGAAGTTGAGTTTCCCATCTCTGTCCAATTGGACGAATATTGTGATCTCGCTTATTGCCTATCCTGTCGAGATAAGTCTTTGTATATATCTTGCTTATCAACCTCTTCAGGTAAACGTTTGTGGGAATCCGAATTGTGGCCGCTTATACAACATGACAACTTTAAGATTGCAGAACGTGATAGTTTTTTTTACTTATTCTTGTTTATTAAGATGAAGGTAGTTTTTAAAAAGTACATCGTTATTCAAGGGGTGGGAAATAAGGAATTCGCTCCGGGGTTCGTAAGCGTATTTTCACTTCCCCTTCGTAAAATAATTTGGAGTCATAATTTTCATCCCGCTAAAATTGTCCATCTGAGTGACAACTTCATTGTAACCAAAGACCGCTACCCTAGAGGTGGTATGAGGTACAAATTTCTAGTTTACAATTTTCTTCTGCCCAACGAACCACCAAGCATTGTGGTTAGCCAGGGTTAGTTTTTCTGATCTATTCTGTATTTAAATACATTCAGATGAAACCTGTGTTCGCTTTTGGTTGCTTGAGGATGTTCATGATGATTATTGGTTAGCCTACTTGCAATGAAGCTTCAGTCTGAAATGGACTTGTACAGGGTGACTGGTGATCAGATGTCAAAACACTGGGAGAATCCCTTGGTGGATTCTCAAGTGTTGGGAAAAAATCCAAACATTTCTTTTTTTTAATACTTTTAATATTTCCCTAAAATTGAACATATTTTCTCAACTACTGGTCCTACAGCAAATTTTAAAAACGCTGAAAATTATTACACAAAGGTTTATTATTTTTCTGTATAGATCACTCGCCTGCAAAGAACGCAACTACCAACCAATTTTCGCTTCAAGATCAAGTTTATTTGGAAATAAACGCTTCACACTGAATTTGAGGAAGAGTAGTGGGTGCCTACATTAGGCAATTTGATTACTGGTTGTTAAGGACACAAAACTGAGTATAAAGCTTGGTTCACGTAGGTGCGTAAAGCTGGGTTCACATTAGGGATGTACGAAACTTCATAAGTATTGATATAATATCGTATCGATACATCTAGAAAGTATCAAAAAGTATCGATACGATACTTTCAAAAAGTATTGATATTTTGAAGTATCGATACTTTTACAAAAATGTGTGAAAATGCTTTTTAAGTTTCTCTCTATCAGTGTGACATCTCTCCATCGCGAGGATAATATTTAAAAAATTTCAACCCTTCATTTCCATTTGGTTGGTGGTTGGGTTTGAAATTTTCAAAAATGTCCTAGTAGGTAGTAGGTACCTTTGGCTGGTAGGGAGGGATCTATACAGAAAGGTGATCTATACAGAAAATAATAAACCTTTGGGAAACGAAATTGTTTAGGCACTTGTTTTCGTATTGCACCTGATTGGGTTAACATTTTGGTGGTCCTTCCTAGATGATGGAGCAGGTTACCATAGAGAGCTGGAGGTGGTGGTACATCATCTTTGTTTAGTTTGCTGAAGTGGTTGGTTTCCCTACAATCTACGTAGAGAAAGAGGTGCTGTCAAGTAGGTACCTTCATGTCGTAGGTGTTGAAACTGATAAAAATTTCAACACCAACAACATGCTAACACTCGAGACTTTGATCTAATCATTAGATCAAAGTCTCGAGTGTTAGCATGTTGTTGGTGTTGAAATTTTTATCAGTTTCAACACCTACGACATGAAGGTACCTACTTGACAGCACCTCTTTCTCTACGTAGATTGTTGGGAAACCAACCACTTCATCAAACTAAACAAAGATGATGTGCCACCACCTCCAGCTCTCTATGGTAACCTGCTCCATCATCTAGGAAGGACCACCGAAATGTTAACCCAATCACGTGCAATACGAAAACAAGTGCCTAAACAATTTCGTTTCCCAAAGGTTTATTATTTTCTGTATAGATTACCTTTCTGTATAGATCACCTTTCTGCTATCTATTGTATCTATCCCATTAGATTCTAATGGAATAGATACAATAGATAGCATAGTGATAGATTCAATAGATAGCATTTTATCTAATGTGAGAGGCAAAAAAGTATCGCCTCCGATACTGGAAAAAAAGTATCGATACTACGACGTATATCAGAGAAAAAAAGTATCAATATGTATCGATACTTTTTTCAATTTGTATCGATATTTTTGGGACATCCCTAGTTCACATAGGTGCATAATGCTAAAAAAGAGAATTGGGGGTGTTCCGTAATGCAGAAAGTGCGTAAAAGCAGATTGATTAGGCAGAAGCGTGCAGTACGTTCTGCGAAGAATTATTTCCAAACCAAAACAATGATTCTGGTTGCTTTTTCAATAAACGAGACCGAGTCAATAAACTTGTGAACAAATGACGTTTGTTACGAATTTTACCGAAGTTTGTCCGTAATGGGTAAAATATCCAATTTTTCAAAACAATACACTCTGCTCCAAAAGGTCAACATCCTCAAAGATCAGTCCCGCCCCATCAATTGGCTCCAGGTAGTAGCATCCAATTATGCACTACACATTTCGGACCTATGTGAATCAAGCATATGTATATGTATATATAATGTGTAATGTACAAAAAGAGAAGTGGGGAAGTCTGGAATGCAGAAAAGAGCGTTCACATGGCTGAATGATAACACAATGGGGTGTTTCAGTCAATTTTTTTAATTTTTTTTTCAAAAGAGTATGGCTCAGAAATAACGGTAATCGGGTCTGTTCGTTGAGAAAATGTTTTCAAAAAATCAGAGAAGCTAAGGAAAGTTGAAGATTTGAACGGTGTGACGTAGCTAGCCAACTGTCTTTGAAAAAAGTATCCATGCACAGAGAAGAGATAAAACCCTTGGAGGACCTCTTGGATACTACCAAATACTACTCACACACACACGCGGCGTAGTGTGTCTGCATTTATGGCGGCCTGCCTTTTTTTCAAACGTCTGATCTCTTTGATTAATTTTTCTACCCCATGTTATAGTATCATTGGGCTCAAAGTTGGAGTATATAGGTTTTGAAGGGTGCTGAATCCAAATTTGAGGTCAAAAACCTGAATTTCCGACCCACCGAAATACCCCATTACGCAGAAGCGCACAAGACAGGTCAAGAGGATCTTTTAAGTGCACAAACACATCTTATGGTGGGTTCACATGAGAGCAGCCTACTCAGTGGTACTTGGGCTGGCCTATACTTTTGGAGTGGACTGTCGGGATTCAAAAATTCAGATATTTCAACCCATCAGGTTGGGCCAATCAAATGCGCCAACGCCTCAACCACTCTAATGTGAACCCATCTTTAGCAGTTTGACATCTTATCACCAGTCTCCTTGTAAAGTGGGCACCTGTGCCCTCCATACTGTTTGACATTTTGTAATCAATTTATGTTCATTTTGTTAATTTGAATCCTTATTTTAATTTGTAATGTAGGTAAGTAATACAAGGATTGTTTTAGTTTCATAATAATGTACAACTAAATATATTTTTTATACGTTGCAAAAAAAAAATTATTTTATTAAATGTTTTGTTAATCCATTTTTACAGGTTTGTTATTTTGCTATGCCACAATTTCCTCGTAATTATTGTTATAACGACTTTGAAGAGTTCTTTTCACCTTGGGGCTGGTTTCACCAACGGGGATTAAATCTCCAACTGAGTTTAAAGGAGCGTGTTATCTCAGTTCATCTAGCCCTTATCGCAACTAGAACCACCTTTTGAGGTAGTCTTTGATTATTATCGTATCAAAGCTGTCGCCATTTTGAAATTGAGTAACCTCCAGTTAAACAATAGTTTGAGAATCTTTTTGTGAAACAGTCAGGTTTAATCCGCGGATTTAATTTTAATCCTGGTTCCAGGTTTAATCTACGCTGGTGAAATGGGCCCTCGTCTTGTAAGTCCCTAGTATTGAAAAATAAAAAATTAAAATGGCGCATTACATAACTGGCCACAAAAAATATTCTAAAGCCCTGTGATAATACTCTCAACCTCTTCAATGTGAAATACAGTGATATTTTTATATTGAAATTATGATTATTCCTATTGGTTACCAACTCAGAGGTTATCGTGTCCGTAGAGTCACGTCATCCTGAGGGGGTTTTCTTTAGT
The DNA here is from genome assembly GCA_009739505.2 of Apolygus lucorum. NCBI lineage: Eukaryota > Metazoa > Arthropoda > Insecta > Hemiptera > Miridae > Apolygus > Apolygus lucorum. The sequence goes on from CM019170.2 coordinate 27,351,806, forward strand.
TTCTACTGTTGCTGCTCCAAGTGGGAAATAGGTTCCAATAACCTGTTATTTATTAATAGGATATCTCAGGGACCTTCTCACCAGCTCAGTCCGACATACCATTTCTACTTTTCGTTCCCGACCTATGTTCCTTTGTTTATCATGTTATATTGTTATTGCATTCCAAAGTATGATTCCATTGATCTCAGGTTTTGTTTCCTACCTAAGTTGGGGTTTCAATCAAGTTATTTCTGGCATGTTTACATGTTAGTGGATTTAAAAAAACCCCAAGCTATTGTTCTGGCTCAACACATTTTGGAGCCTTCCCTGAAACGTTATTTAATAACAGGGCTATTTTGGTAATAGGTTCCAAGTGGAATGAACGAAGCCCTGTAATAGGTTATTTGTAACTGTTACATTATATACTGCCCATCTCTACTTAGGGGTTAAAGCCAGAGGGTCCGTTGCAGGTAAAGGGACTTTGGTAAGGAATTTTCTAGTAATTTAACTGTACTGTAGCCTTGCAGTAGTATAGTGTATTAGTAACTACACTATAGTAACGTATTATACTAAGGTATTTTCAAGTAATTCAACACTCAATGCGGGTTCATCCCACCAGAAGTGGGATCATAGTTTACTGATAAACTCAATTTTGCCTATGGAGGGAGACATTTTTGTCAAAAATTCGTTATTAGATCTTTGATTTCGCTCAAATATGTTATAACTAAGTATTTTATGATGAAATAACTGAGTTATCATTACTTTCATGGCATGATGGTATACACCATGGGGCACTCATGAAAGACAGTTGGATGACACCTCGATCACATTCATCCCTCTTGGAAATCAACCAGATGATAATAATTATGGCATTTATGGAAATTATTCCTATGTGGTTATGAATTTAGCATAGCTGAGCAGATATCGATAGCTACCGCACATGTGATAGGAAAAATGAAATGAAAGCTCTTGATCAGCAATATAATCGAAATATCGTGGTAAGCTCGGTTGCATTGTTGTAACCAATGGAAAGTTATTGGGGTGCAAAGTTCCTGTCGGCAACAGGTGTCATCAAAAGTTTTTCCCTCTCCCTTTAAAAATTCATAACACATGTCCTGTAGCCAACACATGTCCTGTAGCCAACACATGTCCTGTATGCCAAAGCGTTCCTACGTGGAAAGAGTAAGTCGGAACAGGCACACATGACCTACCAGGAGATTCGAAGGTCAACTCTGCCCTGCTTTTAGGCACCTCTTTCCAAGTTTTATTTGGTTTTGACGACATTTCACCAAAAATGTTGAAATAATTTTTTGGGAGAATAAAAAACCATAATTGGATTGCAAAAACCATTCATTCATCAAGCTTCAACAGTTTTAAAAAGGAGGCTGTTATTTCCTACAACTAGCTACAAGTGCCGGTAGATTTCTCTGAAAGCCTTTGACCTTCGAAGCCTTTGAACCTTTTGACTTTGACCTTCCGATTCCGAAGACCCGTTCACGCCCACAAGACCCAGCTATTCCGGCCGCATCTTCTCTGCATGGAGTACTGCTCCATGGTGTACCTTCTCCATGCGTTGAGCATCCATGGTGTTCAATTCTTTTGATAACACAGATAATCTGATAACAATTTTTGGATGGACATCCATGGTTCTTGTGTGTAAAATGTCCACGAAGGTCGTGTCGAGCAGGAAAAATCGCTATTTTCTCGCGTAAATCAATGGAAATTGCTTAGTCGTACTCAATACTTTCCCATCCTGGAAATGTAATTCTTTAACTTGTGACGTCTGAAGTGAGTTAAATGAGTGCTGATCTTCCGTAGGGAGAATTATGGTGGACTTCGAAATGAGAATAATTTACTGAGTCCGTCCACAACTCAACAATGACAATGCTGTGGCAAATTATTGATGGGACTCGTCATCATCCAAAGATAAAAACAGATAAACAACAAGTTCCTTATGCTTCGCGCGATGGCCAAATTCTTCTAGATCCGTCACTCTAAACGGTAAGTAACTTGAGAAGAGCCTGTCACTACGAGAATGAGAGAGAATTTTCACTTCTCATAATTATCACCTTCATGTTTTGTAAATCTACATTATATAAATATTATCGTCGGCTGGAAGGTAAAACTTACTGTAACAGTTGGTTTCCCTTTTTTTTCTTCACTTCGCTCAGAAATAAACCCAATTACCTATTGGCTATTAATCAAAAGTTAGGTAATCTAGCATTTCTACTTGTAATACTGGTCGATATATAAGTTGCAATGACCATACGTGTCAGTTTTACGTTGTAATCAATTTAGGCACTTCTCTCAAACAAGTTAATTTGAGATGAAAGTCTTGAATTTTAAATACTACCTATAAAAATCTTGAATTTATAATAGGAAACCTTCAATTCAAACGACAAAACACTCAATTTTGAAGTAGGTATGAAATGATCGATTATAAAAATGAAAACCATTGAATTAGGAAAAAAACCTTTAATTTGTTTTAAAAACTTTAAATTTGAAATGAAAAGTATGGAGTGGATGCTTCCCAATGAACAAAGAAACTATCAATTTATAATCTAACAATTAGAGGGGAAAAACAATAAATCATGCATGTGTCCATTGAAGTCCATTGAAAATGTATGAGTAATTTGAAAATGAGGAATTTCACCGAATTCTGTTTGCATTTTTCCTGAATAGTTAATGGTGTGGGATAGATGAAAATCGGGCTGATTTCGGAAAATAAGTCTCCTGTTATTTTTGGGAGACAATCAAAATTTTTGATTTCAAAACTAACCGGGAAAACGGACGTGAAGCGGGAACGCTCGCTGATTGGGCTGTTCGGATCGCCGTCTCCTCCCAGTGTTGCCCATTGGGACGACGAAATCGTATTTTCTAAGAGAAAAGTTATCAAACAAAAACAGGGGAAACCTAATTTTCCCCATCTTGCTTTTTCTATTTTTTTCTTCAGTTTTTCGATTTCGAACTTTACTGTTTCCTGAAATTTTGCATCTGGGGACTATAGATTATAGATTTCTCGATCTCAGCGCTTCAAGCGGCCATAAATGAACTATTCCAGGATGACGTCATTTTCCCGTTTTTTTTAAACATTCGTATTTTCTACACTGTTTTGTTTATTCGTAAATTAGGAAGTTCGGGCTGAAAGTTTGCCTTAGGAGGTTTTTCGAGGTGCTGAATTCGATTTTGGGGTCAAAAATAGGAAATTCCGAGATGGTGAAATTCCTCATTGACTGAAATACCCCATTTTCAAGCCGGGAAATTTTTTTAATGGTGGACAACTCACCACTATTTCCCTCTTAAATGTCTAAACCAACACAGTTGTACTTTCAGTGCACGTAACAAAATCGAAACTATAAGATTCACGATCGTGTTTCATACAACTAACTGGCAAGAGATCAGCAACATGATAGTACAAATCATTCGATACACCCGCCAACATTGACAGCGAAAAGCATTTCACGATCGCGTTACTTTCCTCCCACTTATTTTCTACCCCTCATGCATTCAACTGATGACTTTGACCCTAGAATGGAAACAATGAGTAAATCTTACTCCTATTTATTTAGATTTCTCGATCTCAGCGCTTCAAGCGGCCGTAAATGAACTATTCCAGGATGACGTCATTTTCCCAGTTTTTTTAAACATTCGTATTTTCTACACTATTTTGTTTATTTGTAAATTAGGAAGTTCGGGCTGAAAGTTTGCCTTAGGAGGTTTTTCGAGGTGCTGAATCCGATTTTGGGGTCAAAAATAGGAAATTCCGACATGGTGAAATTCCTCATTAACCCTCCAACGCTACGGTGGGCCTCGAAGACATGAATGGACGATCGGGTTGTATTCAACCTGGCATACATTTTTAGAGGAAAACACTTTTTTTTTTAATTGTCTTATAAACAGCTTTATTTGCTCAAACAATGCGTAAACTATTCCTGAAGGTATTGTAAACAATTCTCATAATTTTATTCTAGTGAAATCTTAGCAAAATGACTTCGTTTCATCATGAAACACAATATGTCAATTACTCGTGAGATAGGCGGTAGTCCCAAAAATAACCCAACAATTTTATTATTTCAATCTTCCCCTCCCCATTCCCTAATGCATTTGGCATTCGATAATTTTTGGACTTGGTACTTATAACTAGAAGGAGCAAAGTGGCATAAACCTGGTGTAAACAGACATTCCCAGTGACTGATGTGTGGTGATGGGGGGGGGGGGGGATTGGAAAAAATGTATCGACATCGTTTGGAATCACATTTCGATGTCAATAATATGTGTGACGTTCATATCCACTGCCATCTCCGCTTTAAATTGGGGCTATTTTAACAATACCATCCTATCCAAATCTATTCGACCTGTGCAGTGCCCACCACTCTCCCTCACAGTAGGTAATGGTGAGCTAGTCACAACTCGATTCACTGTGACCCTGCCAGTCACAGTTGGGCCTCAACGTTGGGAACACACCTTCTACTTACTAGACCAGCTCCCTCATGATGTACTGGGTGGCTTGGACTTCTTCAAAAAGACGGGCCTCCGGTACGATGCTGCCACCACCACAGTAGCCTTCCCCCCTCACCATGTACCCATTCCCCTACAATCACAACCCCAAAAAACCCCTTCCACCCGCCTAACTGTCTTAGAGCGACTCGACTGTAACTTCACAGATCAATTGCAGCGAGAGTACCCTAACGTACTGACAGACAGATTGGGAAGGACCCACCTGCTAGAGCACACTGTAAAACTACGCCACGATGCAGCCCCCCCCCCCCCCCCCCCCCAAACCATGCCCAACTTACCATGTATCTCCAGCCCTCCAAAAAGTAATGAGGGCAGAGATAAACAAGCTTCTCGACTTGGGAGTAATCACACCCACCCTCAGCCCTAGTGTTTCTCCTTGTTTCCTTGTCCCCAAGAAACGAATAAACCCAACGGACCCCCAAAATTATAGGCTCGTGGTGGACATGAGAGAACTCAACTCCCGAATAGATGCAGTCGACTACCCCATTCCCACAATCCCTAACCTACTCATGCACCTCAATGGGGCAACAATATTTACCCTTATAGATTTTAACTGTGCTTACCATCAGATCCCCGTCACTGCTGAAAGCCAACCACTCCTCACATTCAAATGCCCCTTTGGCACTTACTCATACAACCGTATTCCCTTCGGTTTGAAAGTAGGAGGCCAACTCCTCAGCTCGCTCATGGAGCAAATTTTTGGGGATATCCATGGTGTTTATGTCATCTGGTATCTGGATGATCTCCTAATATACAGTACGACGGAGGCATTGCACCACCAACATATTAGGGAAGTCCTATCCCGTATACAGGCAGCCGGCCTCACAATAAACCCCCAAAAATGTAAGTTCAATACAAACCGACTTGAGTTTCTTGGGCATACCATTGAAAATGGTCGGGTCACTATCAGTGATGAACGACTCCATGCCCTCAAGTCCATACCCACTCCTACAACGGTTAAACAGCTATCTCAGTTCCTGGGAGCAGTAGCATTCTTTTCTGCCTTCATTCCTGATTCAGCCACATGTAAACTGTAACAGGTAGCACAGCCAGTGGGCCAGGACAGTTTCCCCAGGAATGCCTCCCAACAGTTAGTAAAATTTGGTATCAACTGTCCCCAACATGACCCCAAATTTTTTCGCCAGGGGGGGAGTGTGACGTTCATATTAGGCGGAAGACCTGACCCCTGAGTGAATGAAGAGGAGGGGAGTTCACCGGTCCTGTGATAGAAGGAGACCAGTCTCGTCTTGACCCTCGTAATTACGCGACCGGTAAACACCTTTCGCCTCGTTATCGCGACCCGTCCGACATCGCTTCCCTTTTCTATTCCGGCCCGATCCCTCTCGATTATTGGTAAGTTTTACGAAATAAATCCTCCTTTTGCCCGCCTTACATTTGATTTTCATTCTCCCTTCTCCCGCACCTCATATATGATAAACAGTATCATAGTCCCCTTTATTTCCATCAACGAAGGAAGGGAAAAAGTATAACTTTTTTGCTACTGTTGGGTTGAGGCCAACCCAGCCTCTGACCCAGAACAATGAGGCCGCTTCCGCGCACTCCACAGTACGTACTTACTGCTAGGGTACCTGGCCCTCACGGCTACCAGAAAGAGAGTGGGAGGGATAGGGAAAAAGCCCTAGGGTTGAATCTAACCTGGACTGTTGCGTTAGAGGGTTAAGTGATGAAATTAAATACACACAAGATATTTTATGAATAATTTATGACCATGAAGGAGGTTGATACCTCTCAGTTAGAAAGAGTTGTCAAAATTAAGAAATATTAGAACTAGCGTTAGTCAGGGTGTCCAGCGACCTGGAAAACCGGGAATATTCAGGGAATTTTACTCTACTGGAAAGCTCAGGGAATTTCATTTTTTTCCCCGAAAAACCCCGGAGAAAGCCCTAGCGCCAAACCTTTAAGTGGAAAGTTCCAGAGGGAAAATTTTAGTACGGAAAAATACTCACACATAAAAATGGGGGGTGCGCCTGATTTTTAAAAAAGTTTAATCGAAAGTAGACCTCATCCTAAGAATTTTGACACCAGTCGTCCTCTATTTTGATGAGTAGATCTTTTTCTATGATTTTTCAAAGTTTCGAAAGTTTATGACGTCACACGCCCCTCCCGCCTGAGCGGGGCCCCCCAGCCCACTGTGACGTCATAAACATTCGAAACCTTGAAAAATCATAGAAAAAGGTCTTCTCATGCTAGAAGGTCGCGGTTAGTGTCAAAATTCTCAGAATGAGGTCTACTTTAGATTAAAAATAACCAATGCGCATACTCCATTTGACTTAGTATGTTATCGATGATTTCAACGTTCATACTCGACTTTTTCAAACAATCAAAGGTGAAACCAAGCCTTTGAAATGGTCATTTCTCTCGAGTTAACCAACAACTTTTGATGTATGTAATGTTAATTCTCGACTCTATCCAAGATTCGAATTCTGTGTTGTGTCTGTCATGAAATCTTTGTAACGGGAAAAACTATTCGAAGTTATTCTTCGATTTCGGTGAAATATTCAGGAGTAGAGCGAAGTGGGTTGAAGATGGTTCCCTATGAAAATAATCCCCCCCTGTCTGAAAGCCACTTCTACACTTTTCTATCCAATTTCGATGAAATATGTAGGGAGTGTGCAGATGAAAATCATCGCCCCGTACTGATAGGTACTTACAGATTGTTGTTTTGAGACAAGCTACTATATGTTTATAGTACTTTTTCATTTCAAATAGTCCTTAAAAACCTGAATTTTGAGAAACTATGATCACATTTAAATTTTATATGATCATAACCCTGGAAAATGTCGAAAGTTGACCCTGGAAAGCCTGGAAAACTCAGGGAATTTTTTTTCGGGGACTCGTTGGACACCCTGGTTAGTAATGCTCAATATTGGTTTATGGTACGAAAAGTATGAAATATAACGTATTTCATTAATATGATATATTATATCGCAGCATTCTAGAGAACCTTGCTTTATAGCTACCGATGTGTAGCTATGATTTTGTTTACTGGTATCGTACTGCATTTGTCGCTTATGGTAAAAGACAGTGTCGCGAAAAATTCCTTGACCCCCAGCCAAAAGACATATGCATGTCAAAAAAGTCAAGAACGCATGTCAAGAAATTTCGTCGAAATCGGGTGGAAAATGTTGAAGTTATGGCTGTTTCAAGGTATTTACGTTTGCGCATGCGCAGCAGCTTCTATTAGTCTGGGGGTGATGATTTTCATAGGGACCCGTGTACACGCCAATCCGAACAATCCTAGAAAATTTCATCAAATTCATAAGAAAAATGTAAGTGTTATGGCTGTTACAAGGATTTTACGTTTGCGCATGCGCAGAGGCTACCGTCAATTTTGAGGCTTTGATTTTCATAGGGGACCATCTACAACCTAATCCGCATAATTCCTGAATATTTTATCGAAATCTGATAGAAAATTTGAATAGAAAAATGATAGAAAAATGAATAGACGTTCGCGCATGCGCAACGGCTACTATCAGTCCGGGGGCGATGATTTTCATAGGGGACCATCTACACGCCAACCCGCAAAATCCACGAACATTTCATCGAAATCAGATGAGAACTGTAGAAGTTATAGTTGTGGCAACGATTTCATGACACACAGACAGACAGACACAGAACCAAAATTGTTCAGAAAGGTCTGAAACGTAAAACGCGAGTGGAAATTTCGATTTTGGATAACTTTTTTTTCAACCTTGAAAAGTGAAAACAAAGCTTCCGCTACCTTGGTAGACTCGGAAGCAATAATTATTATATGAGGGAAAGCTGTACTCCCATCTTATTCAGTGACAGTTTTAGATCTATTAATATTAGATTTTCGATTCATAGAAATTTTGTTGAATTTTACAGATTTTTAACCAAAAAAAAATGGAATCTGAAGAATCAGAGTCTGATATGATGCCAGTAGCTGTGAAACTTGAAGAGGGAAACGATGAAATGGAGACTAAAATGCTCGTCAGAGGTCGTGTGAAAGCTGAATTACACGAGAATGACTTCAACGCTGACCAGAACGTGGATAATTGTAGCTGTGGAAGTGATGGAGGTAAATAATATTGTGAAAAAAGGTTTTTCTTTCACAGTAGTCCAGTATGCAAATTAACGGTGGAATAAACATTTTATTGTTTTAAATGGTCTAATTGGGTCGTAATAATATGTATTTGACGAGTGCTCACGGAATGTTTCCCGGTTCAACTTATGGCAAACATATAACCTCAAAATAGTTCAACTAGTATATAAATTTTGTAACTGCCCCAATTTTTCAATTTGATGACACCGTTTAGGAAATAAGTGGTACCGGATCCAAACCCACCACCTGTTTATCGATTTTCGGGCAGAGTGCGACAGTGTGAGAAGACAAAAGCTCAATGTATAGCATTTACAAGTCAAATTCACCCTTTTACAAATCAAATCCACCCTTTCACAAATCAATTTCATCCTCTTTGAGTAATGTGAGAAATGTGTTGAAGGGCAAAGAAATGGAACTGAATATTACAAAATAAGGGTTTATTATACATAATATATATTATTATATATAAAAAATTTCCAACAACAAAAAGCAGGTAAGAAAAAAAAAGGTCAAGAAAAACAAAACAATCGAAAATTTGTTAAACCAATGGCTGGCCTTGATTTTTGAGAATGCGTATTCAGCTGGGTTGAGGAATGGTGAGTAGGGAGGGAGATAGCGTACATTCCTCGGGCGTACATTCCTGCGAGAGGAACGCAATCGGAAAGCCTCACTCTCATTGCTACATCTGCTACTGAACGATTCTGATTCTTATCTAATTATTATGATACTGAACCAAAATAATATTCACTTCCACAACTGAGAAACGTCGACAAAGGTTATCATCAACACACAGAAGGAATACTACACAGAGAGAAGGAATACTAGGGTAGGTATATTCACGAAAAAGGAATGCTACTAATCCTATTTATTTGCCACCGCCGCATTTCTCGCATTACTCGAAGAGGGTGAAATTGATTTGTAAAAGGGTGGATTTGATTTGTAAAAGGTTGGATTTGATTTGAAAAAGGGTGAATTTGATTTGTAAAAGGGTGAATTTGACTTGTAAATGCTATAGCCATGGGGGGTACCTTCAAAATTCGTTAAACTCCTCCAACTGACCATGAAACCAGTGCAATGCCCAGTCAGAGTGAATGGCGACTTCTTGGACCAAATCCAAACGCACCAAGGTCTATGGTACGGTGATATCCTGGCCTGCTTACTTTTCAATTTTGCATTGGAATGGGTACCCAGATGGACTGGACCATCTTCAATCGCTCATCGCAAATATTGGGATATGCCAATGACATAGATGTCATTGGAAGAAATTTTAATGCTCTGAGCTCAGCATTCTCCAAATTGAAAGCAATGGCTGCGAGGATGGGACTGGTGGTGAACCAGTCCAAGACAAGGTATTATGGTGACGAGCCCCCAGGAGAGGCCTTTGGACCAGATCCAGGTGGATGGATGCTCAGTGGTGTGGCGTCCATAAGGCCATTCATGATCCTGCCCCGGCAAAATTTCCCTAAAAGTTAAAATTTTACCTCAAAGTTGAAAAAACTTGCTGTGAAAAGTCTTCAAAGTAGAAAAAAATCCCTAGTAGAAAGTTTTTTCCTCAAAAATCGCTGATGATCCATGGAAGCGTGGATCTTGTAAAAGTGTTAAATTACAAGTAATTATTATGTCAAGTATCCATTGTGAAACTGGAAAGTGGAAGTTAGTCACCAGAGAGGACCTAGACAGAAGAAGAAGAAGACGAAGAAGTAGTAGGGAATTGATACGTATCCTACAATGGACTGTCTACTCACGAATTTTCAATGTTTGAAGAAAAAACACGTTGCCAAGAAAACACTGGGACACACACTGTTTGGACCCCGGTGTTTTATGGCCGCCTCTAGGGTTTTGTCCTGTGCTGCGTGATGCAAGTTCTCCCTTAGGCAGATCCTCTCCCCTGTCCATAGCGTGCATTCAAAGAATGTATGGAATGCATCATCATCCTTGTTCTCCTGGCAGTTGTGACATTTTCGGGACCTCACTTTCTCCATCTTATGTAGGTAGGCGTAGAAAAGTCCGTGCCCTGAAAGGAACTGGGTTAGGAAGAAATTTACCTCTCCATGCTTCCTCTGTATCTTGATTTGAGGGATCAGCCTCGCAGTCCATCTGGCTCTAGTTTCTCCTGTCCATCTATCCTGCCATGTTTCCATGGTGAGCTCTCTCTCTCTCTCTCTCTTTGGCAATACGGGATCGCTCTTTTTGATCTCTCCTGTTGAACATTCTCTTTCTTTCTGTGGCCATGAGATGAATGGGGATCACTCCTGCAAGAACTAGTATGGCTGGTTCTGAGATTGTTCTGTAGGCACAGGCGATGCGAAGTACTCTTCGACGTTGAACTGCGACCATTCGCTGTCGGAGCTATCCCACCTCCAAGGAGTCTACCCACACCTCCGCCCCATACAAGAGAATTGATTGCACAACAGTCATCATCCGTCGTCTCTTGCATGGTTTGGGACCAATGTTTCTCATAAGGTGACATAGGGTAGCTGTTTTTATGGTGTCAGGATAGATGCCCATGCAATGCTGAGAATCCGTAATTGGACTCCACAACGCCGAAATGACTGGCGGACTTTACTCGGGCGGCCTTGGCCCCTCCTGGGTTGCTCAGCTTCTTCTGAATAAGAAGAAGTTTAGGAAATAACAATCAAATATACAGGGTGTTTTGAAACTATAGCAATACTTTAGGAATCGATTCTACAACTAATTTGCAACAACTTTTCGCTCAGAGCACTTTTTGCATTCCCGTTGTTTGCAACTAAATTGGTTCAATTTTAAATTTTTGGTGTTCATTGAACTGTTTGATTGGTGACAACTTTTATGGAGAGGAAGTAGATTTAATCGTTCTTTTAGGTGCCACAATGCCTTTAAAAACAAATATATAGAAAAGTTGGAAAAATGGGTGTTTTTGATCGTTCGTGAAAACTTGTCAATTGGACCGATTTCATTTTATTTTATTTATTTTTTTGTTGTAGATGACCACTCATCGGCTGTTGACCTTTCTTCTTACCATAAATCCGAAATGGAGCCTAGAGAAACTCAATTGGCCTCGACTGATGATAAAAAAGCCAAGTTACCAAGAAATATCGAGCTGATAAAACAAGGTAGGTTGACGCTTGGAAGATCAATACATTTCTACTATAATATAGTATAAATATAATATTATATAATATAATACTCAATAAATTTCAAGCTTGATTTTGTTCAAGCTCTGTTCACATGGAGTGGTTTGGACTCAAATTAATGAAAAATGACCAAACTTTTTATTTTTTCCTTATTTGTTAGTATTGAAAATTTTGGTTTAGAGAGGAGGCACCAGTTACAGAGAGCCAGTGACAGACTGTTTGGACTTTGTTTTTGAATTTGAATAATGAGTGTTCCAGCTGTGTTAGGAATTCCATGGTATTCGATTCCCTTTTGCATCTGAGCCTTCCAGGGTAATGGAACCAATATTTTAACTTTTCATAGAAAAGTCTGCACATATAGGGTATGGCACATAGCTTCCTCGTACATCCATTACACAATAGGGCGTGCGCTCGCATTTTAAAAAATCATAAAGGTCTGGTGCTGTGGAGAGGAGATGGTGGAAAGTGGTAGTGGGTAGGTTGAGGGATTATAATATATTGTGGCGATATCCTTATAAGTTTGTATTAGTCGAGTGCACTTTCGCTTAATGAATAGCATCTTCAGAACTTCGAAATAGCATCAAGTGGTAGGTGAGCCTTTGTTTTATCGCATTTTTTGTATTCAGTATGTATTGGCCTCAGCAGATAAGGTGGGGAGGTAGTATTATTGTGCATCTGGTCTTTGTACTCCCTGGTGCAGGGGCGGCTACTGATAGGAGCATAGGCGCATGTGCACCCACAGCCAATAAAAAAAAATTCAAAGTTCGTTCCTCTGGGTTTGAAGAGTAAGTTGGCTAGTGACAGAAGACTCGATCGTAGGTACTGTGCTAGTTGAATCTACGTGCGAAAACGGAGGCAGAGAGTCTTTCTTCACCCATCACACCCGTTAGGAGCATCCATTTGGATCTGCTCTGTTTTAGGGGAGGATGACGTCATGGTGACGTGTTTCGAGGGAGGCAGGCACGTGAGATTGACCAACCAGAGAGCATGAAATGTGCCTTGGAGCGCAAAACTGAACTGATGCGCCACCGTCAGAGAGCTCTGCAATCTGGGTTTTCTTATTGATTAATACGTAAACACAGAGTCGAACAAAACTGATAAGGGATTTCCATTTTTCGTTTTCATTCCACCGTTTTGTTCAAAGTATTGTGATTATTTAGGAGTTTTATAGGTACGATGAACAATTTGGTGCATTACATTAAGCTATTCGCGTTTGTCGGTTGTGGAAAAGTGTGACATTCGAGAAACTGGCTGCCCCTTGCCGTCTCTACCTGGACTCCAGCAGATATTGAAATTTAGAAATCGTGCAGATTCGTACCGTAAGTTTAAAATCTAATATTATAAGAAGGTAGATAGGCTTTGTGGGTGTGAAGTGACTAACAAATTATTTTGCTTTGCTTGCCTACTTTGTTCTACCAACCGAAATGAGGCTTGAGTTAAAGACGGCATACATGCTCTAGTATATTTGCGTATATTGGGTCGTCAAAATATAATGCAACAACTCGACAGTGCATATCGTCTTAATCTGATGCAAAAAAATGTAACGGTTAAGAAAAATAGGTACATTTTATCTCGAATCATTGAGAATTTTATCATCGAGCTAGCCATGCGTGGATGATAGGGAAGATTATTCGAATCCCGGAGTCTTCAAGGGGCTCGTTAATTTTTCTTCCGAGTTGGACGATGTTTTGAATCGTCACGGGCAAATACACATTTCAGCTATTGCAATAAGATGGGTGCATTTCTTGGGTTTAAACCTTTAATGATTAAGTATTTCAGAATTTCTGTTAACCACTAGAGAACATTTTTCGTGTCTATTGCACCTACGTATTTAGTACCGTTTGCAATTCTAAGATGAAAACGCTGCAAATCATTGCTCAAAGGTTTATTATTTTCTGTATAGATCACCCTTCTGTATAGATCACTGGTTCTCCATCAATAGCACCTACCACCATCTGTATTCTCCCTTGACCTTCCCTCTCAAATTTCAGTTTCCTGCGTTCAATAGGATTGAAAATGGCTTTCGAGCTCACTCAGCTGATCAGTGATCTCAGGAGTGAAGAAGATCTCCTCGAATGCTGGAGATGCCTGGAAGAGCACTTCCATTCAATAGGATTGAAAATGGCTTTGGAGCTCACTCAGCTGATCAGTGATCTGAAGAGTGAAGAAGATCTCCTCGAATGCTGGAGACGCCTGGAAGAGCACTTCCATTCAATAGGATTGAAAATGGCTTCGGAGCTCACTCAGCTGATCAGTGATCTGAAGAGTGAAGAAGATCTCCTTGAATGCTGGAGACGCCTGGGAGAGCACTTCCATTCAAAAGGATTAAAAATGGCTTCGGAGCTCACTCAGCTGATCAGTGATCTGAAGAGTGAAGAAGCCTTTGAGCAATGATTTGCAGCGTTTTTTACCCACCAACATTTTTTTTACCTACCAACTTTTTTTTACCTACCAGCTAGGTACTACCTACCACACCATACTGGCTTCACACCTTCACAATCAAGTTTATTAGAAAGAACTAAACGCTTCACACTCGATTCGAAAAATAGAAAGCTTCATATAGAAATTTGATTACTGGTTACGCAGAAGGCAAAACTGTATACAAATCGAAGAAATGAACAGCGATCGCATTTTAGTCCGATAAAATTTCAACGGAGATTAGACCTCTTTTGCGATTCACACTCATGATTCTGTTTTATCGAAGGAAAACCTTCAAGTACTCGTAGGGACCGAACGGTTTGTCCTACAGAGCTCCGGGTGGTCTCAAAAATTTTTAAAAATTCAATACTATTTAAAATTGGTGAAAAAACGATACCTTTATTTCGAGAGTTTTCGAGCTAGGGCACTCTTGAAAATTTCAACCCTTAATTTTCACCCCTTAGAAGTGACCTACATCAACCAAAAGCTTCGCGGCACAACTAGACCCCAAATGGAGCCCTTATACCAAATTTGAACCAAATCGGTCCAGTGTTGCTAAGAAAAGTGCCGCGGACGGCGTACGGCGGACGGACGGAAATTTTTTTATTCGATTTTCGTATTCTACGTACCTTGAAACGTAAAACATCAAATTTTGAGGGGGGGTTAAAATTTTTTTTTCTTGCTCGATTCCAAAGGCTTATTATTGAAAATAATAAACCAAAAGTTACCAAGATTTATCCCATTTGCATATCGTTGAAATTTCTATTTGGCAGAGAAAAACACTTATTCTGTCCCTTCTCCATAGCCTCTCCTGATCTCTATGCACCCCCTGAGTTTCGGGGCAGAAGCCGCCACTGCCCTGGTGTCATCAAATTTAGTGGTATTTCCGGTGGGAAAATAGTTCTGATGAAGGGTCTTCATATACTCTGGTTTTATGTTTAGCAATACCTCCAGTGGGGTGACACTTAGTTTTTTGCAGAGAACAGAGGCATTCAAGGGCTTGTTCATCAGGGGATCTGACTTAGCGTTCAATTTCACTATTGTGTGCCTATGAATTTTAAATTTTTCCGAATTAACTGGGTTGCCTTGAGCACGTGAGTCTTTTATAAAAAGGGTTTGGTGCTGGGGGTCTGTTTGGTGGTGGGTTTGGTTTGGTGGAAACTGGTAGGAGAAGGAGGTTCCAGGTAGTGCTAGCTGGGTCTCGACATGTGGATCGGCTAGAACCCCTATTTCAGTTGCCTGAGAAGGCTTCCCAATTGGGCGGCTGTTTGTGCTGTGGAGGAGCAGCATCTATCCAGCAGATGGCTGGTAGTGGTTGCTGAGTAGAGGATGATGCAGGCTGGTGCATCTGCTGCTTCTTCTCTATGACTCCCTCAGTGCTCTCCTGAAAGGGAGCAGCTCTGTGAGCTATCGGCGAGTTTGGATTTCAAAATACTGCCCAGTTTCGGGCTCTCATGAAGCTAAATAAGATCTGTTACTTCCTTACTTAATAAATAAATTATATTGGGTGTAACAGTTTTGTGCAGTTGAAAGATAAACACCAATTTACATTTATCGCTTACTGGTTGGAATTGAACTTTCTACCCCTCATTCAATGGAATATCCCCTGGAATACATGCATTACTAAACACTACATTTTGGTTCGACATCTTTTTTCGTATTTCTGATTGGGGATTTGATTATGAATCTGACAGCTCCTCTTAGTAACTAACGATGGTGGTGTTTTGACTTTGTAGGAGCAGCTTTCAGCAATTCCTTCGGTCCTCAAGCCTTCAACAGCTCTCTTGAGGCATTTGTCGGAAACCCCCACTTCATGCAGGCGCTGGCTGCCTTCGGTTTGTTTGGTGGCAGCGAGTCGAGTGCACCAACCATCACCAATGCAGGCTTACCGGAGTTGAGATCGTTACGCACTGTTAGAGGTTAGAGCTTCAAAAATGATAGTCTCATAATAACTCTCTGAATTTCAAGTCTTCAGTGGTGAGATCTATAATTATGTTCATTTTGTTTGATACATTGAAAAGTTTTAGTTATATTTGGGCAATTTATTTGTTTGATTTGTTCCCCTTAACAAACTTTGATTGCAGTAGCTTCATGCTCTTCAAAAATTCCTCATTGGTGCGATTAATTACATTAGATTCTGAGCTTCATACTCAATACAAAGAATCTCTTTGGAATGCTCACTAATCTGAGTTTGTTATTCCATTATCACGTACTAGTCGGTAAACTTGACCGCTTTATTTGTAGGTAAAACAAAAAGATTTGTGAACGCTCCTGTGGCCAGAACCATTCAGACTCGGCAACAAACGTCAGGTCGAGACGTGAATGACAACGGAGTCGATCTATCTCAAATGCCTTCCAACAAAGTCGACGATCTCCTGTACTGCTCCTTCTGTGATTACTCCACTAAGCTGAAAGGCACTTTGAATATTCATATGATGAAGCACGAAGCGTCCAAGCAGTTCAGCTGCTCTGAATGCAGCTATACTACTTCAAGGTATTCTTAACTAACTACTGATAAATTCCCATTAGGTATTTTCCAACCACCCTGTCCGGGGCTTGTTCATAACCTAGAGTCCATTGTTTTGAACATGTTTTGAACTACCGACCAATATGCTCCCTATCAACCATCCCTAAATTATTCGAGAAACTAGTGGTAGCTCAACTCTCACCAATTTTCAATCGATTCTTAGCCCCTGAGCAGCATGGCTTTGTGAGAGGGCGCTCTACCATGACAAATCTGGCAAGTTTCCAGGAGTATACGCTCTGCGCTATTGGGGAGGGTCATCAGGTGGATCTCGTCACGACTGACTTCTCAAAGGCTTTTGACAGGCTTCCTCACAGAACGATTCTTGATGTGCTCTCATCATTGGGGGTCTTTGGGCCCCTCCTTCCATGGATTGATAGCTATCTCAACGATAGACAGCTTTCTGTTCGCATTAAAGGCGTCGTCTCTGGTCCATTCCCAGCAACCTCTGGAGTACCTCAGGGTTCGCACTTGGGCCCCCTTCTTTTCAACCTTGTCATCAACGGGGTCAGTTCAGTACTTCGGGGAGCAAATTTTTTGATCTTTGCTGATGACCTGAAGCTATTTGCCCCCTTGAGGGACTCATCTGCCTGCTTGCGCCTGCAGCGGTATATTGATGCCCTTAGCCAGTTGTGCCTCCTCAATGGCCTGACCCTCAACCCGTCCAAGTGTGCAGTCACTTCATTTCATCGTTCTCATTCGCCAGTACTCCACAATTATACCATAAATGGAGTTGAGCTACCACGCAAGACTAGCATTGTGGACCTTGGACTCAACCTTGACTACCAGCTCGCATTTACGGACCATATTGCTCGGGTGGCGGCTCGAGGAATGCGCACACTTGGATTCCTGAAGCGGAGTGCAAGGGAGTTCAATAACGCGTCAGCATTGGTAGCCCTCTTCAAGACACACATCCAAGCCAATCCTTGAGTATGGTTCCATCATCTGGAGCCCTCAATACGAATGCCACATTGAACAGATCGAGCAGGTTTTCAGAGCCTTCCTTCGCTACCTTGCTTTTAAGCTTGGCATTCCCCGTGATCGGTTAAATTATGCTGACCTTTCTCGCCGCTTCAATCTTCTCTCTCCTCGTCACCGTCGCCTCTGTGCGGATGTTACCTTTCTTCATGGTCTACTTTCTGGAAGGACGGATTCGCCCGATCTACTGGCTCACATTGGAGTCCATGTTCCCCGCCCTGCATCCCGTACAGTTTTCCCCTTTGCCGTCCTGTTTTCCTCTACTAA
The DNA here is from genome assembly GCA_009739505.2 of Apolygus lucorum. Lineage (NCBI taxonomy): Eukaryota > Metazoa > Arthropoda > Insecta > Hemiptera > Miridae > Apolygus > Apolygus lucorum. The sequence continues at coordinate 27,369,687 of CM019170.2, forward strand.
CTACCTACTTCATCGTCCCTTTAGTCGAATTCCTCGCGAGGTAAACCTTCTTTCAACTTCTCCTCCCTTCATAGACATCCTCTCTTCGCCACTCTCCTCTCTCAGAACGCTTCTCGTAAACCACCTTCACTCAGTGACTTGAATCTATTTACCAGAAAATACTACATCTTCTATATTGTTATTGGGCATGTCCCGTTTCTATCATAATAAATAAATAAATAAACATGTCCTGGATTGGGTATTAGATAGGGCATTACCAAAAACGTGAGTGGTATTTGAATGATTTTTTTTTTCAGGTCGAGTGATTTAAAAAAGCACTTCAGAATCCACACCGGCGAGAAGCCTTTCAAATGTGAAGAATGCGATTACCGGAGTACCGAGCTCGGAGCGCTGCGCAAACACATGCTAACCCACAGTTGCGACAACCCCCATTGTTGCCCGCACTGCGAGTACGTCTCCCCTCGAGTAGGCGACCTCAAGCGCCACATGCACATCCACAGCGACAAGAAACCCCACCAATGCCAACACTGCGATTACAAGGCGGCGCAGTTGCAGCACTTGCGCAAGCACATGTTGATTCACACCGGCATCAAACCGTACCAGTGTACTTACTGCGACTACAGATGTAGAGAGCCGAGGAACCTCAAAACGCACATTCAAACCCACACGGGCGACCGACCTTACGGGTGTCCTCACTGTCAGTACAAGGCAGGGCGGTTGGGGACATTGCGACGTCACATTACCAGCATCCATCCAACCAACGATCAGTTGGTTATGCCAGAAGTCTCACAGCATTTTCTTGTAGGAAATGAAGTCATAGGAACCAATGAGCAAGAACAAGAAGAAGAGATTCAAACTGCAGTCTGAATATTCCAGTTGAAATCTTTAAGAATTCAAATTCAGGTAAACACACACACTGTTCCTCGCCTAAAATGTTTTTTCTTTGTTTTTCAGAGAGCTGTCATCTCTTATTATAAACGACAGCTGACGTAATTTTGAATGAGTTTAACTCAATTTCACCAAAAAGGGTGTTGTTTCTCTATCGTTTATGTTCTTTTCTTGTGAATGATGAAATAGGACAAAAATGACTAGTCTGTGGTTCATACGAGGGTCATCCAAATAGTAAGTTCTCAACATTTTTTTAAAAATCGAAAAATGCTTGTATTTTCACAAAATTGACAGAATAGTCCGCAAATTGACTAAATTTTTTTTTATAATGCCAATTTTATGAAGGCTGAAGCAGGCGGCGGTGTACGCCAAAACATGAACTCCAATAAAGAAATATAAAAATGGACTCCAAAATTCTCTACTCAACAATATGGTCACACCATACATCCACCTAAGTAATTATTATAAATTGTGTGGTGTGTAAGGGTTTGAACTGCACTGACTCGCTGCTCCACTCTGAATTGGCTATCTCTCCGCTCTCTTTGCTCTTCTCTCGCATCTCATGTCACAGCTCCACTCAGCAACCGTCGTGATAGGTTGGTAATGTCTCATCCAAACGAAGTCAAAAGTTCTTGATGACTCCCGCAATGTGGGGGATTGGAGGTGGTGAAGGAGACTACACCCTTGGTTGGCATACCCTTTCCACGTTTCAGAATGGCCCTTCTGATTTTTATCGGTATTGCAGCCCATATGTCAACTGGATTGAAGGAGTTTGTGTGTGTAAAAGACTCACAGCTGGTCCAGGGAGCTGTCCAGAAGTGGTTAAACTTGAGCTGCCAGACATTGAATATTACAAAATAGTTGATTTGATATTGACAAATAATCTTTTTAAAAAATCATCCCCAAGTCAATAGAATCAGGTAACAGACACAGCCTCATTTTTCAAAAAATAACGCACATGGTTAATTTAAATCCGGCTATTGTTGTATTTAGTATTTCGTAGCAATATTTCTTTTTACATGGTAGAGTCTGGTGTGAAAAATACCCGCAATTTTAGAAATTTACTTAAAATAAAGTAGTACAATTACATGGTTTTTTGTAAAGGAAAAGGCGCCTCTCTGTAAGCACCTCGCCAGGTGAAGTAAATCGAAGACTGTGTCGACCGTACAAAGATGGGAAATTTGGATGGAGAGATTGATATCTATAATTCTCAGGTACTTACTTGGCTCAGGAGTGCCACCTGCCCCTTTGCAGTAGATCTCTGAAGTAGGGATGGGACATCGGAACAAAAACATCGATGTCAACATTGGTTTCATAACATCAATGGCGTGAAACATCGTTGACTCAACCATCGATATCTCTAGTGCCAAACATCGATGTCATCATCGATAAATCAATAATTCCACATTCTGACAAGTATTGAAAAATGCTAAAATTATTACACAACGGTTATTTTTTCTGTACAGATACTTCTTTTTGGTTTATTATTTTCAATAATGAACCTTTGGAATCGACCAAGAAAAAAAAAATTTTAACACCCCCTCAAAATTTGATGGTTTATGTTTCAAGGTATGTAGAATCCAAAAATCGAATAAAAATTTGGCCGTCCGTCCGCCGTCCGCCGTACGCGGCACTTTTGCCCCTTAGCATTGACCAATTTTGATGAAATTTGGTATGTAGGCTCCATTTGGGGCCTAGTTGTGCCCCGAAGATTTTGGTTGATGTAGGTCACTTCTAAGGGTTCCAAAATGAATTTTGAAATTTTGAAAACGCCCTAACTCAAAAATTTTGATATAAAGGTATTGTTTTTCCTTCAATTTAAGATTCTGTAGAATTTTTAGAATTTTTTGAGACCACGCGGAGCTCTGTAGGTCAAACCGTTCGCTCACTACGAGAATTTAAAGTTTGGACGTACGATAAATCAGAAACACGAGTGTGAATCGCAAAAGTGGCCTAATCGCCTTTCAAGTGTTAGCCGACCGAAATGCGATCAATGTTTTTCTTCATGTTTGATGGTTGGTGGCTTTGCAGACGAGTGATCTATATAAAAATAATAAACCATTGTGTAATAATTTGCAGCGTTTTTTTCTACTGCAAAGAACACGACTACCATCACACAAAGTTAACAACGAAGTTTATTTTGACAGAAAGTACCCATCTTCTTCTTGATTACTAAGGAAGTTCAACTTGTGATAAATATGACAACTCGATTCAAGAAAGGAATTAGAAAATAATTAGAAAGGCTCTCAAGAAATATTTTTTCTCATTTTAGTGAGAAAAACATGGATGTTGCTAGGAATAAAATCGACGAATATCGATAACATTGCTAACATCGATGTTGCTCGATGTTCGATAGTATCGAGATCTCTCAACATCGATGTTTTAACATCGAACCAAAAACATCAATTTTTCGAAACATGGATGTCAATGTCCCATCCCTACTCCGAAGCGAGGCACGATTACGATAAGCGGACCATGTGATAAGAATGCTGGAGGGAAGAATGCTTCTAATGGTGGAAGATGCGAGGATGGTGGGTAAGAGGAGAAGAGGGAGGCTAAGAAGTCGATGGGGTGACGAGGTAGATAGGGGCGCGTGCTGATTGGGAGTACGAAATTTGAGAGAAGTTGCAAAGGATCGGGATCGATGGAGAGACATAGTTCGGCAAACCAAGGACCTCATATGCCTGTAGAGCAAGAGTAGAGAGCGTGGGGGCTGCATCCTACGTCATGATGCGGTCGCCAAGCAGATAGCAGGTGACTTGTCATCTAGCAGCTGGGATGTTGAGTGGGAGAGATTATACCACATGCCGAGTGACCAAGGTAAGAAGCCCGACGTCGTAGCCGTCAAGCGTAACAGGTCTTGCATTATTCTGGATGTCCAGGTTGTCAATGACAGCTTGGACATGGAGCAGATCTGGCTGGCTAAGATAAGAAAGTAAGATAGAGATGATTTATGGCAAGCAGTGTCAGAGCTAAAAGGAGTAGCACCCAACAACATCAGGGTGATGACTGCAACCTTGTCATGGCACGGAGTTTGGTGCGGGAAAACTGCCACGTAGTTGTGCGAGTTGGGCATCTCAGTAGGCTTACTCCGTGGTGTCACCAGACACGTCCTGCTCGGCTCATATTTGAACTGGTGGTCTTTTTTAGAGGCACTTCCCTTCATCCCACCCTCCCACCACAACGTTCCTCATCTTCCCTCATCCCTAGAGCCGGCGTTGGGTGAGTCCTGGACGTCCTTCCCATTAATATTTGATTTTTTTATTTATTGCGTGCCCCCTCCTTCACAAAAGACAATTTTTCTTTGAGGGGAGATAATAAAAATATGCTTATATTAACTTAGATCGTTGAAATACAAGAGCCGGAGCATGATCTATTTTTTTTCTTTTTCAAATTATATGGTTAGCCTAAGTTCTTATCTGGATGACCCTCATATTTGGCCAGTAGTGTATGGTTTTAGTTGGTAGATGTACTGATTGAGAATTTTGGTAGTTTTTCGATATTTGCGATTTCACTGTTGATTAATTTCATACTGGTCTACCAATTATCTGTGACTGTCATGTGGACTCACTAGTCAGAAATATTGTTGGGTCGAATTCATCCCCAATAGATGAATCTTGATTCTCTGTACCTAGTTACAGTTGGTTCGATTAAATATTGTTTATTTAATATTAATTTATTTTTATGAGGAGTCGTCTGAATGAATTAATCGGAACTCTGTGGTTTTGAATGATGGCTGTGAATGGTGATTGTGGATCTGGCAAAGTCATAAATGTTATGTTAATTAAGTTGGTACATACTTAGCGATTTTGGCACAGATTTAGCGCGTTTCCACGGCAAAATAAAGTTAAAGGAAGAAGGGAGAAGGCTCACTTCAAGGCTCCAGGTGTGCTTTCCTTCATTTTGCCGCAATATCATTTCCATCCAAATCCGATGAAATGTTCAGGGTTTTCATGGATGCGTCTAGATGGTTTCCTATCACACTCAAGTCGATCAGTTCAATGGTGGATACTGCGCATGCGCAAACTTGAAATCCTCACTAAGCATCACTTCTAGTTTCCATTCGAGACTATGGATGGTTCCCTATGTCAGCGCCATGTCATCAAATTTGGGTTGTAGTGGTAGGTACTTGGAGATTGAAGTAGTGAGATTATCCATATTCATCGGATCATCTGTACAATAGTGAAATGGATACGAGGAAACTATGTGCCACACCAGTTTGGCAGCCTATTTTCAGTTACCTAGATGTTTATTGTTTTTTGCATACGTTACAATTATAGTGCTAGAATCGATTTTAAGTTCAAAGCGTTACATTTGAGAGATTTATCAGCTCAACGTTGTTACCCTGTTTCATCCTACAGTTACTCATGTTCACCGTATCACGAGTAGAAGTACCAAAAATGAACTCCGAAGGAATTCAAAGAACTTGAGCGATGTAAAAGTAAGTATACCCCTTTAAATGGAGAGGGTTTCACCAACGGCTCAACTCTAAAGATTATTGGTAACTGCTGCTCGCCAGCTGCTACTATTCCAAACAATTTCCCGAGCCAACAGGTCCTAACTTAAGTGATCCGAATGGTTCATCTAAACAAATAACGGCCGTTGGTATGTGAGCATTGTTTATCATGTGCCTATATATTGTATCTGGTCAGAAACTCCAATAGTCCTAGCAAATTACTCTTAAGACGCGTCCACACTTGCAACACTCAGCCGCTCCAAACTTCGCTCCGATCCTCTGGCGTGTTTGGGGCGGCAAAACATCAAAGGAATGAGGATCGGAGGAGCGGAGCGCAGTCCGATCGCTCTGTTGGCGGTTTTTCATCTTACATCAAAGAAATGTTCGGAGTGGGGTGAGCTTTTATATGGGCGGAACAAGGTTTGGAGCGCTGCGATGTTCGGGGCAAAAGATCGGAGCAAGGTTCGGTGCGAGGATCAGAGCAAGATTCGGAGCAAGGTTCAGAGCGAGGTTTGGAGCGGCCGAATGTTGCAAGTGTGGACGCGGATTTATTGACCAACTCTGAATTCGTAGTATATTCAGGAAGTTTGGATCAGTCCCCAGTCGAGGGAAATTAATTTTAATGACGTAACAGTAGGCGCAGTCGACAGGACCAAAATGGCTCCTCGGCATTCTCCGAGGACAATTATTGTTATGTCATCGAAACACGGTCCCTCTAGACAGGAGCTGCTCCCACCAGTTACAAACTGTGGAGTTGCAGATCCCCAGCCCATATTCAAAGAATACCTTCAAAACTCAAGATGAAGGTGGAACTCCCTGGGTTTTAAAACACTGGCCAAAAGTGCCCACCTCCCTGATGAGGTTGCAATCAGCTATCTCCTTGCCTCTGTCTATTCACTTCCTTGGCTCAGTGGTAGTTAGCCCAAGCACTTGAGTGGCAACCCAGTTGATACATCGGGGCATTTGATTGGCCCTGCCTCAGCCACCTGAGTACTTTTGGAGTGGACTGTTGCATTTCAGAAATTCAGTCCCACACCTTCGCACCTGTTCCACACGCATAGGTCGCACTGCATTGTTTACTTTTGCAGTCGTTTTTGCTGGGTTTTTCGCTCAAAAACGATTTATTTGACAGTCTGGGAGACGATAATTGAGGTACGCTTGTTCCTGTTATTAAAATTTTTATTCACAAAATAATGAGAATGTAAGTTGGTAGGTAACACACAAATTTAAAAATTATCTTGTAGGTATGGTAAAAATGAAACACCTACGCAAATTTAAAAACTAAAAACGTAATCAAAACTTCTAAAATTTGTAGGAAGTAACAAATGTTATTATATGAAATTAATAGTAAATAAAACCAAACTGCAAAATATTGGTAATGTATAAACTAGAACGTCACAATGGAACTTTTTTGAAATCACAGCAAATAAAAGTGATAGGTAATCAAGAAATTTTGGAAGACAAACACTGATGACTCCTAAAATCAGACTAGGTTCCTAGAATCCAAATTCAGTCTTCTTCATCGCAACTCATGTTTTGGCTCTCTGCACACGTTTGGCATGTCACTCCACCATTCCGTTCTTGAAACGAAACTGATTTACAACTTGTACATTGCCGATTGGGTTGCAAACTGGATGCCACCTGGCGTGTGGAATCATAAACAAAGCATATTGAGGAGGGACGGGCGATTTCTCAGAATATATATCAAAGGGCAATCATTTTCTCTCGAATGCGGTGTAAACACCACGCGCGCGACCGATGGAAGGTTAATGCGTCGAGGTTCGGCCAATCAAATGACCCCATGTGAACCCTCCTTCAGTATTTGTAGAAGGGAATAAGGATAAAACATATTCGGAAATAGGGATGAAACATCGACTGCATATTATCAATAATTGGTTTTCTTCAATATATCTAAAAATCAATAGAGTTTTTGCACGCCACTGAGGCCTGTGGAACTTCTTCACAAAGCTCGTAATTCACGGGTGACAATGAATTTGCCTCCCACCAACAGTGGGCGATGATGATAGGGTTCCCCAGACAGTCACCCATTTCTAGAGCCCCCCTCCCTCCCCCTCCGGCACGAGCGCCTCCCCCCCCCCTCTGTAGATAGTTAACAGGCCTCCTCCTTCAACTGGGTAGCATCCTCGGTTGCTCGCGCTAGTCTCCTCCTAACGGGGCCCGTCAAATTTTGGCAGCAAAAACTCTATTAATGTTACCTATATATTGGATCAAAATCATCGATAATCGATAAACTTTTACTCCTCACAACACACTTTTCATTTAGTTTTTTACTCTTCAATCAAAGGCAAACCCAGTAAATGAAATGAGAACGATAGTTGACTAAAAAACATTGGTGTACGGTGGGTGGACGGAAATTTTTTAATGATATTCGGATTCTACATACCTTGAAACGTAAAACATCAAATTTTGAGGGGGGGGGGGATAATAAACCAAAAAAATACGTGGTATGTGGTAGAGAAATTTAGAGCTAATCAACCTGAATGCTCTCCATAACTCTTGAAATTGAATCGTAAGGTAGAATAAGAATCATGAACCAAGGAAGTTAAATAGTTTTTTTATTATTTTAGGAGACAAACGAAATCAAACCAATTACAAAACACACATTAACGAATAATTATTGGAGAGCGAATCGAGAAGAGATAACTGATAACTTGAGAGGTGTGTACCTACTGTGATCACAGCGCTCATAGCGGGAGCCGGAATTAAGGATAAAAATCGATTATCGATAATGGTATTGAAAAAATCGATATTTTGACCCGGGATTACAAGGTTCATTCTAGCATTCAGGAAATGTTCCCTGAATAGGAAATCTGAGATAGTACCTCGATTCGTAAATTTATTTTTCTTATCAGCAAAAAGTATGAAAAAACGAAAAGAGCATGATTATTTTTCAAAAATATCGGCGCAAAATTATCGATGACCGATAATTATCGACAGCGTCAAAGTTGATTGAAATGATCGATAATCGGGTCAAGATATCGATTTTCCAATATTATCGATAATCGATTCTCACTCCTAGTCGGAAAGTGTGGAGATCAATCCCTTGTCGAGGGAAGTAAATGGACAGAGGCGATTCGATAGCTGATCTCAACAGTTGGGCCAAAGCTCTGTAGTCCCGTCGTCAAATGTTCATTGTTGTTATCTTATAAAATTGGATATTGTAGGTTCGTTGTGATTGTTATCATAGTTTATTGATTTTTTTCTGTAATATCGAAGTTCAATATTTCAAAATGACTCGATAATTTGAACTCTGAAAGTGAGACTGTGCTGTCCGTAAGTGACGAAAAAAAGCTTAGAAATGAAATGTCGATTTTTCCTAGTCATTCGATGTGTGTACTGTGCAATACCTGATCTTATTTAGAAAAAAAATAACCACTGATGAAATACCTTGAAACACTGTCGTCTTGTTTCCGGAGCTAAAACTTATTATATTCTGTCAGCTGCTTTTAATGGCTAATTTGGATTTAATTCTGATGTTTTAAATGGTATTATGTGAGAATTAGGTAGACTATTATATATATATAATAATTATGTTATTGTTTTGAGGGTGATATATATATATTGATAGTTCATTTATTTGCGTATTAGCTCTTATTTATATTGAAACAATACAATTGTGAATTGATGAATAAAGATTTTTGTTGATTTTTACGCACATTTTAATTTTTTATCGTGTAAAACCCTTTCCTGGTCAAAATGTAGGAACGGGTTGATTTTGGTTATTGAACGATTTGCGTTTCTTTTTTCGTTTCAAATCTTTCCAGTTGTTTTTCACCATTTTAAAAACCAATTAAATTTTGGTTTATTATTTTCAATAATGAACCTTTGGAATCGACCAAGAAAAAATAATTCACCCCCCCCCTCCCCCCCCCTCAAAATTTGTTGGTTTACGTTTCAAGGTACGTAGAATCCAAAAAACGAATAAATCTGGTGCCTCGCCAGGGGGCCCCCTGGACCCCCGGATGGTTACTGCTTAGAGCCTTCGGCTACAATTCAAGAAATATGGAAACTTTTTTTGTTTGTTTGCTGTTTTCTTTTACAAGGAATTTGTTCTCTGTTGTTTTCATTTAGCTCTTTATGGCCCTGATTTTCAAATAGCTCATTTCATTAGGAGCATCTAGGGAAAGAAAATGGTGGAACAGCGTGGGCGCAGCGATGAACCTTCCGGAGCTCAAAAACCTAGGTTATCTCTCTCATCAGTTGGCTTATGTGATGTAGGTGTTGGCTTTCCGTGTGTTGTGTTTCTAATTATTGCGTAAATAATAGAGTGCTTTAAAAATTAATGTTGTTTACCTAAGAGTATATAAATTTTCATTTCAGACTGAATGCCTTTCTTATTGATGCCTCAAACAGATTTGATTGACTTTCTCATGAAGGCAAATTTCTAGTTTCCTACAGATTAGGCAGGGATTTACAGACATTACCATCAGTCGATAACGAAGGTGCATCCATCTTGCCAAAAAACAAGAGAAGGTTTAGCTAATTGTCGCTAGATAGCGCTCGGGCCGTTCCACCACTTCCTTTCCCTAGATGCTCCTCATTTCGTTAACCTCTTGATGTCCCAAAGGTATTGTTTTGTTATTATTAGGAAATCGAGAACATCTAAAACGTCGAATTACACATCGCAGCTAAAAGCCAAGGTTACAAGATCCTTTGATTACTTTTTGGTAAAAACGATGCCAGCCAACTACATAAATAGAACGCTGCAAATTATTACACAAAGGTTTATTATTTTTCTATATAGATCACTCGTCTACAAAGAACACGGCTTTGCCATTTTTACCACCAACCAATATGAAGAAAAACATCGATCGCAATTCGGTCAGCTAAAATGTGAACGGAGATTAGGCCTCGTTTGCGATTCACACTCGTGTTTCTGATTTATCGTAAGTCCAACCCTTAAATTCTCGTAGGGAACGAACGGTTTGTCCTACAGGGCTCCGCGTGGTCTCTAAAAATTCAATTGGTACTATCTTAAATCGATGGAAAAACAATACCTTTATATCAAAATTGTTTGAGTTAGGGCGTTTTCAAAATGTCAAACCTTATTTTTCATCCCTTAGATGTGACCTACATCAACCAAAATCTTCGGGGCACAACTAGACCTCAAATGGAGCCTACATAACAAATTTCATCAAAATCGGTCAATGTTAAGTGGGAAAGTACGACGGACGGACGGCCAAATTTTTATTCGATTTTTGGATTCTACGTACCTTGATACGTAAACCAACAAATTTCGAGGGGGGGGGGGGGGGTTAAAATTTGTTTCCTTGGTAGATTCCAAAGGTTCAACATTGAAAATAATAAACGAAAATCCGCTAAATTGGAGTGGGTTCTTACTATGCATAAAAGTGAAGATGACAAAGCTTCGCAAGAAAAACGAACTTGGCAACAGAGAAGGTATATGTTTACAACAACACAGAGAAGGAATGCTGAACCATGCAACGAGAAGGATTGTGGACCAAGCAACAGGAAGGAATCAGGCTCTGGAGAGTTTGGACTATCAATGAGGACCGTAGTGTTTCGAAACTCGGCGCTTCGCGCCTTGAAACCCGGAGTGTTGAAAATGACGTATGATGGGAGGGTTGGAAAAGGCGTAGGATCGGGGTGTTTAAAACGCGCGTGACACCTTCGCGTAATTACCCTAGGGCATAACATGTCCCACGTTAAAATTTTCCGTCAGTTCACCGTACGCAGCACTTTCCTTAGTTCCCATTGACTGATTTGATGAAATTTGGTATATGGGCTCCATTTGGGGTCTAGTTGTGCCGCGAAGCTTTTGGTTGATGTAGGTCACTTCTAAGGGATGAAAATTAAGGGTTGAAATTTTCAAAAGTGCCCTAGCTCGAAAACTCTCGAAATAAAGGTATTGTTTTTTCACCAATTTTAAATAGTATTGAATTTTTAGAAACCACACAGAGCTCTGCAGGACAATCCGTTCGCTCCTATGAGAACTTAAGGGTTGGACTTAGGAAGGTTAAGGACCCAGCCAGCATTGCCCACAGACCTACTGGAGGTAGAAATGTCATCCTCAATTGAAGCAAATTATAGCATTTATCTTTCATGGTCTGGGAGATTCGATGTTGACTCTTCGAATTTGGAGATTTGATGAGAGTCAATGTGCATGCGCTCCGGCTCATTCGATGATTCGATTTACCATGGGCTGAAGGCGTCGTAAACCGAGATTCGACGTCGAATCACAAATGTGATCCTAGCGGCAGTCGTGCGAAGCAACTATCATAACATCAACAAACAGATGTTCTCGTCCTTTTTTTCTGAGTTTTTCTTTTAACAACACTTTTTTTTGTTTTTTATTCCGTTTGTTTTTATTCTTAATAAATGGGTTTTTTTCTCGATTAGATGAGTGGAGCTGAGCCATCCAAGCGGCTAAGGAAAAATGCGACCATCTGATGGTCTGCTGGAGAAGTGGAAATGTTGCTTTCTGGCATTAAAGCGAGCATATCCACTGGGCTGAAAGCTGAATCTGGGAGCCCGAGAAGCGTTCTGATTGGTGGAGCTCACAGAGTAACGGAGACAAGTTAACAGAGAAGAAAGCCAACGTTAAAATGGTGTGCAAGCATTTTTGAGGCTGCCTCAGTTGCGCCATCTACTTCCAGCTAGGATTGAGAAACTACTACGGAAGTGGCGGAGGGAGAGGGCACACTCTTCATACCGCTTCTTTTCAAATCCTTTCAAATGACCAGAAATTGATAACTTTTCGTTTCATCATCATTTAGATTTGTAAAAATTACTTGGAAATTCCAATCGAGGAGATAGGTATTTTCCAAGTTGCCCTCACAATGGGGTATTTCGGTCAATTTTTTTTATTTTTTTTTTTCAAAAGAGTATGGCTCAGGAATAACGGTAATCGGGTCTGTTCGTCGAGAAAATGTTTTTAAAAAATCAGAGAAGCTAAGGAAAGTTGAAGATTTGAATGGTGTGACGTAGCTAGCCAATCGTGACGTAGCTAGCCAACTGTCTTTGAAAAAGTATCCATGCACAGTAACCCCTCTTGGATACTACAACATTCTACTCACATACGCGCGCGGGGCTGTCCGCGGCGTAGTCCTTGCCTAGTGTGTGTGCATTTATAGCGGCCTGCCTTTTTCAAACGTGTGATCTCTTTAATTAATTTTTCTACCACATGTTATAGTATCATTGGGCTAATAGTTGGTGTATATAGGTTTTCAAGGGTGCTGAATCCAAATTTGAGGTCAAAAACCTGAATTTCCGACCCACCGAAATACCCCATTGTTGTTGTCCCTATTGCCAGTTGTTCAAATGTTGAATCGACAACTGCCACCCATAGAAACGTTTGAAACCCAGTGTATTATAGAAAATCGCTCGATTTTTTCGTACATATCGCGAATATAACTAAATGTTATCAAATTAATTACTTGGATGCGGCCGGTAACGCACCAAGGAGAAAAATATGTGATTGTTGTGATGAGGTTGGGAACAAACGATCGTGAACCAGTCGTGAACGCGATCTGTTGCTTTCCGCTATAACTACGTCCTGGAGCTCCACCAATCAGAACGCTTCTCGGGCTCCCACATTCAGCTTTCAGCCCAGTGGTGGAGCTCCAGGACGTAGTTATAGCGGAATGCAACAGATTGCGTTCACGATCGTTTGTTCCCAACCTCATCACCTTGTTTATCACATATTTTTCTCCTTGGTGCGTTACCGGAAGCATCCAAGTAATTAATTTGATAACATTTAGTTATATTCGCGATATGTACAAAAAAATCGAGCGATTTTCAATAATACACTGGGTTTCAAACGTTTCTAAGGGTGGCAGTTGTCGATTGAACATTTGAACAACTGGCGATAGGGACAACAACAATTGTAAGTGGAACTTGGAAAATACCTTTCACCTCGATTGGATTTTTAAAGTAATTTTTGCAAAGCTTAATGATGATGAAACAAAAAGTTATCAATTTCTGGTCATTCGAAAGGATTTGAAAAGAAGCAGTATGAAGAGTGTGTCCTCTCCCCCCCACCACTTCTGTAGTAGTTCCTCAATCCTAGCTGAAAGTAGATGGCGCAACTGAGGCAGCCTCAAAATGCTTGCACACCATTTTAACGTTGGCTTTCTTCTCTGTTAACTTGTCTCCGTTACTCTGTGAGCATAGCGCATTCTCCTTTCTAGCATGGAACATGTTTCAGCCATGAGCTAAGTACCAAAATGCGTTCAAAATTGTGTGACGGAAGTAGCAAGGGTTTTCCTTTGAGAGAAGACTTCTCATCGGTAGGTACCTATTCAGAATTCTGAACCATGATCCTTTTTTAATTCTAGCCGTAATTTTTTCGTTCGTATACTAGGAACTTTTTAATAGGATTTATTAGGAACCTCTGGGGTATTCTCATTTTTCAACTAAAGCCGTGTTTTCCTGTCGAAGGGTTATATTCTGTCGCGTCGAACGGAGTACGCCGGCGGGATCCCGTCGGGCGGAGAGTGACGTACCACGCAGCGTGATAATGTTTTCCTGTGAGCGTGTTACAACCGATGTCACGCGGCGGGACAACCGTTTTTCACTTGAGCTGTCTAGAAGTCAACCATGGATGGAGAAGATATAATAATTGTTGCTGAACTCCTCCGACGGAAGCCTACGGATCAAATGTTCCTAGAAAGAGGAGAAGAATGAGCATACAACACTCTCATCTCTCAACACCTACTAGACAATGGAGTTAGATTCAAAGAATATTGTCGGTTCACGCATGTTCAATTCTCCTTCTCGATTTCCCTGGTACGAGAAAAGTTGAGTCCCTTTCGGTAGAGTAGCAAAACCAATATCACCCTCGGGTATGTTCATTAAATCAAAAAATATAATTTGGTGGTAATAAAGTTCATTGGTTGGTACATATGCGTACATATGCTAGATAATAATATTATAAAGAATAAATAAAGATTCAATATTGTAAAGATTAATATATAAAGATTAATTTTATTTGTAAACAGATTAACTCTATTTGGAAATACTATATAATATATAGTAGGTATTTTATTTTACAAATAAAATTAATCTTTTTGAAAATGAAATTCAACTTTTTACTAGTAAATTTATTTTTCTTACACATATTCAGACCTTTTTCAAATGAAATTAATCTTTTTGCGAATAAACTCAAACTTTTTGACAGTAAACAAATAGGAAGTGTCAGATGCGCATGCGAATCCCGCAGCGTCGAGCGTCATAGACACCTCCTGAAGCACTCGAGCGTCTTACGTCGACGGAACACGCCAGCGGAAGACGTACTCCGCTCGACAGGAAAACGGTTGCCTTCTTTTCCCATTGAAGGAGTGGTCGACGTGACCCCGCCAGCGTACTCCGCTCGACGCGATGGGATATAACCCGTCGGCAGGAAAACACGGCTTAAAAGGAAATTAATGAACATGCGGTTCTTTTGGCACTGACTTGGTTATCATCTGATGCCGCAAGGAGCGCTACGTACAATTAGATTTTCGACGATTCGATGGGGAAAATGTGGGAGCCTCATGAAACCCTCGAGTTACTGCAGTTTCGATATACGACGATCAAATCAGACAATGAATACCTAGGGTAGAGTCACTCTACCCTAAGAGAGTTGGGATGAAGTGATGATAACTGGTACTGCAAGATGACGGTTACTGGTGAACGTATAACCCAGTTATCTGCACCCTGGATCTTGTTATCGTCACCCCCTGACGAATAATGGATCCAATTGTTATTACCGAAAAATTCGAACACCTTCTTGTTCCCCTTGAAAAGAAGATTCCGATAGAACTAAGAACTGAAACGTCGACTGAAACCCAGTAATCGTCACATGTGACGATAACTGGATAAACCATCATTTCATGACACCAGTTATCGTCATCCCATATCAATTAAACTAATCTCTATAGAGCTCGAACAACGCTCGAATTCAAGCTTTAGACTATATAAAAACTATTCAAATAAAAAGAAATGAGAAAATCGCTACTTGGGTAGGTAAAACATGCTAGAAACTACACTTACCTCTTAGTAGCACACCGACAATGGAAAGCTGGTTTCGGGTACCTACTGGTGATGATTTATTTTTGTCACCAACAGAGACGTTACAATTCTGACTTGATTTTGGAGTGAATCGGAAGCCTACAACCTCCTCTTTCAAATGGAGACAGATTCAAATCCCTAGGTGGCGCCAAACTCTTATTATATTGAAATGAAATATGAAGTGACGAACACTGGTTTCATATTTGCGCCTGACGATAAGTGGTGACTCTACCCTACCCCTATAGTGTGTAAAAGGGAATAGACTTGTCAGAGGCTTGTGAAATACCAAGGTTTCCAAATTTGAACCACCGGGCGACACAAATTCAATAGGGAAACAAAACAGCCACGAATTTTAATATTCAAACATTTTTATTTTTATAGTACAATTTCATAACAAGGGGGAAATCCTTTATTAGAAAACAGCCTCTTGCAGACGCTCTAAAGATTACAAATTGAAAGCCGCGGGTGCTGCATAAAAAATAGACAATATATCATGAGAATCCGGAGAGAGCGCTCATTTTGCCACAAAGAATCACTGGGTGTTGCTGTACAGGCAAGAGAAATTATGTACAAAACTTGGTTTCAAACGGAGAAAGGCGATTTAAGCTTGAAAACAACTGCTAAGGGGAACAAAACTTGCAACGAAAATACAGACGAATCGGCTATTGAAACACAAAAGGTTGCAATATGGAAAATTTCATGTAATGTAATACCTATAATCACTAACTACCTACGCTAGAGGCCCCAGGCGTATCTACTTTTTTAAACCAGAAAACCATACAATGGCTGACTATACACGTACTTACTTATTTCAACTACCTACCTATGTCAAGTTTTCCTCGTTTGAAAATAAACTTCACGAGGTACTGCTATTGTGTTTCATATTCTTCTCGTTTTACCGAAAAAGGAAAGACAACTTTACTTGGTAGCCACGGAGTAAATTTGACGAATAAATTACAAGTTAGTGGGTTATAAAATCACATAGGAAACTTCAGTCATATCTGTTCAAAATATCAGGTAATTTTTTTCAAAAACACGCCAAATCCGATGTACAGTATCATTTATGGTCATTGGAAGGAAGGGGTGATTGACAGAAGGAATCCTTCAACTACTTTTAAACATAAAATGTTTTCTGTTGGCATCCCTGAGTGGTGCTTCCCACATCTCAATAGCAGCCATCTTGAGATAGCCATTGGTATACAGTGTGTCTATGATGGAAAGTATAATTTACTTCTTCTTCACCTTTGAAACCCAATTTTTACACATTTTACTTTCATCTTAATTTGATATTTTTAATCCGAAGAAATTTCAACTATCATTGAAAATAGCGGACGGACAGTTAAATTTTTATTAAATTTTCGAATGAAAACCAACATATTTCAGGGGGGTTTACAATTTTTTTCTTGGTCAATTCCTAAGGTTTATTATTGAAAATAATAAACCAAAAATGAGGAGTAATAAGAATCTCAACAGTAGGTAACATAGTATTCTCCTACAATTCTGAAAACATGTTTTCCACGGTCATCTTCGCACGTTTAACACATTCACTGCGGACCATTGATCGGGGAACTTCCAGCCAACCTGATTTGAGTTCTTACGTTTAGTCACATCGTCTGGCATTGTCTGGCGATTAGCTCCAAAAAGTCATATGGTGAACATTGAAACTGAGGTTATTTTTACACTTCAGAGACTCTCCAGCCCGCCTACAGATGAAAACAAATTCGATTGAAGCAGTGCGTGAACCTTATACTGGCCGATAACAACAAAAGGGTAAGTGGCTCGGATCCGGGACAGACGCATGGCTGGAGGGTAGCTGCCGTCCCGGATCCGGGACGGCCGCACTGAATGTGTTAACTCTCATGTGTACGTCAACCTCCATTCTGTACTTTTTTTAAAAACTCGAACGCTCCGAGCATCACAGGCGACATGAGCGCTCCAAGGATGTTCTTTCCAAACCGTGGAAACTTTGTAGGTTTTGGGAAATCTACATTCAATGGGGTATTTCAGTCAATTTTTTAAAATTTTTTTTTCCAAAAGAGTATGGCTCAGGAATAACGGTAATTGGGTCTGTTCGTCAAGAAAATGTTTTTAAAAAATCAGAGAAGCTAAGGAAAATTGAAGATTTGAATGGTGTGACGTAGCTAGCCAAAAATCTTTGAAAAAGTATCCATGCACAGAGAAGAGACGAAACCCTTGGAGAATCTCTTGGATACTACAAAATACTACTCACACACGCACGCGGCGTAGTGTGTCTGCATTTATGGCGGCCCGCCTTTTTTTCAAACGTGTGATCTCTTTAATTAATTTTTCTACCACATGTTATAGTATCATTGGGCTAAAAGTTGGAGTAGATAGGTTTTCAAGGGTCCTGAATCCAAATTTGAGGTCAAAAACCTGAATATCTGACCCACCGAAATACCCCATTGTTCAAGAATATTTCAAAGTGCTGATTTTTCGATTTTGCTTCAATTTCTTGTGATCTTCGTCTTTTGGTTTATTCTTTTCAATAATGAACCTTTGGAATCAACCAAAAAAACAAATTTTAGTAACATTTGTAAAGAAAAGAGAGAAACGTGAATTTTAAGATTTTTTATGTTTTGAGAGGTTTTAGTTCAGAAAAATATAAGATTTTAAAGATAACGTTTATTGGAGCACGGTTATGTATTCTGCTAATGTTACTAATTGGTTTCAGAGCCATAATTGGATAGGAGAGCAGGTAGTTGACAGATGTATGAAACAGAAGTGCGGTAAAGAGAACCGTCTAGCGCGTACTGATGGGGGGAAAGTTTTGAGTGCACATAACAGTTAAATCATTGTATTTCAGAAGTAATTTGAAACAATAAAAAAGAGGATTTTTCTTAAAGGCGAAGAAGAATTTTATTATATTCTCCATTGTGGAAGAACGTAAATTTCGCAGGAATACCTCAGCAGCCAACCCTTCCAGAAAATTACCATAAAATAACGGTCAACATTTTAACAAGTTGTATCAAAGATGCCTCAAAATTGGTATTAATTACTTACGTAAAATGTAATCAAAGGATACAGTATGATTACATGAAGTTCACAGTTTTACGTGTTGCGAGTAGTTCGAAATTCGAATACCATAAGTGCAGAAAATCCTAGTAAACCAACCTTTTCAGTCGAATCACTGGTGCAATCACAATGAAAACTCCAGATTCTTCTTCTTCCCTTTTGACAACCTATGTTTAGAGTATTTTTCATTACCTTTGATGATTTTGAAAGTGACAGGAGGTATGAATATATAATCTCACAATTATAACGAGCAAATTTGGCCACGCAGCGCCATCAGATTGAGTGAAGACTCCTCTGGGTGGTACTTTTGACGATTTGGTGGGTCAGCCGGGTTAATCCAAGAAGATAGAGGTATGGGCGTGTGTTTAGGGGAGGGAAGGTTAGTTTCGATTCGTATGTTTTGAGACAAACTCTAGTATGTTAGTGTAAGTATGTATAATGTAGCATTCGCAAACTGAATTAAACCTTCCGCAATTAGAATTAAACTTTTCGCAAACCAAATTACACTTTTCTTAAGTTGAATTAACCTTTTCACAATTAGATTAAATCTTTCGTAAACTGAAATGAACCTTTCGCAATTACAAGTGAACCTTTTATAAAATTAATCCTCTCCACTAAATATCGATACATCAAAGCACAAAGAAGCTATGTCCATCCATCATCCATATTTTTAATTTTTTTTTAATTTCATAAAAACGCACATTCAACAACACTATTTTGACTTTCTTGGTGATTATAGCTTGAAAATTTATTGAAGAAATTAAAGAGTTTAGTGTAATAAGCCATTGTTTTAGGAATTGTGCACTGGTGATAACTTCTTTAGCGTTTTTCCCGAAACTCTGTTTTTGGACATACCTCCTTTGTGCTTTAAGGTATCGATATGATCGGAGGAAATAGAGTGAGTGGAGTCGCCAAAACAATACCTTATCTGTGGAGCGTCCCCTGTGGACGGTCAATAACTTCCCTGTGGGCCGTCAAACTTTCTTTGACCTTCTCCATGTAGCGTCACCCTTATCTTTGTGTAATGTTTAACTTGTTTATTTATATAGTTACCTATTGTACACATAATATTTCGAACTATTATTATGCCAACATAATACATTATATTATAATGTATTATGTTGGCATAATAATAGTTCGAAACGACAAAAGTGATGATTTGAATGACACAAAATTCATGAGCTTGAAAATGAATTCATTCACGAAATGTTTAATTCTGATTGCAGTGTTTAATTTATTTTGCGAAAAGTTTAATTCAGTTTGCGAATGCTATTCATGTTTCATCAGTGTGTGTGTGTTGAATCACTATGTTCAGACTTTCAAGCTACGATCGGACATCTGATCGAAGATCTAAAGAAGTTGGTACCATATCGTCAGTGTCAGAGCAACTCTCCTTTCCTTCAGCGTTCCTGGTTTATACAACTTCTTTATTCCCGACCGTGGTTTGATGTTCAAACCTAAACTCATCCTCTGAGTAAGTTCCCCATAAAAAACATAATACATATTTTATATTCTTAGCTATGTCGAAGCTTTATTGTTGATTTTTGTATTTTGTATGTTATAGGCCCTGATGAAGAAAATAAATTTTTCGAAAATTTGGTGAAAGAGGAGGATTTTGCTGTTGGACCCAAATCCCAATAAAGTTGACATGATTTACTTAGGGTCGATTGTCATACACTACTAGCAACTCTCCCTATCGTCATTTTGGCAGCTTTTCAGGAGAGTCAAACATTGGTCGACAATGACAATACGGTAAGTTGCCATCATACAGTGGCGCCTCCTCCAGGCAAACATAGCAAAATGAACAAATTAATTTTTGTTGAGATTCTCCTATATTCCCTTTTTTGCAAGTAATATAATACTTTTTCATTATTACTAAGTAAATTAGATGAAATAGGAGAATGGAATAAGAAAGTACGTATTTTGCCTTGGATACTAGCCCGCAACACACCATAGACTTGGAGAGGTCGGTAATGTAGATGATAGCAGATGATAAGCGAACTAGCGCGGGGCAAGGCGATGCAAGGCAAGCAGTTCAAAAAAATGAATTTTTCGGGACTGTTTAGAGTGAGAGGCGACGATCGGCGGGGGGTCATCGCGGTGTCAAGTATTACCATACCCCCACTACCACGCTATCAGCTGTTGCAAACAATCGGAGAACTGTTTCGTGACCTTGAAAGCAGAGAAACTTGGAAGATGAGTCATGGATAGTAATTAACCCATGCATGGCAAGACATAACAAATCCATCCAACCACATTATCTCAAGGAAGGAAAACTTAGTTTTTTCGCCACCGCAGATAGCGGCTGCCTGGTGTCCCGTTCCCGATTTTACTGTACCTAATCGTTTTTCTTGTTGATAGGTACCTACTTGGAAATAATTGCATGATATTGAACCCCCCCGATGGTTTACGTTTGAGGTAGGTAGCTACTACGTATATTTTGAAAATTGAATATAAAAAAATCGCGGAACTTTCTTTAATTATCATGGACCGATTTTGATGAAATTTGGTATAAGAGCTCCATTTGGGGTCTACTTGTGCCCCGAAGGTTTTGTCAGTCACTTCTAAGCGGTGAAACATTAGGGCTGTAACGTCTTAAGGCCTCTCGAAAACTCTCGTTATGAAGGTATTGTTTTTTCACCAATTTGAGATAGATACCATTGAATTTTTAGAATCGAATGAATCCACCCAGAGGATAAACTATAAGCTCTCCATGAGAACTTGAAGGTTGAACTTACGATAAATTAGAAACACGAGTGTGAATCGCAAAAGAGGCCTTATCACCTTAAAAATTTTAGCTGACCAAAATACGATCAATGTTTGTTTTTTTGGGGTTGTACATGTTTTGCTTCCTTAACCCTTTCCTGCCCGCCAACGGCATATATCGGGCGGCTGTACTTTCCGTAGCTGCCCGCCAACGTCAAATATCGGGCGGCTCGGCCTTTCCGTTGCTGCCCGCCGCCGATAATAGCCGTTCTGACACTTGAGCTCTTTCGCCGTGTAACTACGATCTTCCAGGGTGTAATGTCCATTACAAACCTCATGATATTCCATTCACAGAACAGTGTATGTGAACCTTGAACAGTTTAAGTGTTTTTTTCTCTCTCTAATATCATTGTTTGTCGGCGTTTTTTGGTCGGTAGTTCATCCTTGATCCAGTAGGTAAGTTCTGATGCAGCGGCACTTCATACAGTTGTTTCTCTTTGATCTTCGCCGATTTTGTCACTGTCTTGTTTTTTTTCAACCCTTCTAATTCTATTTTGGTATTTTTGGCGGTTGGACTGTCAAAGATATTGCCGCTTTTCAGATATTTCACCGCCTATTTGAACTCTGCTCGGGAATATTCGCAAAAAATGTAATGTCCCTCTTCCAACTTTTGGTTTTCCCCACTATGAAAAGTTATCAAATTATAGGAATTTTCCTAAACAGTATGAAAGTGGAAAACCAAAAATAATATTGAAATTATAATAAATTATATTGAATGAATTTGATAGAAATTGGAGCGAGTCATGAGGTATCATAATTATTCTAGATTAATTTCATTATTTCCATTATGTTTAACTGGCCAGTAAATGAATAAATAATGCAAATAATCTCAATAATACTCATAAATTCATAACAGAAAGTATCACGCGAAAAAAATACAATAATATAATGCAAGGAAACAACTTCGGACGAACCACCGAGTCGCCAAAATAATGCGGTACTGAGGGGACAGAAGGGGCTGCCGGCGGGCGGGCTGTGAGGGACAGTAGGCTCTCGAGAATTCGGGCGCGAAAAGGTTAACCAACCGGTAATCAAATTTCTAAACCAAGGAATTCTTTATTTCTTCAAATGGAGTGTGAAGGGTTTATTTTATCTAAATAAACAACATTTTGAAGCGAAAATCTGATTGGTAGGTAGTGACGAGGGTAAAGCTGACGCTTTATCTTCAGAAAAATAATAAACCTTTGTGTAATAATTTGCAGCGTTTTTCATTATCGTTTATTCCTCTGTGACTGGCCAAGCTGTTTGCCTCACGAATATTCTCACCAGACGCCACTGCCCTCATATATGACGATAGGGACCCTGTGTTATTAGCGCGCTATCTACTGAGCTCTGGCTCAAAACCGTAAGTTCGCACACTTATCTTCAAAACATAATTTTTCGATAAAAAATGACGATAGGGGGAGTTGCTGTGATACTGACGATGTGTGATTCGAACCTTCTAAATGGTTAAAGAGAATCATAAGGCTTCCATTGAGATCGTACTTATCAGATCGTACGTATCATTCTGTCTTCTGGTTGACTCAAGAAACTCATCAATACCATTTTTGACCTTGCTGGGGCGACATTCCCCTCATAATCGCTGACAGAAAGCAACAGGATCTCCATTTGATGACTGTAAATCTCAGTTGTCATCTTGCAAATGAATGTTTTCATTCAAACTACCCGCAACATATTAAATGAATGAACGTTTCTCACCATTGTAATTTCATCAACTTTCCAGCCATTTTTATTGCCTTATTCAGCCTCCTAAACCCTGGTCTGTACATCTTCAATTCACGAGATTCATCCATCAAATGCCTACTTAACCGGGAACAAGTGCTGGGACTTGGAGACACCAAAACAACCAGATTCTGCTCTTTCGTGGTTCCTGAAGACTCTTTCAAACTGTTAAGTTCTGACTACAGTGTTTTCCTCTCCTTTTTCTCGTGACCTTCCATCATTTTGAGGGTTGAAAATAGAACCACAGAATGAAAGCTCTCGCAAAATTCAGTTGTTTTGTTATCTACTGTACAATTATTCCTCTTCTAAACACAAAAAAACTAACAAAAGATCCAAATACGAGGGTAGTTCGGAAAGTGAAAGTACTCGATTTTTCCAGACTTTGCAAAAATTTTATTAAAAAAAATAACAGGGTATTAAGGGCATACATCTAAGTTATTTTTCCACGTAATCGCCTTCTCGATCAATGCACTTTTGCGACCGTGAAATGAGCTTTGTAATCCCCTCGTCATAAAAACTTCCCGCCACCTCCTTGCTCCAGTTTGTGACAGCTTTTTGAACCTCCTGGTCGGTTGAAAAATGTTTCCCACCAAGGTGCATCTTCAGAGAAGTGAACAGAAGGCGCCAAGTCGGGGGAGTGAAGGGGGTGGTCTAAAATTTCCCAACCGAAGGAGTCCAAAAGAGCCTTGGTGAGGTTCGCCGTGTGCAGTCGCGCATTGTCATGCAAAAACAGACTCCCTTCGTCAGCATCCCTCTTCGTTTGTTCTGAATTGCCCTTTTGAGTTTCTTCAAGGTTTCACAGTATCGTTCCGCATTAATGGTTTCTCCATGTGGCAAATATTCGATCAAAATGATGCCTTTTGGTCCCAAAAAACCGAAGCCATGATTTTTTTCGCCGAAATTTGGGTTTTGAATTTTTTGTCGACGGTGAGGTGGTATGGCTGGAACGGGAGCTCGGCGAGTACCAGTGTGGTTTCCGCCGTAACCGTTCCACAGTAGACCAAATCTTCACGCTCCGACAAACCCTAGAGAAGACGTATGAGTACAATGTTGACATACACCACCTCTTCATCGATTTCCGCCAAGCATACGACAGAATCATCAGAGACCAAATGTATGAGGATCTGGTGAGTTTTGGAATCCCAAAGAAGCTGGTGCGCATAATCAAAATGACAATGAAAAGTGCGTCAGGAAGAGTTAAGGTGATGGGATCCCTGACCAGGAGTTTCCCAGTTAACACAGGCTTGCGCCAAGGCGATCCATTAGCAGCAACCCTGTTCAACTTTGCACTTGAAAGCGCTGCACGAAGCATTCGAACCAACCCGGGAGGAACTATTTGGAACAGACTCACGCAGCACCTGGCTTACGCTGATGACGTTGACATCATGGCACGAACAGCTCCTGCCCTCTCAGGGGCAGTTGAGGAGTTCGAAAGGGCAGCAAATGCAAGGGGCCTGAAGATCAACTCACAAAAAACGAAGTACATGAAGACCTCCAGAAAACCTCCGCTTACTCAGACCACTTTCACAATTGGAGACCACGAATTCCCTGTGTGTCACGAGTTCAAGTATTTGGGAACACTGATAACAGAGGATAATGACGTGACCGCAGAAATAAAAGCGCGCATAGCTGCAGGAAATAGATGTTTCTGGGCGGTTCAGAGAGCTCTCAGATTTCGTGGGCTGTCACGACGAGCTAGGCTGACCGTTTACAAGACCATTATACGACCAGTGGTCACATATGGTTGTGAGACGTGGACCCTGACCGTCGCTAGTGAACGCCTGTTGAATTGTTGGGAGAGGAAGATTTTGCGAAAAATCTTCGGCGCCGTTTGTGAGGGGGGTGTTTGGAGAATACGTAAAAACAATGAGCTGAGACGTCTGTATGGTGAGCCAGATTTAGTAGCATTCGTCAGACGAGCTCGTTTCAGATGGCTGGGACATGTTGAGAGAATGCCTGCAGAGCGGTACCCACGGAGAGCCATGTATGGAATGCCCGGTGGAAGACGGCACAGAGGAAGGCCACGCTTACGCTGGCTGAGCGATGTTGAGGAGGACCTGACCCGGCTTGGCGTCCGGAGATGGAGGAGCTACGCGCGGGACCGGAAGGAATGGAAATCCATTGTTGAGAAGGCCTTGGTCCTTGGAGGACCGTAGCGCCAATAAAAGAAGAAAGAAGAGGTGGTATGGCGCCACTGTTGGGATTGTATTTTTGTCTCAGGAGTGTAATGAGCTACCCAAGTTTCATCGCCTGTCACGATGGAGTCCAGAAATGCCTCACCTTCCACTTCAAATCTCTCCAAAATCTCACTCACCACTACCAGAGTTTTCATACTAGCGAGGTGGTTGACCTCTCAATTTCTTCAGGAGATCCCCCCCTACAACGTAGTGCAGCTAACTTAGGGAAAAAAATTGCCCCATCCCGTGAGAGCACCAGTACTCTTACTTTCCGAACTTCCCTCGTATGTGGGGTTTTTTTGACAATACAATACAAGTCCTTGGTTTTTCCAATCACTTATACTCCTGGAGAGCTTTCGACAACCCTCTGGTTGTCATTGTTAATCTAACAGCAAGAGGAAAATATTCCCGAATAGAGCACAAGTGATGACGATAGAGGATCTCGGAACACGGCTATCTCAGCTCTCGCGTAACTTACGTGAAAGTAGCGTAAATCCTGCAAGATAACCTACTACACAACTCCTTGTTTTCGTGGCTGAGCTAATGGCCGCCATCAATCAGCTGATCTGTTTCTTTCGTTTTGAAGTGTTTCGGTGAATCTTTTGCAAGTTCTTTATCTTTGGGGTTGCAGTAGAGTGAATTAAAATTGAAGAATCGATCCCTTATACATTTTGGTCTGTTGTGACGTCCAAAGTGTGGATGGCGGATGTTCGATCTCGATGAGATCAGTTGGACGATCGATCTCAATTTCTTTCCCGTTGAAGGCAAGTTTCCTCTACCTTTTTGACCAACTTCGTATTTATTTTACTTCGAAAAGGTAACATTGGAATATAATACGAAAAGATTGATTAATCCGAGGTTAATCATAAACTACCAATCTCATTGAATTTGGTTGTCTGTCATCTACTCCTCAGACAAGGGGACTGAAATGAACGATTACTCACATTCAATTTGCATTTATTATTTATCCTTTTACGATTATTTTGGGTAATAAACGAGCGTACTTCATTGATTTCCTTATATTTTCCTTCATTGGTTCAACAAAATAAAAAACCGCGGATTGAGTAAACGTTACTTATGGAGTGTTGTAAAATCTACAGCATCGTTAATCACGTGAGCCTCACGTCGGAAAGTTAGCATCCACTCGATGCTCGCCCTAGCAGCTTCTCACGAAATGACGGTTCCAAATGCTGCAGTAACACTCTTTCAACTACTTGTGCTCTACACGGGAATAATATCCTCTTGCTGATGGATTGACAATGACAAGCTGAGAGTTGTCGAAAGCTCTCCACGAATAAAAGTGATTGGAAAAACAAAGGACTTGAATTATCAAAAGAATAAAAGAAAAAGTCCACAACCAAGACATATTAACAAAAGATTGCGAAAAAGTTTATCTTATCTTGGAGTTATAGCTTGAACAAGGCAATGGATTTGGCTCGAAAAATTGTATGAAAATCTACTATTTTGGATCTAATTTCATAATGCATACATTTACATGTCCTACGTAGAATGATAAAATATTCACTTTCGAAGGAACATACGGAGCAAGCAATTTGTCAATTATATGAACTTTCAAGAGTACGTGGTAATTCCTGTCTTTAATTATTATTTATGATAGTATTGGGCCAATAGGCTCCACAATTCCACGCTTAGCAGGTACAATACAAATATTGAGGCACTTTGATAATCTGTTCAACATTAACAATCATCTCCCTTGATAAATAAAACCTCGTTCCGGAACCGAACATATTGCACAATCTGAACCATAAAGCTAAAACAAAACAGTCTTAAAATTTTGTTAATAAATTCAATTAGTCACAGTAAAAAATGAACAGGAAGGATACAACGAAAAATAACAAGAACCGCCATTATAGAAAGAGAACACAACGGGATGAACTTTTTTTTTAACCAAAATAATCAAACTTAATTATTTATCACAATAACAAAATACTGCTTGAATTAGAGACGAAAAAATGCAGTAAAAATTAACATGCCAGTATGCATAAATTGTAATACCCTCAAACAAGTATCATAGGTAGGATGTATTTCAAAAAATCAAAAATGAGGTTTTATTATAAGTTGATGATTATTCTGACTACCAAGACGAAAGAGGTCATCGCGTGTGACGCAATTTCGTTACAAATGCGAAAAATGTCGGTAGCTCACTAATTTTCTTTTCTGACGATTCAAGAGAACGACTAGTTGATCTATAGAAACTATTGCTGCGCGCATTTTTGGCAATTTAACAAATATAAGCATCAAAAAATGAAAAAAACAAAACAATAATTATACGAAAAAAGATAAATATTTTACGCAGATTCTCTGCGGTTCTAATGCATAATTTAATTCATTTATAAATTTCATAAATTGATCTATTTCAAAACTCAAACGATATAAATTTACCCTAACTTCAACAATAAATAAGTACTTACTGGGACCAAGATGGCACGATGACTAGATGTTTTGACGCTATAAACGAAAAAAAGCTTAAACTTTTCTTTAAAAAATGCAATAATGTTTACGGAGTCACTAGTTTGCCTAGTGTTTTCATGTAAGTTCTTCGTACGAGGGGAAGAGGCGTCTATTTGCCGATTTGAAACCTTTTCGAGACGGTGGGAGAATCTTTCAGGAACGTTCCGGATCTGTGGAAAAATGAAATAATTAGTGAATTTTTTATATTAATGGGATTTATACAGATGCAGTACCAGCGCTTTTGGAGAACCTGCATTAACGAAATGCCAGCACTGATGGAGCATTGTACTGATGAAGTACCAGAAGTGAGTGATCATCGCCAGATGGAGCACTAGAACTGATGGATCAGCAGCCAGATGGCGCACAAGAACTGATGGATCAGCAGCCAGAAGGGGCACCAGCAGTTATGGAGCACCAGAACTGTTGGAGCACCATCGCTGATGGAACACCAGCCCTCATGGAGCACCAGTACTGATGAAGTACCAGAACTGATGGATCAGCAGCCAGATGGCGCACAAGAACTGATGGATCAGCAGCCAGAAGGGGCACCAGCAGTGATGGAGCACCAGAACTGTTGGAGCACCATCAATATGGATGCCAGCCCTCATGGAGCACCAGTACTGATGAAGTGTCAGAACTGATGGGTCATCAGCCAGTTGGTGCACTAGAACTGATGGATCAGCAGCCAGATGACGCACCAGCAGTGATGGAGCACCATCCCTCATGTAGCACCAGTACTGATGAAGTGTCAGAACTGATGGATCATCAGCCAGTTGGCGCACTGGAACTGACGGATCAGCAGCCAGATGGCGCACCAGCAGTGATGGAGCACCATCCCTGATGGAACACCAGCCCTCACGGAGCACCATCCCTGATAGAAAACCAGCCCTCATGGAGCACCAGTACTGATGAAGTGTCAGAACTGATGGATCATCAGCCTGTTGGCGCACTAGAACTGATGAATCAGCAGCCAGATGGCGCACCAGCAGTGATGGAGCACCATCCCTGATGTAACACCAGCCCTCATGGAGCACCAGTACTGATGAAGTGTCAGAACTGATGGATCATCAGCCTGTTGGCGCACTAGAACTGATGAATCAGCAGCCAGATGGCGCACCAGCAGTGATGGAGCACCATCCCTGATGTAACACCAGCCCTCATGGAGCACCAGTGCTGATGAAGTGTCAGAACTAATGGATCATCAGCCAGTTGGCGCACTAGAACTGATGGATCACCAGCTAGATGGATCACTAGAACTGATGGATCAGCAGCCAGTTGGCGCACTAGAACTGATGGATCAGCAGCCAGATGGCGCACCAGCAGTGATGGAGCACCATCCCTGATGGAACACCAGCCCTCATAGAGCACCAGTACTGATGAAGTGTCAGAACTGATGGATCATCAGCCTGTTGGCGCACTAGAACTGATGGATCAGCAGCCAGATGGCGCATTAGTAGTGATGGAGTACCATCCTTGATGGAACACCAGCCCTCATGGAGCACCAGTACTGATGATGAACCAGCACCGAAGTGTAATCTATTTCATATAATAATATTACGAATTTTACTGAAGGTAAAACTGTATGAGATGTCGCCGGGGCTTACATGTTTCCCTGAACAGATAAGCACAGAGTTTAAGTTCAAGCTAAGAAGATCCTGCTGCTGAAGATGCTGCCTCTTCGCATTCCTGTACAGTCAGTTCACCCAGTCAAGGGAAGTTAATTTTTAATGACAACAGGTGCACTAACCGTTGAGTTATGTGGGGGTGCCTCGTAGATGGAGGCCTGGGAGCCTGAGCTTTAGCCTGTGATGCTTTGGTGGCGACGCGGAAGGTGGAGTTTCTTACGATCTTCGAGGTTCCACCAGCAGAGGACGTTGACGAGGGCGACGGGTTTCCGCCTGAACCGGATCCTGGAATGGGGAAAACAGAAAAATAGAAACAAATGTTAGTGTCAGTAGCACAGTTAACAAGTTAATGGGGGAGGTTTGGAGACAATCAATAGTTCTAGCAATTTTAAGATGCAAGGGAATGGTAGGTAATATAAGTACATGCAATTGCAAGTTTCAGAGCATACTACAACAAACTTGCCAAATCAAGTCTAAACTTCCTCTTTAACAAGAAAATACTTAACATAGAAAATCAATATAAAACTTACTGGAGAATCATTAAACTAGTATGTATTCGTATTGCATCTTGACTGAACTCAATAAGACAATACTAGAAGACTATTCTATAGGAAACAGGCATCAGCTCGCTTGTGATAAACTCGTGAATGCATTCAAAATAAAAATAAGAAGCTCAAAATAAAAAGAAGCAGGCCATACTTGCTACAATTTGAGTTCGGTTACCCAGAGGGGTCTTTGGTTTGCTGGGGTTGGCGGTGCCTGGACGCGACCGCGCCACTCGATTGGTTGCCGGGGATGACGTGCGCGACGAGTCGCTGGAACTCAGAGGCCTCCCACCTCCTGACAGACGTCGACCAGTGCCTGCTGTGCCGTTGGGGACGTTGTCCTGATCCTTTCGTGTAGGTTTAGGCTCCAGGTAGCGTGGCTTCACCTGAAAATGAGAGTCGTGATGTAATTGAAATAATAATAATAAAAAACGACCCACGTTAAATTTGATCGAAATAAGAAAAAAAACCGAAAGTTTGGTAAATAAACGGTAAAATACGAGTAAGTATCGTAAATAAGTTTAAAATGAAATTTTGCTCAAAGAAATTTGGGTTTAAAGCGACCTCAAACTTTCAACAGAGGCAACTGGGCTAATCATGGGTGCAATGTGAACGCATTGCGCGAAACTTGATTAAAAAAACCCTGTGCATGTCTGACAGAAAAATGACACCAATCTCTCTTGGAAGTGAAATATTAAGTATGATTCGAAGAGCTGTCAGTCCTTTTCGAATTGGAACAGCCAACACATACTACTATCATGACTTACCTACTGTTATATTTGTGTGTCATCGAGTGAAGGAGATAACCTTAACGGTGCGGCGTTTGTGTTTTCTTTAACCCCTACTCAACGAAGAGAGAAAAGTCCCTATCCTAGCATGCAGTACTGTCGCAACGGCGGTTCAGGGAACCAGACCGGAATGCTGAGTACTGGGAGGTGCAGGCTAGCCCGTCAGCCCTGGCGTTTCATAGAAACCTACTGGCGGGAAATTTACCAAGTGAGCCTAATACTTCGAGGAGATCACTTGATGAAGGAGAAGTTGGAGAGCGAAATGGACTAGAAGGCATATGGGAGCTTTCTCTGAGTGAGCTTATATATTCGTGAGATTAGTTGAGGGAGAGAGAGGTGGAAGGGTGACGTCATATGACATGTTCTCCCCGTACCTCGTCCCTCCCTTGCGGGTGGTGGCTCACTCAGGGATCCTCTTGTACTTCTTTATTTTAAGAACTAATTAGTGATTATGAATGTGGGTCATAACACCTACCAACTGCTATCTGGAGATTAACAGTGATGCTTGAATCTTTGAATAAAACACGTTTCACTCCTCAGTCAGTCATCAAAAATGCTTGAAACAAGTTTCCCATTTTGGACGAAAAGAAAGTGATATCCAGGCCTTCTAAGCTGGAGTCAGGGTTTTGAGTTACCAAAACAATAATTTCTTCCCAATGTAGGATGGTAAATAAACAACAACAACAATTTGTTGCCGTTTAGAGAACAATAATTGTAATTATTACTGGGTAGAGCACAAAAGTAAAGAAAAAAATTACCAAACTTTATTTCTGTGTTATGTTGGTATTGGAAACTTAAATTTATGTAGTTTTGAACAGCGTACCTGGGAAATGGAAGCCCTCAACCCCAATCGCAAAAGTAGGCAACGATAACGAATGTTTTGGCTGCTGAGAAACCTCAATTGAGTGACAAGAATGCCGAAACGAGAAAAAAGCTCAAACTCCTTCTGCATCCTAGCGAGCAAATTGCGCTAGAATCTCCAGATGATGATCGCTAGACTCGTTGAAGTTCGTTGAACGCTAGGTCTCACAGAGCTGTAGACCCTCGTTTGTTCTTAAAAATGGAATGCAATCTTAAGTTCATTGACAAAACAATACTTATTCATCGATTTCAACCCTCATTTTTCACTCCTTACAGTTGGTTAAGGGAACCCAGCAGCTAGTACTAAAGTGGGTCGGCAGACCCATTTTTGTGCCCCTAGATCTTGAACACGGTTCATTCTATTGAAATGAAATTTTTTCCAGTGGTAGTACATATAGTCGTCTTCACTTTAGTGAGATGGATTTTGAAAATTTCAATTTATAGCTTAGGTATGATTTTTCAAAAATTCCGTTTTTTTATCTGCATTTTTTCAACTTCAAAAATTTTTTTTTAAACCTTATAATTGAAATTTTGAGAAACCATCCGACTAAAGTGGAGTTCAATAATAGCAGTTTTGAGGAAAAATTGGGGGAACACGATAACTTCAACCATTGCAGAGAAACAGGGGCAAGAAGGTCCAAAAACGTAATTTTACAGGAGAGAACTTTTTCTGAAAACTTCGCAAAACGCATCTCAAACAAAGTAAAACGTAACTCCCAATGACAACAATGACTTCAAACATGCAAAAAATGATAGAAAGTGAAGAAGAATAAGAAAGAAGGTTATTTTCAATCGGGTTCGGGGTTTTTGTTATTGTTAGTTGATTTTTTCTCCCAAGTTTCGTGCATTCAACGTATTATATCCGCGCCGGCTAACACCTACTTTCTCAACTTTGAACTAATTTTTCTACCAGTTCTGATTGTGCAAAATTCAAAAACAATACACCATTTTGTCCGCATTTAAATAAAGAATTTTTTAATGTAAAAAACCGAAAATCGATTTTTTTTTCATTTTTTCCCTGCTGGGTTCCCTTAAAAGTAACCAGAGCATTTGGGAGAACGCTAGACACCAAATGGGGTATTTTATGGCGGACAGAAGGAATTATTTGCACTTGTTTTTCAAATTCATCGTAGACTGCAATGTGAAAAAAAGAAAGAAATTGTTTCTAGCTCGATTCTAAAGCATAGGGATCGTAGGAGCACTGAGACTACAAAGCATGTCAAATAGAATAGATTCAAACCATCGAGACAAAGTCAGAAATCAAGCTTACTTGTGAAAACTTCGGGTTCACACGAGGCCTAGGGAGGGAGGAAGCGGTGGGTTGTGCCGTGCGATTAGCGGAGGACGAGGAACTCTGAGCAGGCGCTGAAACCTGCTTGGAAGAGGCACTTCTTTTCGGGCCGGTGCTAGGCGGCGCACTCGGGGCCCGCGCAGTGCCGAGGTTGGCGCGCTGCACGTTGGGCGACGCTACCTGATGGCAACGCAAGGGAAAGCAAAACATGTCAAAGTGCAAAAGCTAGGCTGACAAATAGTGCTCGAAGATCAAAATCTGAAGTCACACCACACATGGTTTCATAGGTCGCAACAACAAAATAGGAAATTGCAAACGGAATTACACAGGTTTGTCAGAAAAGTTATTGAACTCTCAAGAAACGTATGATTTCTTGTAGCACGACAACTTTCTAGACCAGCATCACACACAAATACAAATTAATCGAAGCTTTAGAAGAAAACTAATTGGTATTTTGTGATGTTTCCAGCACAACAGAAACATACTGGTATCTCAGAGTACACGTAGATTTATTGCAATTACAATATGATAAAACCAGAGATGGAAGTGCAGAATTGCATGCATTTCAAAAGTTGGCTTACTTTGCTCCTGGAGAGGGAAGCTGCTGTGTGCTGAGTGATCGAAGAAGGACCTGAAGACGCGTGGTCGGAGAATGGTTGAGCCGAAGCGGGCCGGTTGGATGTTCGTTCACTTGGAGGCCGAGAGAGGCTGCGATCGTTCCATCGGGGGCTTCGGACTTCCATTGACTGTAGGAAACGTGAACATTTCATGGAACTAATAAAAGAATCTTATACACGAAACTCAAATTTTGTTTGTGAGTTTGCGTCTGTTTGTCAGTTTGCAAGTCCTCGCCGAATTCACGGGGCACCAAATGATTAACACCATGGAATAAGTGGAATAAGGAGAGGAAGATTCACCCTGGTGAATACAAAGTGAATGAAAACTAGTTTGTGCATATTTTAAGTAATGGGACGGGGGGAAAGTAGAAAACAGCGCACTGTTTCCTTATCCTCTACTGAGGCAGAGTACATTTCACTTAGTGATGGCACAAAAGAAGCTGTATACATTCCTAATTTGATTAAGGAACTAGTTGGAAAGTTTACAAATTGTTCCTGGAATGCTTCTAATGTTGTTAAAATCAATTGTGATAACCAAAACGCTATTGCTATTGCTAAAAATCCTGTAACCAATAGACGTAGCAAGCATATTGATATTAGGCATCTCTATATTGGGGACAAAGTGTCTTCTGGTGATGTAATGTTAAGCTATGTTTCTACTACAAAAATGTTAGCAGATTTCTCAACAAAAGGTGTACCTAAGGAGAAACATATGTATTGCTCAAAAGGAATAGGGTTAAATTGAAGTACTAAATTTCATGTTTCTTCTAATTTTATAACATGTCAGCGTATAGCCAATTGTCTTAATCTATTATAATGTTTAAGGGAGAGTGTTGGATTTGTAATCGTTATCTTTACATGGTGTAATGTTGGCACTATTGGCGTTCTGGGGAACATATATACCTTCTTTACTCTTTGTCGCGACTCCCGCTTTATTCTTTTATCTGAGCAAGTTTACTCCACGTCATTTTATAGTTTCCATAGTTCGTGATTAATAAAAGTGTTTTAATTACAAATGTTTGATTCTTCGAAACATACCACGACCTTCAAGCAGATATTACCAGAGGAGGGGCAACAGATGGAGTTGGAGTGAGAATATTTTTAATTAAATGATTAGAACTGATCATAAATGATTAGAGATATGATAACTTGACTATTAAAAAATGAATTATAGGTACATACATACAAAAACCCATAGTTCAAAGGTCAAAAAAATTGTTCAGGCTTTTCTTAGAAATTTTCTCAAAAGGGTGTGCGCCAGGGTAGCTAAAACTGTTTGTTGTTTTTGGTTTATTATTTTCAATAATAAGCCTTTGGAATCGAGCAAGAAAAAAAAAATTTTAACCCCCCCTCAAAATTTGATGTTTTACGTTTCAAGGTACGTAGAATCCGAAAATCGAATAAAAAAATTTCCGTCCGTCCGCCGTACGCCGTCCGCCGTCCGCCGTACGCGGCACTTTTCTTAGCAACACTGGACCGATTTGGTTCAAATTTGGTATATGGGCTCCATTTGGGGTCTAGTTGTGCCGCGAAGCTTTTGGTTGATGTAGGTCACTTCTAAAGGGTGAAAAATAAGGGTTGAAATTTTCAAGAGTGCCCTAGCTCGAAAACTCTCGAAATAAAGGTATCGTTTTTTCACCAATTTTAAATAGTATTGAATTTTTAAAATTTTTTGGGACCACCCGGAGCTCTGTAGGACAAACCGTTCGGTCCCTACGAGTACTTGAAGGTTTTCCTTCGATAAAACAGAATCATGAGTGTGAATCGCAAAAGAGGTCTAATCTCCATACAAATTTTATCGGACTAAAATGCGATCGCTGTTCATTTCTTCGATTTGTATACAGTTTTGCCTTCTGCGCAACCAGTAATCAAATTTCCATATGAATCTTTCTATTTTTCCAATCGAGTGTGAAGCGTTTAGTTCTTTCTAATAAACTTGATTGTGAAGGTGTGAAGCCAGTATGGTGTGGCAGGTAGTACCTAGCTGGTAAGTAGTAAAAAGTTGGTAGGTTAAAAAAATGTTGGGTAAAAAACGCTGCAAATCATTGCTCAAAGGCTTCTTCACTCTTCAGATCACTGATCAGCTGAGTGAGCTCCGAAGCCATTTTCAATCCTATTGAATGGAAGTGCTCTTCCAGGCGTCTCCAGCATTCGAGGAGATCTTCTTCACTCCTCAGATCACTGATCAGCTGAGTGAGCTCCAAAGCCATTTTCAATCCTATTGAATGGAAGTGTTCTTCCAGGCGTCTCCAGCATTCGAGGAGATCTTTTTCACTCCTCAGATCACTGATCAGCTGAGTGAGCTCCGAAGCCATTTTCAATCCTATTGAATGGAAGTGCTCTTCCAGGCGTCTCCAGCATTCGAGGAGATCTTCTTCACTCCTCAGATCACTGATCAGCTGAGTGAGCTCCGAAGCCATTTTCAATCCTATTGAATGGAAGTGTTCTTCCAGGCGTCTCCAGCATTCGAGGAGATCTTTTTCACTCCTCAGATCACTGATCAGCTGAGTGAGCTCCAAAGCCATTTTCAATCCTATTGAATGGAAGTGTTCTTCCAGGCGTCTCCAGCATTCGAGGAGATCTTTTTCACTCCTCAGATCACTGATCAGCTGAGTGAGCTCCGAAGCCATTTTCAATCCTATTGAATGGAAGTGCTCTTCCAGGCGTCTCCAGCATTAGAGGAGATCTTCTTCACTCCTCAGATCACTGATCAGCTGAGTGAGCTCCAAAGCCATTTTCAATCCTATTGAATGGAAGTGTTCTTCCAGGCGTCTCCAGCATTCGAGGAGATCTTTTTCACTCCTCAGATCACTGATCAGCTGAGTGAGCTCCGAAGCCATTTTCAATCCTATTGAATGGAATTGCTCTTCCAGGCGTCTCCAGCATTCGAGGAGATCTTCTTCACTCCTCAGATCACTGATCAGCTGAGTGAGCTCCAAAGCCATTTTTACTCCTATTGAATGGAAATGCTCTTCCAGGCGTCTCCAGCATTCGAGGAGATCTTCTTCACTCCTCAGATCACTGATCAGCTGAGTGAGCTCCAAAGCCATTTTTACTCCTATTGAATGGAAATGCTCTTCCAGGCGTCTCCAGCATTCGAGGAGATCTTCTTCACTCCTCAGATCACTGATCAGCTGAGTGGGCTCCGAAGCCATTTTCAATATCCTATTGAACGCAGGAAGCTGAAATTTGAGAGGGAAGGTCAAGGGAGAATACAGATGGTGGTAGGTGCTATTGATGGAGAACCAGTGATCTATACAGAAAATAATAAACCTTTGAGCAATGATTTGCAGCGTTTTTTTAATCCAAGGTAGACCTCATTCTTAGAATTTTGGTACCAACCGCGACCTTCTAGCGTGTGTAAATCTTTACCCATGAATTTTAAAAGTTTCGACCGTTTATGACGTCACAGTGGGCTGGGGGATCCCGCCCAGGCGAGAGGGGCGCGTGACGTCATAAACGGTCATAACTTTGAAAAATCATAGAAACAGATCTACTCACGCTAGAAGGTCGCGGTTGGTGCCAAAATTCTCAAGATGTAGTCTACTTTCGATTGAAAATCTTAAAAAAATCAAGGCGCACCCCCCATTGGAAATTCACGCTCCGTTACTGGTACAGTATTTTTCTAAAGAAATGGATCCTAGTTTCCTTCTTGGTTGAAGTTGTGGTATTCTTCTCTTAAATAAACAAAATAAAGAATGTAAATAATTAAGGAGAAAATATGGAGAGGAACGTGTAGTCAACACTAAGGGAATACGTTGAAATGTATTTGTCAAATTAGAAAAGAGGGCACTCTAAATGTTCTTTGAGCAAGGTAGAACTGTGTATAAAGAACAAGACCGAAGACAGACGGGACTTCACTTTATAATGGCACTTCATGACAGCTACACAATGACAGACGACATTGACAGTATTAACCAAACTAATGCAAATTCGACAAATTGACGCAAGGAATGCTACTACTTGAGTCCATGCCATTGAACCAAGGAAGTAAAGTTAAGGGGACACATATGTCATTTCCGCGCTACGGCAGCAATTTTGGTTTTTTCGCGATATTTGTTCAATGGTTCGTCCGATTTTGATGAAATTTTAAGGGACTAATCCACAATATATTCTGGTTGGATGATAAAAATCTGAACTCAGTCAGACCATCCAAAAAAAAGTTACAATTCCAAACTTGAGCTGTTCTAAACCTAATTTTTTGATATAAATGTTCCTTTTTCTCTCAGAATACTCAAGCTATCGGTCTGAAATTTTGACAGCACCATCAGTATACTTAGTGAAGCAAAGTTGATGAACAAAGTTTTTATGAAGTTCACAGAAAAAAAGTTATGAGGGTTTTACATTTTTAGCGATATTTTGAATTTTCACACACTCATATTTAGGCTCCATGGTGTTATTCGGCAAAACCTACCATCATAATTATAGTTACATACTAGAACATCCTGTAAAAATTTGATTCAATCGGATGAATAGTTCCAGGAACAAATAAGCTCAAAAACGTAATTTTACAGGAATTTTACAGGAAAAAACGCGCGGCCGAGTTTGGGCGGTCAGGTTTATCGAAATTTGAATGACCGTTCCTGGCAGTTTCTAACCAATGGAATTGCGGTATCAACTCTCGATAGTTCAACATCGATATATATCGAATAGAATACATCGTTTAGCATCGAAACCTCATAGAATGATAACCTGAGTGTATGTTTACAGGAGCTCGTCTTATTTTTGTGTCTCGTCTCGTTCGTGTTGTGTCTCGTCGTGTTTCGTGTTGAAGTTTTCAGTCGAAAATGCCGAGATCGACACGGATTTTTAGAAAAAGAAAGAAAGTGTTCAAGGGAAGTATTTTTAGATCAGTTGATCAGTCTGCCGAACGTCAGCCAAGTTCTTCTCTTAATCAAATGGAAACGGAACCAGGCTTCCGAGCGCTCCTCAGCACTAGTTACTCCCTAGGTTCTAACCCAAATTTGGAGCACTCCTACTCATCGGATTTAGAATTTTTTTGAAATTTCCGGAATTGAGTCTATTTACAAATTATGGGGAAAAAATTGTTGTGGGTCCGGACCGAAATTTGACATATGTGTCCCCCTAAAAGACCGGATCCAAACTGCGTGGCTGACCAGAGTAGAGTGCAGAACAGGCCTCCTTCGACTTCAAGTATTGACACCCCAGACGGCACAGAGTAATGGAGACAAGTTAACAGAGAAGAAAGCCAACGTTAAAATGGTGTGCAAGTATTTTTGAGGCTGCCTCAGTGACGCTATCTACTTTCAGCTAGGATTGAGGAACTACTACGGAAGAGGCGGGGAGGAGAGGCCACACTCTTCATACCGCTTCTTTTCAAATCCTTTCGAATGACCAGAAATTGATAACTTTCCGTTTCATCATCATTTCAATTTGCAAAAATTACTTGGAAAAACCAATCGAGGCGAAAGATATTTTCAGAGTTCCTCATGCAATTGTTGTTGTCCCTATCGCCAGTAGTTCGAATGTTGAATCGACAACTGCCACCCTTAGAAACGTTTGAAACCCAGTGTATTATTGAATATCGCCCGATTTTTTCGTACATATCGCGAATATAACTAAATGTTATCAAATTAATTACTTGGATGCGGCCGGTTACGCACCAATGAGAAAAATATGTGATAAACAAGGTGACTTGTTGTGATGAGGTTGGGAACAAACGATCATGAACCGGTCGTGAACGCGATCTGGTTCTTTCCGCTATAACTACGTCCTGGAGCTCCACCAATCAGAACGCTTCTCGGGCTCCCACATTCAGCTTTCAGCCCAGTGCCAGACGGGTACTCTGTGCTGTCAATGGAGTTGTCCCTTGCATGCGACTCTAGCGATCAATGCAGCAACTTGTTCCTCATCAATGTCAATTTCCTGCTTCAGTTTGAATAACGTACGAGGCCAACAATTGCCTAGCCGAAGTATTCAGTAGTAAATTAGCTACTTATGACATTCTTTGTTCACATTCTTAGCGTTTCACCTTGTAGGATATTAGTTCTGTTGCGCTTCCAGGCACCGTAGGTGGCTCAGATCCCCTATGAAGCGACTCTTCCTCTCCGTATCCCATGGTAACACTGAAAGAAAATCTAGTGGGTACCTTCGAAACTGAAGCAGATCTGGGACCGGGCGTGAAAACTAAGCAAGCGAGTTCTTGAATTCTCTTCCTCAAAGTCAGATCCATTTGAGCCCAAGACGAAGTACGTGCAGCTCTTCCAGCCTGCCGCACCAAACAGTCTTCTATGGACGTTTCTAGTTGTGTCAGCAACTCCAAGAACTCCTGTAGCCAATTACAGTTATTATTTACAACATACTGACGAATCAACATTATGAAAGGAGTTAGTGGCAATCCATTCATCTGTCACACCTTCATCCATGCATGACTTCCACATATCATCAGATTAATGACAGCATCTCAGTTTCATCAAACATTGAAAAGTATACTATTGAAACAGCGTTACCATACTTAAGGATAACTTAGCTCAAGGTTTCATGGTTTTCCCAGTAACACTCCTTCGATAGTTTAAAGTTGAAGTCTCAGACGTCTAAATTTTTACGCAAAATACATTCAACCGTTCTAATATTGCATTCATGCGTTGATCTGTTTCTCGTAGTGAAACCTTAAAAGTTTATCAGCCAAATGGATGTCTTAACAAAGAACTTGCAAAAAACGTTTATTTCATGAGCCAAATAAAGAAAGAGCCCACGAATAAGATTGTTCTACCTGATACTCATCAAAATAGTCCATGGTAGCACTTTAATTGAAACTCTCAGACTTTGATGCAACATGTGAACATCAGGTGCCAGAGCTCACATTTTATCAATGATATCAATTTTGATTAATCGGTAAGAGAATTAAGAAGATGTACAATTAAGAAAAACTCAATCTAACTACTATAATAATATAAATATGAATATTATTAAAAAATAATTAATTAAAATTAATAAATTTTTTTCGAAAATAAGGTTATTAGCTGTTTGGATAGAATGAGACCCCCTTAATCCATCAAACGGAGCCAAACAGCAAAAACTCGACTATCTCTTCTCTATGCACCAAAGTAATAACCTGTAAGTCTAGAACCTTCCACGATCGAAGCAAGTCTAACGGTTTTTCTCGTTATCCTGTAAAATTCCTGGAAAACGACACATGGTTTTGCAAGTTCACTGTCGAAATATAAATAATTAAGAAATTAATACAAGTTGACTTACGATTTTCCATTCAACGTCTTCTGTTTCAGTTCTGTGTATTTTAGCCAACAAAGCTTTTATCTTCTTGTAAGATTGGCAAGATTGATCGGGGCTTAGGTTCTTAGAGACTCTCAAGAGCGTCTCTTCCAACCGCGTAACTGTCCAAACGTCTTCCTTACCGATTGTGATAAACCTGGAACGAACCAGATAACATTAGATAAATTTGTATCGAAGATGCATTTCAGCGAATTAAGGCTTGTCTACACCAAATGAACCAGGGATTGTTATTACAAATGTATAAATTACTTATATCCGAGTTTACTTACGCTTCACTTGATAAAACGTTGGAGAAATGTTGGGTGAGGTACTTGATGGCAGCTTCGTGGAGTTTAGTGTTGATGCTGAGCACAGGTTGTGCCCATCTGACGTTGGGGATGGTCGCTTCTAGTTTCTCACAACCCATTATCGTCTCCAGGACATTTTCGGAACCCTGAAAAGCATGCAATCTGTAAGTACTGAATTGTTTGCTAGGAAAATAGTTTCTCAAGCCATTCAAGACTTGCTGGAATGGATGCTGAGTTAAGCACAGTTTTTGACATAAGATACATCAAAGTTGGCTTCAGTATAAAGGCCTCACCAGTGGAGAATGAGGAATTTCACCATGTCGGAATTTCCTATTTTGACCCCCAATATCGGATTCAGCACCTACGGCAAACTTTCAGCCTGTACTTCCTAATTTACTAATAAACAAAACAGTGTAGAAAATATGAACTTAAAAAAAAACCGGGAGGATGACGTCAACCTGAAATAGTTCATGTACGGCCGCTTGGAGCGCTGACATCGTGAAATCTCACTTCGTATAGCCCTCGGAGGCAACACTCTTAGGTAATGTCAACAACTTGAAACGTAGTGCAACGCGAGTCACAATTCATTTTTGTGACAAGGTGACAACATTTCATTTCGGCGAGCAAGCAGTGTGACGAACGTTCAGCTATTACTTGTTACGTACATTCAACTTCAACTTCATCTTTCAACAAGTAATATTATGGCAGCAGCTGTTAAAAAACCAGTTAACCTGGAAAAGGGTTTGAACCAGCAACAAACAAAAACATACCTGAGGAAGAATTTGGCATGGTTATGGAGTTTTATGCGAATAACTCCCTTTCCACCAGTCCTGAGATGAGAGGAGTAAAAAATTCAAGTTAAGTTTCAGTCATCACTAGTAGGTAAAGATCGAAATCGAAGAGCTGAAGAGAAATAATAGAAAAAAACAGGATGGAGAAAATGAGGTTTTGCCTGTTTTTGTTTGATAACCTTCCTCTAAGATAACACGATTTCGTCGTTCCATCGGGCAACAAGGGGAGGGGACAGCGATCCGAACAGCCAACCAGCGAGCGTTCCCGCTTCACTTCGAAGAGGTCTGTTTTCCCGGTTATTTTTTGAAATCATAAATTTTGAATGTCTCCCAAAAATAACAGGAGACTTATTTTCCAAAATCAACCCGATTTTCACCTATCCCACTCCATTAACTATTTAGCAAAGATGCTGTAACGAGAAAATTACCTAGTGTCAACGAGAGCAGCCCATCACATCGTCAGCTTGTCAGAGTTTTGTCGCATGTAGGAAGGGGAAGGTTATTCCCTGCTTCTGCTGGTTATACTTATTGTCACAGGCAGGTTATCAATCATCCGACCATGTCGATCGGAGAAAGAAGGGATGAGCTCATATCCTTGGCAATACTTTACTCAAGTAAATCATTTAATTGAACGTCTTAATTAAATTATCCGATTAAACCATCCAACCAGGAATTTCTCTTCTATCATGCGGCCAGGATAACGGATGATTCGCCAAGAAAGTGAAATAAAAATGGAAAATTCGACAGTGAAGAGAGACAAGTTTCGAAGCGGAAGTTGAAGAAGACGAAGGGCGGAAAACTGAGGAGATGAAAAAGTTTGAGTGTGAGATTCGAAGATTGGATGATTTCGTCAGGAAATAGCTACTCATTATTCGAACAGATTGATAAGTTGAAAGTATTGAATCATCTTTCTCAATAGTGAAGTGGACATTTGGATCGCCGTGCGTTGTGCTGGAAATTGAAGGCCTGCAGAAAGTTATTGTCATTTTACCATCATTCCCTGTAAGTAACCTAACCTTGAGTTCTCCAATTCATCTAAAATCAAGTTTAAAGAGTCAAATACGCATATTCACGACTGTTGTTGAATGAAACGACCAATAGGCCCACTCAGGAGGAAAAACCCAATCATATGGTCATGATGTTCCAGTAAATCATCATTTTCGACAATGTGCTTAAAATCATGTACGTTTATGAAGCTAGACAACCCTTGAGGTCGAAGAAAATGCTCTCTTGTTACTTGCTGATAGTTCAAATTATCGTAGGTGCTGATCACCTGACCGATTGGGACGAAACGAAGAAAGCTGGGAGCCTGCTGTTCAGCCTGAAGTTGCAGATCTTGATAAATTCTCATCATATCTGGAGAATTGGTAGGTACTTACTCAACCAATTGGGGATCGGGGTGTCCGAGCGGTTAAACGCGCGGTCACTTCGGGCAGAGAGAATGACGGGCCGTTCACTCGGTTCGCTACGAGTTCTCAGGTTCGAATCTCTCTGCCGGCCCCTCGTCCCAACCCAGGGCGGTGAGGCAATGGGTACCGACGATATCGGGAAACTCCGGGGTATCGTGGATCGCCTATGAGGTGCCCCACTTGAAAAGGTCCACAGTTTTGCCCCTTAGTTGTTGTGGCATAAAGGAGATTATCCTACGAAAAGCCCGGGCGTTGGAGTTTTTTTTTTTTTACTCAACCAAAGCTTGTAGGAAGGCAATGTACAGACCTCTCAATGATTGTCGCCTGGTCACTCTATCTCTCCACAGGTGGCATAATCAATCGGACCTCTGGGAAATAGAAAACCTTGCGGCTAAAAATAACTGGACGATTTAACTTTCCTTGTGCTGTGCTACAAGCTAGGGATCTTTGTAGAATATCGATTTGTTGATGATTTGGCCAGAGAATATTATAATATAATCATTTCAATAGTATTAAGTAAAAGAAGTCTGAGATATATAGTAATCTAGTTGTGTTTGCAGGTCAGTCACGATTGAAAGATTCTTGTGGAAGGCCCTTCGCTCGAGCGACGTCGTGCCCATGTGAACCTTTCTGTCAATGGAAACCAAACCGATTTCGAAATTGAGTTTCATGTTCTAGCGGCTAATGCTGGTAAGAAAAAGTCATTCTAAAATTATTATAGCGATATTAATCAACATTAGAAATTATTCTTAAAAAAGGGCCACCCTGTATTTAAAATTGTTTGTTACGATATTATGAGCATTAAATGCATGCATCTAGTGAAATCCAGCTCTTTGTCGTTTCCCTGAAATTTGCCCTTCCCTCTCAAGGTTTCTGGCTTCTCCTAATTAAAGAGCCAGTGGCGCTCAACTTTAAAAATTAAAGGATATAGTTGTACCTAAGCCCTCACGAACCCACATGCTTAGCTAGCCGACGCAACTTGTGTGTAGCATTTAAGAAAATCAGCTACAATGCAAACAAAATTCAGTGAAATTCCTCATTGGCAACGTCGCACTTCACGCTTATAATACGGCTAAGTGGGCAATACATTCCCATTCCCTCATGTGTTACATGATTGTTTTAGGTTCAACTCCGTTTATTTCGTTTATCGAGTTTATCCATTTTTCAAATCAAATTAATACCCCAAAATAGTCAGTACCTACTATCAACATAGCAATGGCACGACAAGGAAATTATTTAAGCTAGAGATAAGAAGCCAGCCTGAACAAGGAAGAGAGTG
Organism: Apolygus lucorum; assembly: GCA_009739505.2. NCBI lineage: Eukaryota > Metazoa > Arthropoda > Insecta > Hemiptera > Miridae > Apolygus > Apolygus lucorum. The sequence continues at coordinate 27,413,980 of CM019170.2, forward strand.
CGGCGTTGCCAAATTTCGCGATTTGGCTTTCTACTGAAGCTGGCTTTGGATACACACATGAGGTACTAACTTACCATGTGTACAATGTGTTGTTTATAACACTTGTCTTGGAGCTCTTTGGGGAGTGATGCGAAACCTTTGGTCGGCCATACCCTCACGAAATATCGTGTCGTCCAGCGTAAACTCTTCCTGTAGATCTCGTCGAGGCCGTACGCTGCTGCCAAAGGAAGGCACTCAAGGACACCAACCGTGCAGCCAGCACAAGGCTGTGAACAAGGAACCATATATAAAATAGTGCTTGGGAATGTAAAGGAGAATTCCTCAAAGTGAGCCTAAACAAGCCGACAGATAACAAGCATTTATATTTTATAATCACCTTGTGGAAGAAGTGGCAGTATTTAACTTTCAATGTGTACATGATGACTTCTTTGAGCCCTTCAAGGCACAGCATGTCCGCTAGAGTAGCAAGTTCGACAATATTTATAGTTTCTGGAATGTTGCTAGCACCACTGTAGATGTGGCACAATGCAAAATGCACGGCATTGTAGGAAAACCTGTAAAACCAGAAATACAAAGAAAAATTTAGTTAAACGAAATTTAAAGTGTTATAATTTTACCGGTAGAAAGACGTGGTGAGTTACCCTTGTAAGGAAATGACGTTCCCTGCACTCTCAACCCAACCGCCAGAAAGCATGCCGGCGAAATACTGGCACCTGGATGAAAGTATGCACTTGTGGGCTTTGATCCTTCGACCGCCCACGTCGATCGTTACGTCGGGGGATATCCCGTCCAAGAACATCCTGAGAAGGTCTTGACCCAAGCGGGACGAAGCGGCTCCCCCAGGACCGCAGGAGTCTTCAGATCCTCCTTCACTACTCACGTCTACGGAAAACAACGATTCAAATTAGGTTAAGTACCTATTTCGCTAAAATACTTCCTCATGATTTGATGCCAGTTATGAGTGCTTTCTTTGGGAGGTTAATCACTGCTACCATAAATTTCCTAAAGCAGGCTTCACTTAGGGCAGAACGAATGCTGAAAGCAGAGGAGGGGGTTGCGGAGTCGAAAAGAGTGTTTACAAGGTCTCCGTGAACACTTTGACAATGTGGCGGCCACCATTTTCATTTCTGCCGTAAAAAGACAAAACAACTCATCTCGTAAAACGTAGATTGTTCAGGAGAGCGCATCCAAGTGTTCGAGCTGAGAACAGGGCGAGTACCTCTCCAGTTGATAAAAACCTAATTTCTTCTATCGACGATTCACGAGAACGTGAAATATCGTTCTATCGATGCGCGTAAATATCGATTCTTGTACGAATATTGTTTTGGTCAGCATCCGACTTACTTATTAGTTCAATTTGCAAGCAAATCACCTCAAGTACCTGCATACGGAATATATACCCATATTGGAGTGGTTTAGTAGCGTCAAATAGTTCGCAACCAGAACCATTTGAGATAATTAATCATTCCAGTTTGCAACTCCCTGTTTTAGAACATATGATTTTGCTGACTCATAAAATAGGTTACCATTTGTTCAATTAGGAGCATCTAGGGGAAGAAAGTGGTGGAATGGCGTGAGCACTGCCTAGCGAAGATAAGATGAACCTTCCGGAGCTCAAAAACCTAGGTTATCTCTCTTATCAGTTGGCTTGTGTGATGTAGGTATCATGTGTTGTGTTTTTAATTATTTCGTAAATAATATAATGCTTTAAAAATTAATGTTGTTTACTTACGAGTACATACCTAGTTTTTCATTTCAGATTGAATGCTTTTCTTATTGATGCCTCAAACAGATTTGATTGCCTTTTTCATTGAGGGCAAATTTCTGATTTCCTATAAATGAGGCAGGGATCTACAGACATTACCACTGGTCGATAACGGAGGTGCATCCATCGTGCCAAAAAAGAAGAAGAGGTTCATCTAATAGTCGCTAGATAGCGCTCGGGCGGTTCCACCACTTTCTTTCCCTAGATGCTCCTTGTTCAATTTCACTTTTCATTGTAAATTACAATGAAAAGTGAAATTTAACAAATGGTAACCTAGTTTATGAGTCAGCAAAATCATATTACAATTTGTAATAGCTGTATTTTGCCGAATAAAGCCTGAATATAGGTTTACTAGCTGCTTTCTTACAATAAAATAAAACCACTCATATAAAACAAAATTATTAGAGAAAATAACGTTCGCAACTCGAATTTATGGTACGAAAAACTATTGATCATCATAAATGAACAGACGATAGGTATAACTTTTGCATGAAGAAAGACTTAGGTATTTCAATAAAATAACTCAACTGAGAAGTGAAGCAAACTATTTGCAAGCAAAAACAACTCATCGCCAACATCGGAGAGTTGAGTAGTTTTGGCTAAGTGAATCCAATAAACCAAATGAGTTTTTTAGGGGATCTGTCTTTTTGGGTCGTTTTGTCAGCACCGCTGGTGAGTTGAGCTGTTTTACCTGCAAAATCCCTTGATATCCTGATTCACTGAAGGGAATTAAAGGGCTTTCCCAAGGAAATTTTCCAGGTTTGACTTCACCATCGGAAATATCAACTTCTTAATGAGGAGAATGCGCGAAAATTCCATTTTCGTGAAATTATCCAATGAGGAATTTCAGCGAATTCTGTTTGCATTTTTCCTGAATAGTTAATGGTGTGGGATAGATAGAAAATCGGGGTGATTTCGGAAAATATATCTCCAGTTATTTTTGAGAGACAATCAAAATTTATGATTTCAAAAAAATAACCGGGAAAACGGACCTCTTCAATGTGGAGCTGGAACGCTCGCTGATTGGGCTGTTTAGTTATCATGTAAAGTTATCTGTAAAGTTATCAAACAAAAACAGGGGAAACCTAATTTTCCCCATCTTCCTTTTTCTATTTTTGTCTTCAGTTTTTCGATTTCGAACTTTACTGGTTTTGTAAAAAGTTGCATCTGAGGACAATAGATTTCTCGATCTCAGCGCTTCAAGCAGCCATAAATGAACTATTCCAGGATGACGTCATCCTCCTGTTTTTTGTTTTTTTTTAACGTCCATATTTTCTACACTGTTTTGCTTATTCGTAAATTAGGAAGTGCGGGCTGAAAGTTTGCCGTAGGAGGTTTTTCGAGGTGCTGAATCCGATTTTGGGGTCAAAAATAGGAAATTCCGACATGGTGAAATTCCTCATCAAGTCGTTTTGCCTTTTTACGGCACTGTTGTCCAAATTCCAAATCACATTGCGTCCATCCTTTCGCCCTTCTACTTTCCGCATCCGTCCCGCCCCAATGAAGCCTCCTTAACACCTCAGAAATATTCATTACATAATTGGCATTAAGGAGGTCTCAGTCGGTCGCCGTTTGTTCCCCGTTCTGGGTCAGTATTTCCATAAATTGCAGGCGCTGAAAATATCCATAAATTGTACCTAAATTTGGAATTTTCAAGATTTTTGAAATTTTTATAGTGCAGCAGTCTAGAGAATTGAAAAACTAAAAAAGATTGCCGCTGGAATCATTAAAATTGAACAATAGAGTTTTTGGTGCCAAAATCTCACGGGCCCCATTAGGAGGAGACTAGCGCGAGCAACAGAGGATGCTACCCAGTTGAAGGAGGAAGGACGTTAACTTTGGACAGGGGGGGGGGGGATGGAGGCGCTCGTCACGGTGGGCCTCGAGGAATGGGTGACTGTCTGGGGGCACCCTTTCATCGTCGCCCGCTGATGTCGGGAGGCAAATCCATCGTCATCCGCGAACTCCGTGCTTTGTGAAGAGGTTCCACGGGCCTGTTAGTGGTTTCCAAAAACTCTCTATTAATTGCCAGGGAAAAAAGGAAAAACCTAAATGAATAAACGGTTTTTCCCATTTTTTCTGGCAATTATTGTTCGATGTTAATGATTCCAGCGGCAATCTATTTAGTTTTTCAATTCTCTAGAATGCTGCACTATAATAAATTTCAACTTTAGGTAAAATTGTAAAAGTGTGAGCCTCTGCAATTTATGGAAATACTAATCCGGAACGAGGAAAGAATGGCGACCGACTGAGACCCCAACTTTTTTCTATTCACATCGTTATTTATTATTACGAGTATAATAAACACAAATAAAGCACATGAAAAGTTTAACTTTGAATCTTAAATGGACGCAATTACCTAAAGGAGAAGGTCCAACACTACTCTGCATACTGCTTGTGTTTGATGGCTCCGTGTCACTGTTACCATCAGATGTTTTCGATGGGTAAAGATGAGGAAACAGTCGGCTGCAGTCAAAATTTAAATAAATGTTTATTAATATTGTTATGATGCAACAAAAACAAGTAAGGAAGTAGATGTCCATTTAAGAGATGAGACAAACAAACACGATATCAACATTTCTTGGGAACATGGATAAGTCTTTCGATGATATAACAATGGAAATGTTTATCTTGAACATTATTATCATTATATGATTAGATTATCATAATAACTTTTGCGTTTTAGTCAGTTTGATTGTAAAGTGTGTTAGTAAAAATGAACTTGTGGAACTGTATTTTTCTGAGTGCTGCCTCCACTGGGTTTTCTAACTACAATAATTTCAGAAATAAAGAACCCATGGATGGTGAGGGGGCCACTATTTTGTGTTTCATGGAACACATAGTAGATAACTAGTATATAACCTACCATATCTACCATAGTATACAACCTACCATATCTACCTTAGTAGATAACCTACTTTAACCATATCTACAGGGTGTCTACACTTTCGATGGGCATAACTTCAGGGTTCGATTCTACAAGGTATTTCCAACAAAAAATGTCTCTTAGCAATTTTCTTTTAACCCACTCAAAATTCCTTTTTTTGCACTTTAAAGTTTTTCTTCGCGTTTTCGACCTCACGGCACTGATATGGTCATAACTCCCTTATTTCTCCTGAAAATTCAAATGTGACTACACCGTTAGAAAGAGCGTTCAATTCCTAAGCTACCTAGTGCAAAATCAAAATATTTCAGCAATAAAATAGTTTCAAAAAATTAAGTCAAAAAGCGAACTTTAAATTTTTTTTGAAACTTGACTTTCTTCGACCAACGTTTTCACTCTAAATCCCTGCCCAGCGCGCTTCGGAGAAAACATGTTCAAATTGTCAGCTTTCCAACGGGCTATCAATTTTCTGTTCAACATTCAAAAATAAAGAGTAAATGAAGTTTGAATGTCAAAAAACGTGTGTTTTACAAGCAAATCCAGTGTTTCAAGCCGGTTTATGGTCCCCCTCGATCACAAAATGGATTAACGATTTTGGTATCATTTTCTATGTAATTGTTTACGCTGAATCAAATAGTGATACTTCCGAATGATTCCGACAGTTAGAAAGTGGATTTTTCGAAGAAAACCTTCAATTTTCGTACATAAAATACGCATTATTCGTAGATATGGAAGATATCATAAAGTAACACTTTTCTACTCAACAAAAACTTCAATCAGCTTGAAATTCGGTGTTTTATTGAGAAGAAAGGTGTTACTTAATGTACCATGCGAATTTTATGTATGAAAAACGAAGGTTTTCTTCGAAAAATTCACTTTCTAGCAGTCGGAATCATACGGAAGTATCACTATTGAATTCAGCGTAAATAATTACTTAGAAAATGATACCAAAATCGTCAAGCCAATTTGAGATCGAGGGGGACCATAAACCGATTAAAACACTGGATTTGCTTGTAAAACACACGTTTTTTGCCATTCACACTTCATTTACTCTTTCTTCTTGAATGCTGAACAGAAAAATTGATAGACCGTTGGAAAGCTGACAATTTGAACATGTTTTCTCCGAAGAGCGCCCATCGGAATGGGCAGGGATTTAGAGTGAAAACGTTGGTCGAAGAAAGTCAAGTTTCAAAAAAATTTTAAAGTTCGCTTTTTGAATTGAGTTTTTGATACTGCTTTATTGCTAAAAAATTTTGATTTTGCACTAGGTAGCTTAGGAATTTAACGCTCTTTCTAACGGTGAAGTCAGATTTGAATTTTCAGGAGAAATAAGGGAAGTTATGAACATATCAGTGCCGTGAGGTCGAAAACGCGGGAAAAAACTTTAAAGTGAAAAAAATAGAATTTTGAGTGGGTTCAAAGAAAATTGCTAAGAGACATTTTTTGTTGGAAATACCTTGTAGAATCGAACCCTGAAGTTATGCCCATCGAAAGTGTAGACACCCTGTATAACTATATTTAGTGAGTCTGTTCCTTATACATGTTTTCTTTACTCTCGAAGTATTTGTACTTTCGTTCTAGGGTTCTTTTGGAGCCTTCTTTGTTTCCAATAATCTTTCATAAGGCAATATTAGGTATTAGGTGGTACAAACCTCAAAGAACGAGAAGAAGAAGAATTCGCAAGGGCCCTGGTATTGTCGAGCCAGACGCTCGTTTCAGAGGGTATGCTTCTGGTCATTCGGTTGCTCCTGGTCATCTCTTGAGCAGACTCCCAAATCTTTGCGTCCGGCTGAACATCCATGTCTGAGAGCTTGACGAAACTTACAGGCTCTTCAGCCGCTTGGGTGACGTCATCTTGTTTGGGAGTGATGTCGTTGTCGACAGACATGCTTTTGTTCGAGCTGCTTGATTTGTGCTCGACGGCTGGATCCGTTTCAGTTCCGTCTTTGGACAGGTCGCTGACGATGTCGTGACTGGGCGTGGAGAGCTCGAGATCGTTGCTGCTTATGTTGACGGCTTTGGACACATCATCTATAACGAACGTTCTATTGTCGTTACTCGATTCGTAATCGTCGCTCTTCAAACTGCAACTCATCTCTTCCACTTTATCCCCTCCCTCACCGTCAGACGGATTTTCAACAGATTTCCGGGCTTTTTGATCAAACTCGTGTCTCGCGCCATTTTGGATTATCCGACTCAATTCCGAACTAGGTTTAACTGGTCCGTGCCACGATGTCTCCATTTTACCATTACACTTCTTCTGGCGAGTCTCATCAATCGACTGCGGCCCAGAATGATCATATTTATCGTTTAGTTCCAATTTCAAACTTCCATCGTAAGAAATGCTGCTAGATCGTTTATGTACTTTGATATTCTGGCCATCGAATTTTTTGTCACTGTTCCACGAATGTCTATTGACAGGATTCCTCATGCCAGACGGCAGTGTTCTCCTACGGGGCACTGGGGACTCGTCAGCTTCAATAAACATGTAGAAACTCTGCCTTTTGGTGGAAAAGGCGGAATCCGTCGTCGACCCATCGGAAATTGAAGTTGGGCCTTGATCCATAGAAGAGTCAAACAGCATTCTTCCTTTGGTCTGCTCTGGGTGTTCACCGCAGTCCAAACCAGAATCCGAACTAGTCGAAGTGCTCTTCTTATGCCCTGAAAGTCTTTCATGGAGGAAATTAGGCGCTTTGGGTCTTTTCTGTTGGAGAAACGGCGACCCAGGTTTGCTTTTAGGTGTCGAGGAATCTTTGTTATTGCCATTTCCTATGTCGATGAACATCGAGAATAATTTCTTCTCTGGTTGGGGAGTGTCTTTGTCGCGTTTCTTCAGACTGGTTTCGCTGTCAGAGTCCGTCTTCAAATCGATATAAAACCCACAAGACGAATTACGGTCAGATCTCTTATTAGTGCAGTCGCTTCTTTCAGAACTGTTGCTCATGACGCTATCTATCGACGGGTATGGATCGTCTAGCGGAACGAAGAATCCCAAACCGGAATTATTTCCGCTTTTCTGTTTATCTTTGGTTTCTAGTGACTCCAAAGATTCCTTTCCAACATCGCTCATGTCAACGATCCAAGACGTGTTCAACGAAGATGCGGCTTTGACTTGAGGCTTTTTGGGAATCTCTTCCTCTTCTTCTTCAACCAATCCACCATCATAGCCTCCAGAGAGTATCGGAGCGCAATCCGTCTTTCTTCTCGTCATAGGGCTTGAAGTTAAAGACACGTCAGAAGCTGAAAAATCAGACAAAGGAGCTGCTCCGGAACAGATCGGGACGTTTTCGAAACGATTGAAAATGCATTCCGACTTGTCTTTGGACGATACGGTTTCTTCGGTAGTGTCTGCCTCTCTTTTCGAAGACACTCCACTCGCTGATAGAGAGCTGCTCGGTTCCGAACTATTCGACATGTTGGAAAAAGCGGACATTTCCAAAGACAAATGGTTAACTTCCACCGATTCGTGTACGTTGACGTTTAATTTCTTGACTTCGGCCGTATCAGGAAGTACGTGATTTTCCGTATTGTTCAACTGCTTGCTTACGTTCGAAGCAAACGAGTCGTACGCGAGATCGCAATTGAGAGAATCTGGAGAATGATCTTCTTCAGGAGCCAAAACAGGGAGACATGGAATAATCGGTAGTGACGTAGGTTGAATATGCTTGTCAGAATTGTCTGTTTTAACTTTGTATCCGTTAGCTTTTTCGTACTCTTCTTTCAACAGAGCAAGTTTTTCATCGTCCGGATGAAATTCAAAAGTATTTCTTCTAATTAACAATCTCTCTTTGTTAGCGTTTTTACTATCTTCTTCCTCCGCGCTTATTTCTACTTCAGACTTGATTTCAGTAGGTGGTAGATTGTCATGAGTCTCTACGATCTTTGGTTGTTCACTAGACGATGCTGAGTACTTGTTGATTTCTGGGATGAACATTTCATCCTCGTCGATCAACGAAGATGCATCGATAAAGAAGTTATTTTTAACGGGTTCAGTCTCTGTTTTATAGTTAGTGAGGGAGGTTAAATCGTAGTCTTGTTTCGGTGGGGTGAGTTGAGGTTCTTGAATTAACGTGACGTCGTCGTTTTGACCGTAAGCGTCCCAAGCGCCTTGATCGGACGATATAGAAATCGGGCTCTGACCATCGTGCGGGATGTCTTCCCCGGAAGCAACCTGAAAACAGAAAGTTTGTTGTTAATAATTATTGGGCTCCTGGATGGTTTCAGCATCCAGTCTGATGATGAAGGTTCAAAAGTCGACAAGCTAGTTACATACAGGTACGAGTCTGTTAAGGGTAGTATGTAATTTTTTGGGTCAAAAAATCGATTTTTCAAAAATAATATTAAAAAATAGTTGATTATATAACGGATAAAATGCAATAAACATTTTAAAAATCGAACGACTATAAGTGGGTTAAAAAAATACCTAAACCGAGCGCGCACTAAATTAGCAGCTAGGCCAATGCGCGATAAAACTTGGAACGCTACCTGGCCGCCACAAACTTTGCATCAGAACGATAGAACAAGATGCAAATCTGACGAAAACAAACATCAGTAACCTGTCAAATTATAACCTACTCGTTGTTGTTGTCTTCTTCTTCTTCTTCTAGAAAGACTCCCGTCATCTAAAACAAACTTTGGAAAAGTTCAGAAGCTTTGAAACGACGTCACGTCAAGAAAAAAACTGCTTTTCAGAAAAACGGATTTGTCGAAATTTTATTTTCAACATCTGGGGCATTGCGTGCAGTCCAGAAAATTTTAGTAAAAAATCTACATTTTCTTCAAATCTTCGCCTATTTTTTTCACAACGCCATGCTGGTATTTCTTTGGCACAGTCTTTACAGCATAATATTCTTGATAAAATAAAAAAAAAGTAAAGCGATTGGTTGAGCAGAGCCTGAAAAATCGGTTCCTAAAGATAACTACATTATAAGGGAAATTCATCAGGCCGAGAAAATTACATACTACCCTTAACACATTTCTGTTAGGGTTACAGCTAGAGTTACACACAGGTACGAATCTGTTGAGACATTTCTGTTAGGGTCCGTAAATATTTTTGTTCGACCCAAATTCGTACTGAACATTTACTCGGGAGTAAGGTTGGCTTGACAAGGATAAAAAATAAGAGCTCTTCTCATGAGCACTTGAACAAACTGGGACATAAGCAGCAATTCCGGTTGCTATTTTGAATCGATCGGGAAAGAAAGGACTTGATAACCTTATAAGGTCAAACTGAGATCAAAAGTTATCACATTTCAATTTCTTCACTTCAAGTAGCGATTGTGAATGATAGACTTGACGTTCAAATTCAGACAAATAACATGACTCACAAAGAAACTCTCTATTGATGTCGTTTGACACTTTTACAGCCAGATTAGAGAAATCCAACCAGCGAATGAAGAACTTTGAAAATAATCTGGAACAAACTTTTGAAAGTAGGTACTTGGTATGGATAGGGACTGGAGAATAATCAGAATAGATAAACAATGATGATGATGATCATATAGAGGAAATGTCTAGTTAGAAATGCCTACAACATTCCTAGATTTGGTTTCACAACCTTTGCTAATATACAGCCTTTCCGTCAGTAAGTATTACTGGGTTGATTTGTTATTCGATTACCATTACTATACTAATTAACTTCTTGAATGAAAACCCAGAGGGGGGGGGGGGCTGAATCTCTAAAAATCACTAGGTGGTTATGGAAAATTATGGTTATTGTATGAGCACTAATCTCTCTCTTCAAATATCCTTTTGTTGATTAGAACGTAGAAGACCTCAATAAATAAAATCTAAATATTCATATTTCATTTTCCTCCAACAAATTTCAAGCCGGAAATTTGTTTAAAATGGTGACAACTCACCACTATTTCTCTCTTAAATTTCTAAACCAACACAGTTGTACTTTCAGTGCACATAACAAAATCGAAACTATAAGATTCACGATCGTGTTTCAGGTCATTTACTAGTAAGTGATCAGCAACATGATAGTTCAAATCTTTCGAATCAACCACCAACATTGACAGCGGAAACAACAAGAGATTCACGATCGTGTTTCATACAACTAACTGGCAAGAGATCAGCAACATGATGAACAAATCATTCGCTTCACCCGCCAACATTGACAGCGAAAAGCGTTTCACGATCGCGTTACATTCCTCCCACTTATTTTCTACCCCTCATGCATTCAACTGATGACTTTGACCCTAGAGTGGAAACAATGAGTAAATCTTACTCCTCAACACGTTCAGTTGGTAACTCTGTCAGAATTTAGGTAAGTGGCGCCGCCTGGCTCCCGCTATGCTTCCTTCAAGGTTTCTAGTCAGGTGTGATAGTGCACCCAGGAAGGCCAGGTGCACCCCTTTGTGTGGCTCAACCCTTCTCAAACGTAAGTGAGTAAAAATTACTCAACATTTCCAATACTGTAGGTCCAAAGGAGTAAATATTACTCCTCATTTCCATTAGAAGGCACACTAAGGGTGTCATTTTTACTTATGTTTTCCTTTAACAGCAGGTTGGAAATCTCACATATCCATGATATTAAATTTGAATTTATTTTTCATGAAGGTACATAACGGTTATTTTACCGAGGCAATCAGGTGAGGAAAAACGACGTTTTAGGGGTTCACAACTTGATTTGGAGATTTCCAAAAACTTTCTGCCTAAGTTGTAACAATTGTTGGACAATTTTTCTACTGACACAGGTAAACAACATGGATAAGAAGAAGGAGTACTCTAACCCAAATGGAGCCCTTATACAAATTTTCAACAAAATCGGTCCATGGTAACCAAGAAAAGTGTCGCGGACAGCAGACGGACGGAGAAATTTGTATTCGATTTTAGGATTCTACGTATCTTGAAACGCAAACTAACAAATTTTGAGAGGGGGTTAAAAATTTTCAATCTCGTAATTTTGAGTTTTAACATATGGGAAGTTCGTTTTATTATTTTTTCTTTCTATACGAACTTGGCTGTGTTAACTTTTTGGTTTTGAGAGCTTCGAAAACAGCAGACACCTACCTAGTCTGAGAAATAGTTAGGAAGATAGGTACCTCCAAGTTTTTTTAAAACCAATTTTGCTATGATTTGACATTCTACGGTTAAAATTTTTCAATCTCGTAATTTTGAGTTTTAACATAATACGTATGTTAAAACTCAAAATTACGAGATTGAAAAATTTTAACCGTAGAATGTCAAATCATAGCAAAATTGGTTTTAAAAAAACTTGGAGGTACCTATCTTCCTAACTATTTCTCAGACTAGGTAGGTGTCTGCTGTTTTCTTCCCATATTATGGGAAGTTCGTTTTACTATTTTTTCTTTCTATATGAACTTGGCTGTGTTTACTTTTTGGTTTTGAGAGCTTAGAAAACAGCGGACACCTACCTAGTCTGAGAAATAGTTAGGAAGATAGGTACCTCCAAGTTTTTTTTAAAACCAATTTTGCTATGATTTGACATTCTACGATAAAATTTTACGATTAAAATTATTTTTTTAAAACCAATTTTGCTATGATTTGACATTCTACGGTTAAAATTTTTCAATCTCGTAATTTTGAGTTTTAACATAAGGGAAGTTCGTTTTACTATTTTTTCTTTCTATATGAACTTGGCTGTGTTTACTTTTTGGTTTTGAGAGCTTATAAAACAGCAGACACCTACCTAGTCTGAGAAATAGTTAGAAAGACAGGTACCTCCAAGTTTTTTTAAAACCAATTTTGCTATGATTTGACATTCTCGTAATTTTTGTTCATTTATACTTTTCAATACAAAATGAGTAGCTCACATTGTTTATAAATGTTATTCGCCTAAATCCATTACCATTTAAAGAAAAAATGCGAGGAAAAAGGAGGTTTCCTACGTGGGAGTAAAAATTGCTCAATGTTTCCATGGAAATCCTTGAGAGGCATGTTTCCATTCTAGGGTCAAATTGGTAAAAGATGGAAACTCCTTTGTTCAGTAGGAACAAAATAGCAATGAATCGAACCTATTATAATTCATTATGTAAATATCAAGGTGAAGTCGTCTGGTGGGAATTACTTGGTTTTGGATGTTGCGCTCCATGTTTGGCTATCTTCTGAACAATGAAAGAAATATTAGGGATTTTGAAATACATTTTAACTCTGGCTCTTTTCCACAGCTGGTGCTTGGGCAAATGGGAGGTATGTGGCCCATAAACTAATCAAAAGCTTCAGAGATTCACACGTGCAAGGCAGCATAGAATGATTAATGATAATTGTTCTTATAGTAGAGCAAAGATCCGCTCAAACCTAACAGGTAAATACGGAAACGGAAACTGAACTGACCTCGGTGACAGAATCTTCACGCGTAGTGTCGGTTTTGGGGCTTCCTCCAGTGATGTAACCAGAGCTGGCTTCTTCTTCGCGACAAGTGAGACTGCTCTCCTTCACCCAGCTCATTTCATAATCGACTGAGTACGAAAACTGTTTGTTAAGTACTTTAAGAGCTTGGGCCCTCTTGGCTTCTATTTCCCGCTCGACATCCTTAACTTCGGGAGGTGCCTGTAACAGAGCATTAGGGACGATAAGTGGAAGAAAATAAGACGTTCGCCAAGTTTCATCGAGACAATGGCGCCAAGCATGATTGATTCCAGCGCGACAAAAATCAAAAGTTCAAAATCGACTGAAGGAACCAGAGACTGTTCCAGTTGAGGGATAAACGACAGTTTTCAACGTTATTGAGCTACTGAACGATAACATAATCAAAAATACAAGAGGATCGCCGAGAGTCTAGCGATCATGTTAGAAGGTTCTAGTTTACAGTTCACCCGCTAGGATGCAGTAAGAGGCTGAGCTAGTTTCTCGATTCGCTATTCATGTTACTCAGTTGAAATTACTTGCCAAATAAGAACCAAATTTCTTTATTTTCGAATAAATTTTAAAATAGATCGTTTACTCGCACGAAATACTGATGACATTGATCCTAATGCCTGAAAATTGTACTAGGTAATTTTTTAATATTTAATCCGTGTCTTTTGCAGATGGTGATCTATAAAGAAACATAATAAACCGCTGAGTATTAATTGGCGGCGTTTCCCAGTTTGCTTGTACCGAATCAATATGAGAGAAGTCCCTTGATGTGATTAAGGACTGTTTGGAGAACTCAAATGATTCGAATCATACAAAGTTTATGAGTAATAATCAACCCTTTCAATATTGGGCTCAAGCATAATGCTCAAATTTCAAAACCTCAAAATAGGATACACATGAATTGGGGCGTTACAACGTTATTGCATCCTTAGCCCTTAACCCATTTCCGGCCATTGATGCATTTTTGCATCGTCATAATAATGATTTTTTTTTAAATATTGAAATAGTGGAAAATCTTTGTAGAAGAATTTTTTCTCGTTCATGATTATTATGGAGTCCATCGAGTGATCTACGAAATTATTACGTTTCGACCATATGTTTCTAAATTTCTATTTCTAATCAAATGTTCTGAATAAATTATTATCGTATGAAAAGTCGAATCGGTGGTTGTCTCTCTATATTTTCTAACTATTTTTCTCTCTCTTTCTATCTACTTTATTATATTTGTGGTCCTTTCGAACCGTGACCAACGGCAATGGAGGGTATGAGACTGCGGAACCGAAAAATTTTATCGCGTTCGGTGGAGGAAGTAGGCCAGAATTCCGAGCGGCCACGTACTACTGAATCTTCAATGTCTATACGGAGCAGATCTTCAACGTCATCACGAACAAGCGCTCGTAGTCGGATGCGAGATGAGAAGATGGAGCAAGTTCTGGCAGCCGTGGCAGTGCTAGCGGAGAAAATGGAAAGGCTGGAAAGTACACACAGATGCAGTTACGAATCTTCGCATGTGTCGGCTGCGACTGTCAGGGAACCCTCTGGAGCACCTTCGGGAATGCTGAAGGCGCAGAACAGTCCTGTCCAGGTACTCCCAGTTCATCCGCCTGAGGTAAGCGATTGTACGACGCAAGCCCAGCGCCCCAGAGTAAGTGATCGTCCGTTGAATATGATTGAAAATGTACACATGGGGAATTACTTGGCAAGGCAGTCGAAAGCGAACGATTTGCCCAACTTTAGCGGGAACCCTCGAGATTGGGCGAACTTTATAAGTCATTTTAGGAGAACGACAGAGAACTGCGGTTTTACTTCCGATGAAAATTTGAATAGGCTTCAGAAATGCTTGAGTGGGGAGGCTAAGGAGGCAGTTTTTGGTCTTTTAGCGCTCCCAGAGAGTGTGCCAAAGATCATAGACATTTTAGAGCGCCATTTTGGGCGTCCAGATTTGGTGTTGAGCACACTAAGGGACAGAATAGTCAGAATTGCTAGCATTGGGGAGGGTGACTATAAAGCCATTATAAAGCTATCAGCAGAGCTCCAAAATTACGTGATTTCTATCGATATTTTGGGATGCGAACCCTATCTGGTTGAACCTACGCTTTTGAAAAACTTAGTTTGTAAGTTACCTCCATCAATCCGGTTGCAATGGGGTGAATATGTAGCCGGAAGTAGAAACTCCTTCTACTTGCCAAACTTAAGAGAGTTCACCGATTGGTTAGAGATGAAAGCGGATGCAGTTTGTGTGATCGCCGAATCCACTGAATTTCAGACAGACTTTTCTGATTTCAAGACTGGTGACGTCATGAGGAGTGTTTCGACTTCGAAGTCATATTTTAAATCATGTAGGTACTGTCAGAAATCCAATCACGACCTACTAGAATGCGAAAAATGGCTCGCTGATCCAGTAAAGGTAAGATGGAATTGGGTAGTCAAGAGAAAGCTTTGTTTCAGGTGTTTAAAAGGGAATCATGCCTCATCACGCTGTACCTCTGGTTTATCGTGTAAGTTATGCCAAGGAAATCACCACTCAATGTTACACAATCCAGGAGAGCAACAGAAAAGTAAGTCAGATCAAAAGTCAAATGCGAACACCAACCAATTGCTGGCTGACGTGAACAACGTGGAACATCAGACTAGACGAGGATCTTCAGCTGATACTCCTAGGAATAGAGGTGAGTGTGGTTCGCTATTGAAAATTGTACCTGTGAAACTGCAAGGCCCATCTGGTATTCTCGAAACCTATGCATTACTGGACGATGGATCAACAGCGACCATAATAGATGCAGCAGCAGCCCAGGAGATCGGGCTGAGTGGACCCGAAAGTTCGTTCTCCATTTCTTGGACAGGAGACGTGGATAGGGTAGAGGAACAATCAAAAGAGGTGAATTTTGGAATTTCAGGAAACTTTGAAGGAGCCAAAAACTTCAAGATTTTCAAAGCAAGAACGGTTAGTAATTTCCAATTACCGAGTCGTAGCCTTTGTGTAGAAGAGCTGGGGAAACGATGGCCACATGTTCTGCAAGGGAATGTGGTCTCGATGAAAGATGCTCGACCAGTTTTGCTGATTGGTCAGGACAACTGGCCCTTGTTACAGACACGAAAAGCTTTTTCAGGACCATGGAATGGGCCCGCCATCAGCTTCACATGGTTAGGATGGGTGTTGCACGGAAATATACCTTCAGAAGAAGGTAGTACAACAACAAAAAATTGGCAGTGTCTTCATTGGCAGGATGTTAAAGTGTGCGAAGAGACAACGCTTCATCAGCTGGTGCAACAGCAGTTGTTAGCTGAGACGTTCGAGTCAGATACTGCAAAGGCCAAGTCAATCGATGAAGAGGAAGCAGCGCGCTTGTTTGATGCGAGCACTCGGCGTATCGATGGGCAGTGGGAAACAGGTTTGTCATGGAAATCGAACGATAAGCTCCCAGAGAGTAAGTCGAGGGCTTTGAAACGCCTCAAATCCCTCGAATATAGACCAGATAGGGACCCTACACTAGCAAAGAGGTACTGCGGGAAAATGGACGAATCCGTAAGCAAAGGATACGCTCGGAAGCTGAGTACTGAGGAAGCAGGTATCCAGAGTAACAAGGTATGGTATCTCCCACATCTTGGAGTAATAAATCCAAACAAACCCAACAAGCTACGAGTATGCCACGACGCTTCGGCGAAGTCCCATGGATATTGTCTGAACGACTTCTTGTATAAAGGTGAGGATATGTATTCCTCATTACCAGGACTTCTGATTAAATTTCGGCAATTTCCAGTAGCAATGAGGGCTGATATCAAGGAAATGTACTCCCAAATAAAGATCAACAAAGCAGATCAAGATGCTCAGCGCTATTTGTGGCGGGGAATGGAACGAAGCAAGCCACCGGACATCTACGTAATGACATCAATGATATTTGGGTCAATTTGCTCACCTTACAGCGCCAATTCGAACCAAGAAGAGGATCCAGGAACACCGTTGCCTGGTGGGGCGGAGGATATTATGGAGTCCATCGAGTGATCTACGAAATTATTACGTTTCGACCATATGTTTCTAAATTTCTATTTCTAATCGAATGTTCTGAATAAATATTATTGTATGAAAAGTCGAATCGGTGGTTGTCTGTCTATATTTTGCTAGCTATTTTTCTCTCTCTATTTATCTACTTTATTATAATGATGTTCCTAAACTTTTCAAAGAAAACTGTCTTCGACATTCGGGAGCTCAATGCGATTTTGGTGATTTTTTTTTGTTGAAAAGGAGGCCTTTTGGCCGAAAGCATGATTATGGTTGCTCAAATTTGGTCCTGGGAGAGTGCGTTCTGAGCCATGAGTCGAAACAGATTCCGGTTCATAAAAATAGATTTTTACATTTTGTATAAGTAGATTTTTTAAAAATGTTTGACAATGAAATGGATAAATCATATCGATTTGGAAAACTGAGACCTCTGAAATCCTATTAAAATGTAAAATTCATAAAATTTGGAGTATTTTTGCTCTCGATTGGTGAGCAAATAATGCCTTATTTCGGCCGGCATTCTGTAAAATAGTTCGTTCTCCTCCCCCCATTACTCCGTCATTTCTACCCTCGGCTTGAAATGGGTTAACTTGGACGAGCGTCTAAACCACACCTACAGCATTAGTTCATGTATCCTCCGCTAGGGATAATAAAGCGTTTTTCCTTTGAATCATATGAGATAAGCTTAGTTAACTACTTTGGTAAAGCTTGAGACAATGCGATGCAGCTGATTCAAGGGAAGAATGCTTTACTATCCTATCGGAGGATACATAAACTAATGCTGTAGGTGTGAATTAGACGTTTGATTAACACGACAAGAAAAATCCAGGTCGTCCAATCGCTCCAATACTTTTTCAATTGGTGCCAAATACGCTAACAAACAAGGTGAAAATGTTTTTTTTTAAACATGGCCTTACGTCATCGCAATCGTCAATTTTACAAATGTAGCTTTAAAGCTGCATTGTCAAGTTATTGATAGATCGGGGCATTCTATGGATGTTGTTCTTAAGATACAATGCCAAAATACTGATGCTCATGATGCATTTAACCAAAACCTTCATCAAACACGATATTACGAGGGCAGATCAAATGTAAAAGAGACTTTTTGTTTTAAAAATTTGTATTTGTAGGAAGAAGGGAAGCCAAGGGCCACATCGGCCTGTAGTGCTGTGTAGTTAGTTATTTGTAGGAAAAAACCCAATAACTTCAAACTTGATATGAAACTCTATATTACGAGTAAGATAAATTCTAGAAATTAGGCGAAAAAAAACTATTTCCAGCCAAATTAACCAAATATTGAGGTAATTTCGCAAGATTTGTCTTCAAATATCCGAAATTGAACTATCATAACGTTTGGAGATTTTTTGATTTTTTTGTTGTTTTTTTTTTTTGGCTCTAAGAAAATTTCTTAGAGCCTTGAATAACCCTCAACTTGTAATGTACCTTAAAAGCAACATTATTTGTTATATTTAATATAACAAATGCGATCCCACCTAAGTACGGGTTGTCCAACTCTTGGTCCTTACAAAGAAAAGGACGTCTGGGCAGGACGCCTTCAAGGACACGTAGGATTATAAATGACCAACGCATCTCGATTAACTAATGCGGCACGAGTGACTTATGGTCCCTTGTCTTCCGTATAAGGTGTATTGCGTATGAAGTTTCCGTGACTCGAAACCCGCTGGAATATTATAAGTAGATAATCTTCAGTAAGGCGCCAAGGCCGAAGCTCCAGACGAACGCTCAAGTCTCACGGAGTTTGGTGAGTTATGGATTGACTGTTGTCATGAAGTTGACAAAAACCCTGTTCACTTTTGAGAAGTGAAGAATCAAAAATAATAAAAATCCAAAATGATATTTTTAAAAGCTGGGTAAGTATAATATTTGTATGTGTAAGTAGGTACCAGCTATAAGAGGTCCCTAAGCCTGGGAGGTCTTAGGTGCTAAAATCCTATTATATGGTGAAAAGTATAAGGGTATAATGAAATACTCTTCTTCTTTCCAAATCGATGCATTTCGAGCGGTGGTCTCCACTCTTCATCAGGATATGTATTAGAAAGAGATACAAGGCGGGGTGGTTCGTTCTTAAGATATAGTGGGTACTGCAAAAAACAAATAGTTTTCTGGGGTCAAGGATAGGCAATATTTTTTGGCAATTTTTTTGCAGTACCCACTATATCTTAAGAACGAACCACCCCGCCTTGTATCTCTTTCTAATACATATCCTGATGAAGAGTGGAGACCACCGCTCGAAATGCATCGATTTGGAAAGAAGAAGAGTATTTCATTATACCCTTATACTTTTCACCATATAATAGGATTTTAGCACCTAAGACCTCCCAGGCTTAGGGACCTCTTATAGCTGGTACCTACTTACACATACAAATAATAAAAATCATTCTTCACTTCTCAAAAGTGAACAGGGTTTTTGTCAACTTCATGACAACAGTCAATCCATTCCTCACCAAACTCCGTGAGACTTGAGCCTACGTTTGGAGTTCGGTGCTTAAAAACCCTGTTCACTTTTGATAGATAGATAGATAGATCTTTATTCTTTGTCTACAAGGACATGAATGCGTCAGTTAAAATATAAATAAATTAAATGGAAGTATAATACATAGGTAATTAAAAAGTAATAATAGGTGCATATTATAAACAATGTTTTAAAAATGAGGAACTCGTGTGCTTTTCGTTACTTTCATAATGCAGCCCGCTTCATGTAAGGTGCGTCGGGGTAAGTGCAGAAATGGGGTAAGTGGGGAATATACCTTTCACAAGCAAAAATAAGGGCTGACATGAATATCCTCTGTGGGTGCTGTAGAGAAGTACCTTAAGTTTCACAAAACACCACTAGAGTGTACTCATGTCGGTTGTAATAACCTTCACGGTGAGGTTACGATGTACCACATGTTTTCATCTGTGAGGTCGAGGTGATCAACTATTTTTCAACCCGATTTTAACCTGCCTCTACTTCGGTATTGCTAATGACTGACAAGGTAATTATACACTTTAAATGTTGCAGTTTCATTGTACATATTACATTTTGTTCTAACTTTGGTTATTTTGAAAATAAGACCACCTCTGCACTTTCCCCGTTTTTTCCCCCTATGGGGGGAAGTGCAGAGTAAGAAACACGGGCAAGTGTGGAGTTCCGCACTTCCCCCTAAATGGATGAACAAAGGAAGTATGGAGCCTACACTCAAGCATAATACTACGTATTTTTCGTCTACTCGTGTTGTGAACTTGGGCACTTTTAATGTAACTGGGAACTTTTTAATCTTGTCTAGATATGGAGATGGTCCCCTATGAAAATCATGCACCCCCCCCCCCCCCTCAAATTGAAAGGTTAGTTCAAGGTACTTAGAGATAGATGTTTAAAGATAAGCTACTAGGTATGCATCGGATCATCTATACAATCGAGTTATGGATACAAGGAAGCTATGTGCCACACCCACTTGTTAGAATTTTTTCATTTCGAAGTTTAATGCAAACTTTTGCAATGTTAAGATAACCATTTGTAGTAGAAGACTGTTAAAAAACGTTCTTATTCATAAGACTGATAGACTTGTAGTGATAAACAACAATTTTTAACAATTTTTAATTTCTTTAACAATTAACAATTTTTAATAAACAATTTTAAATAAAGATTCAAAATTTTGAATTTTGCAAGATTTGTGTGTGTTTCTCTATGCCACGTTTTTAACTTTTCAAAACTGTGTAACTTCATCAATTTCTGTCCGATTTTAACTTTGCAAAACGCAAAATAATGCCTGAAACGAGCTCTTCCACACACTAACCCCTTCGCATTTGTAACTCTAACGACATGAGAAAACGAAGGGATGCTCTGCACTTACCCCATTTAGGCGGGGTAAGCGAGGAGTACGGACAAAAATTATAGTATTGCTCGAGAAACCCTCTGTAACTCAGAAAAACCTTAAACTAACTACAAAAAATGGTTAGAAGATAGTCCGAGGGGTGTAATGAAAGAAGGAAAAAAAATCTAGCTTAAAAAATGAGTTTCTCAGAGTCTACCAAAGTTGAACTATGCAAATTGTACTCTGCACTTCCCCCGACGCACCTTACATGAGAGGGATATGAAGATGAAAAAATTTGAGAAAAATGTGTGGACCCAGCCAGGCAGCCCGGCCGACCCGGACCCAGCCAGGCAGCCCGGCCGACCCGGGCCCACCCACCTTGACGGCTCCCGGGGTTGCCTCCTAATCTCCTATCACTAGGAGGCAACCCTAACGTGTTTATACACATCAGAACACGCCAGGCGAGCCGCCCCCGGGCCGACCAGACCACCCAACATGAATTCCCCTATCCGCACAAATAAAAAATTTATGCTAAATCCCGAAATTGATACAACAATAAAAATTAATAACTTTGTAACAATAATCAACAAGTTAATCCTAAGTAAAATGTATATCACAGTTGGTAGAAGTATCACAGGCGGAAATATAAAATAGTATAAAAAGGTATAAAAAATATAGGTATAAAAAATCACAGGAGCATCACACGAGTATCACAGTCAATATAATAAGAGTTTGAATAAATAAATTAAAATATACACCCACTAAAATATATACAAACCTATAAAATTATTGATGCTAGCAAGAGTACTTTTACTAAAATTCCTCTGCTGTATGATGAGAATTAATTGTGTATTTATCCATTTAAGTCGACAATTATAATAATTAATACAAGACCAGTAGTTTATAAAATATATTTGTTGAAATCTACCTGATGAATATCGTCGATTTTGTATAATGGATTGCTAGTTAGCGCTGCTTTGATTGGGCTCTTGAATCTCGATTCACCGCTTTCACATATTGAGCTTGGGATTTTGTTCAGGAGAACAGGCCCCAAACATATAAAGCGGGACTGGGAACTGGATAATCGACAAAACGATGTTTGAAGGTGATTTCTCTGCCTCGTCTCATATGAATGGATCTCAGATCAACGTTGGATGTTGTTCTGATTTCTATAGGTATGTAGAAGTACCATGTATATGTATAGGCCGTATATAGTTAAAACATTCATTGAGAAGTGAAGAATCAAAAATAATAAAAATCATTCACCATTTTAGGTTTTAAGCATTCCTGACCAATTTGGTTTGAGGTGATGTTCCACTTTTTTTTTTTGCAAATTCTTGCAAAACTACACCAACTTGCAGTCATATTTCGACGGAATTTTGCGAGTTACCGACCCTGGATTAAAACAGCCCCATGAATTTCATTGAACATCGCATTCTCAACCTATATTGCCTGATTTAGCCCAAACCTGGAGAGGAGTATGGGAGAGACGCTTTAATGATTTCATACGATCCTCATCATGGTTGAAAAACGCTGAAAATTATTACACAGAGTTCATTATTTTTCTGTACTGATCACTCTCCAGCAAACAACACAGTTTTGCCGTTGTCATTACCTGTTTCCAACCATGTTTTTGCTTCACAATCAAGCTTAATGAGCAGAAATAAACGCTTCACACTAAATTCGAAGGAAAAACTCGGCGCTTCGCGTCTCGCCCCCAGATGCTATCTACTTAAAGCCTACGGCGTAATTATAATGACATGTTTTAGCCAAATTTAGTGCAGAACCTTTAGTCGTATGAAGGTAAAATACAAAAGTTATATTATCCCTAGCAACATATCTAAAATGCATTAAAAAGCTCGGCGCTTCGCGCCTCGAAAACCGGAGTGTTCAAAAGGCGCATCCCCCTTCCGCGTGTCACTCCAGCGTAACATTTTCGGGTATTTATCCCACGGCTAAAACATGTTCCATGTTAAAAAGTTGTGGGCGCCTTCATTAAGAAATCTGATTACTGGTTGCTAGGGACGCAAAACCGTGTACTAAAAAAACAAAAAAACAGTACAACCCGTAGAAACGAACAAGGATGGCATTATGACCGTCTAAAATTTGAGCGAACTTTTGGTCTTGGAGCTCTGGGTGGTCTCATTCTATTCTAAAAATTTAATAGGTACTGCTTTGAATTGATGACAAAAAACAATTCCTTAATATTGAAAGTTTTTGAGCTAGGGCGTTTTGAAAATTTCAGGCCTTATTTTTCAACCCTTGGAAGTGACGGACATCAACCAAAAGCATCGGGGTACAACTAGACCTCAAATGGAGTCCATATAACCAAATTTCATCAAAATCAGTCCAAGTTGACTAAGGAAAGTGCCGCGGATGGACGGAAAAATTTTTATTCGATTTTTGGATTCGACGTAGGTATTGTGAAAGTAAACCATCAAATTTTGTTTTTTCTTGGTCGATTCTAAAGGTTTATTATTGAAAATAAACCAAAATCAGTACTAGCAACTGGGCGTGCGCAGACGCACTATATCCAGAATTTTAATGGATTTTCTTAGGGTTTCTACTGAGTTTTTTCATAGGAGCCTACCACTGAAGAGACCGCGCATTCGTGAATTCCTCCAAACTTCAATTTCTCTCTCAACTAATTGCCCGAAGTCGCTTCTTGATGATCCTCTTTGAATTTCACCATATATATGATAATCGGCACAAGTGCTAGTGCAAACGTAAAATTCAAACCAGGTCAAACCTTAGAGGGCATGCTTTAACCCTAATTGGACCATGGTATCACTAGTGACACCAAATTTCGACAATTTTTATGAAGTCTGAGTAAGTATATCGACCAAAATACCACTAGTGGCTAGACACACCCCCAACAGCAACTTTTTCATTTTTGAAAACTAAATTTCAACTTCTTACAATTTCCAGCGAAACATTAAAGTTTACATTTCTTCCTTTGATTTATTTTTTTCTGAATAAAACCTTGTTAAGGTTTCATTTTTTAGAAACTTGGAGAACATTGCTGTAAAAACTTAAAAAATAATCTATTCGTTTTAGTACATTTTTCTGTGGTTGAGAGGCGCATTTTTTGTCCTCTACATCTTGATTACTGAACATAATTAGGTTTACAAAAACATTGGATAGTACTAATCTATTTGTAAATGGTGCCATTGGCCCATGGTACCATAGGTGACACCAAATCAATACGGAAAATGGCGCGCAACTAAAAATTTTTAGGAATTTCACGGCTGAACCAAGGTGTTACCAGGGTAACTAAATTTAAATTCCAATTTTAAATTTAATGGACAGAGCTGAATTTTTCATGATCTATAGGAAGTTTAATAATGAAGTTATGACCAAAATTTCACCAGAAATCAATGAAAAATTGTGTTGGTCTAAATAGGGTTAAGTAAGCTCATGGTGGCCAAACTTAACTCCAGCGCCACTGAAGAGCTGCTGCGGCTAAACCGCAAGGAAGTCAGGTTAGTGGTTGGCCTGGTAACAGGCTTCACTCCACACCGATTCCATCTCAATCGAATTGGGGTAATCCAGGTTACAACCCTCTGCAGGCTGAGTGGAGAGGCTGAAGAGAAAGCCTCCCACATAATATTCGATTGCGAAGAGCTATCAAATCGCTTGTTTCACCTCCTTGGGTCACCTATACCCATGGAGGCTTTTCCTGCACAAATCTAACCACCAAAACCCTACTGGCCCAAAAGGCCAGACTCTTGGCACTCTTGCTTCAGCGCTGTGGGCTCTATCACCCTGATCTGCGGATTCATCAACAACCAGTCGAACGTAAAATTCTTACCACATCTCAAAAACGTTCACAAAATGTTGGTACTTACGATTCGATACACTTTTTAGGGATAATGCTTCGAGATTCACCTATTTGGCAAATGTTTTTATCAACTTTTCTGTTCAGTTAGACGAACTATAGTAGATACTATGAGAAAATGAAGTTTCAAGACTATCTTTTCATCTCTTTGAGTCGTGAATATAAAATATAATAATTAATCATCGATGGCCAAACAGGGAAGAATCTACACGTTTTAAGCATGGAATATTTTTCTAGGTAGTACCTACCTATTTCAATATATTTTTCAAATAAAATCAACTGCATGAAGTCGACCACGGTACTAACCTTAGTGAAATCCAACGTTGTGGGTTTACGTGACACTTCTCTCACCAGAATGGATCTGAACGAATCTGAAAGCGCATCCTGTTCAGCCAATTCCCTTTCAAGGTCCTCTTCCAGGTGAACTATTGAATAGTAATTTGATCGGTTCGGCGACTCGTCCAACAGCGGCACCTGTAAACGTATCGAAAGAGAGATAGTATAAAAGCTGGGTTTAGAGGGAACTGAATGGAAGAACCCCGAAGCGAATAATGACGTTTTTCGTTTTTTTCTCAGCCAATCTTCGTTAAATTTAACGCAATTTGCGGCAAATATCTTGTATTTCGGATCTCTAGGGGCATCAGGTATTGACATCTTAAACTTCGAAAATTTCCAATTTCAACCAATATGAAATATTATCATGTGAATGTCAACAGCTAACGCCCCAAGAGAATTTAAAAACACAAAAAAATGGCTGAAACTGCAAAGAAATCAGGCGAACATTTTTCTGAGAAAAATGCTGAAAACTATTAAAAGGAAAAGTGGTTAAGGGAGGAGGTTTCTTTCAACTCATTGGACTAGTATTAAGGTTATAGTGAGAATTTCTGCATAATTTTCAACAACTGAAATATATTCATACATAATAATGTATATATACATTCATTAATATTCATTTTACCAGATTTTCAAAAAATTAAACTATTGCAATGGCCTCCAATTTTTAGCATGGGAAAAATTGGATGAAACATTCTAAAACGATTCTTGAAGTATAATACGTTTTAAAGTGCATATTTTGAACTATTATTCAGCGAAAAAATCGAAGTTTGTGCCAAAATATCAAATTAGAAAACGAAGTCGTTAGTCAAAAATTTCGGAAAATTCTAAAGGTCAATTTTTTAAAAACATTGTCGGAAAACGTGTTTTAGTGGAAATTACTCAATCATATTATGGTTAAGCATTTCTGAGATCAGCATACAATACGGTTGTGTGGTTCACTTGAAACCAATAAATATGAACAAATTTCAAAATTGTGTGGAGGATTTCAAAGTATAGTCAGGGCTGGGTTCTGTCTCCCTTCAATAGGAACATGGGAAAGGAAAAGTGTTACGGAGAGGGCATTCGATGTTTGAAGTACTTACCTGGCATAATTTGTAATGTACCAACTATTTCGTGGTACCAAACGACGCTACTATCGGTGAATATGGCGGACATTATTATAGTTTTCCTCCTGCTGTCACCGATCGATAGAGAAGGCACAGAATCAAATAAATTACAAACCTCTTGTGGATGGGGTTCGCAGGGTGAAGCTTTCGGGGTGAGGAATACTTCGCTTTCCGAGATCGGGCTGTCAACGTCCTTGGCACCGCGGACTTTTATCTGAGCGACCACAGCATCCTCCTTGTGTTTCAGAACGTTCTTGGTGTAGATTTCCCTGCAGAGATCAACTCACAATTAGTTGAGTTTATTTGGTCAAAATAAGTAAACAAATTCGAGCGAGAGAGGTTTTGATCGCTACACCAAAAGTGCAGTTGCAGAGACAACAACAATATGACCTAATCCTTCTCTGAACGTTTAGCAAACTTCTTAATGGAATTTAATGAGTTATTAATGAGTACGAAATGCTCGAAAGAGTCCTCTCTGAATTAACTGTCAAACAGCTTCAGGAAGATTCATGGGAATATCCGTCGAGAGTCAGATTGGCCATACAATAATGAACTCAGGAAAATATGCCCATTAACGCACCTGTCCAAGATCACGATCATCCAAAAATTGGAATTTTCACCGAAGTGTCATAACTTGTCTAGTTATGAGGCTTTAATCAGGTAAATTGAAGTAGAAGTTCATCAATTAATTTTAATGAATTATACTCCGACTTCCACAGGGTACAGGAGAATGCACTTCCCGAGAAAGGTTTTGAAACATTGGGACGAACGTAGACTGTAGACCTTTCACAATTTTCTTTCATAGATCAATATCACGATAAAATCCCTCTTATCGGTCATTCCTCTTTACTATAAGGACAGTAAAGTCCAACTTGTCTCCTCAACAGTAAGCAACCTACCGGGGGGACACCTCTTTTCACGGACAGACCTCGGTTTCAGCACGACACATTTTTCAACATAAAGAAGTTATTACCGTATATTCCAAAGCCAGATCCCAACTAGTCATTCAGACATAGCTTTTTACACGCTTCTTTATGGTTTATTATTTGCAATAACAAATCATTAGAATTAACGATAAAATTGATCGCAAACCTCCATTTCAAATTGTAACATTTACCTTTCAAGGTGAATATTACTTTTCATACTACACACGTCAAAAATACCTCCTTCAGAGGACTACAGCCGTCTGTAGAAAATTTTTTTGAAGCTCAGTCAGATGGGGAGGGACTACGCTTTGCCTACATAAATTACCTATACAGAAGGAACCTGAAGGAGTCACTCATACAAAATTCAGTGGAACAATAGGATTTAAGCCACTCAGATTACTTGGTGAGAACTTGAGGAGAATGTGAGGTTGCGATTATAGTCCCAACCTTCCACTCCTGAATGCAAATTACAAATTTTGTCCTATTACAGGTACGAAAATATGAATTATACATGGAATGAGGCAATCTAGATGAATCAGAGAAAATCATGCGACCGCAAAACAGAAAGATCGTAAACGCGAGAACTGAAGTTCAAGGTAACACGTTCAGATGGAAGTAGGAACAAGGAACATAGAGATAAGCTAGCAACAACTAAGGAGGATTGGTACCTTATTATAGTTGTTCTTGAATTACCATCACAATTTACTAAACGTAGGAAGGCTTTAGATGGTCGTGCTAAAGACAAAAATACCAAATCCAGCGCTTCAAACATTTTTGGATAAATTTGGTCCTGTGTGTGACAGTCACATTCCGATCCTTTGAACTTACAACATGGCTAGGCTGGTCTGCCAAAAGTTGATATGTCAGTTTTGGCCGATTTTCAGATTTTTCGCTGTATAAGTCGATTCTAGCAAGACTTACCTCATCATGCCAGTCGTTGTTTTTGGTTTATTATTTTCAATAATAAACCTTTGGAATCGAACAAGAAAAAAAAAAATTTTAACACCCCCTCAAAATTTGATGGTTTACGTTTCAAGGTACGTAGAATCCAAAAATCGAATAAAAATTTGGCCGTCCGTCCGCGGCACTTTTGCCACTTAGAATTGACCGATTTTGATGAAATTTGGTATGTAGGCTCCATTTCGGGTCTAGTTGTGGCCCGAAGATTTTGGTTGAGGTAGGTCACTTCTAAGGGTTCCAAAATCAATTTTGAAAACGCCCTAACTCAAAAAATTTTGATATAAAGGTATTGTTTTTCCTTCAATTTAAGATTCTATAGAATTTTTAGAATTTTTTGAGACCACCCGGAGCTCTGTAGGACAAACCCTACGAAAATTTAAAGTTTGAACGTACGATAAATCAGAAACACGAGTGTGAATCCCAAAAGAGGCCTAATCTCCGTTCAAATTAAAGCTGAACGAAATGCGATCGATGTTTTTCTTCATGTTGGATGGTTGGTGGCTTTGCAGACCAGTCATCTATATAGAAAAATAAAATATAATAAACCATTGTGTAATAATTTGCAGCGTTTTGTATTTCCCGCCGTTTCTACCATATCATAATTTGCCAGACCAAAATGCTTGCTAGAATCGACTTATACAGCAAAAAAATCTGAAAATCGGTAAAAAATGACATATCAACTTTTGGCAGAATCCATTGGATTCTTTGAATCACCGATGTCTTTATTTAATTGAAATCGTGATCACTTATTAGTTGAATTTTAAGAATCTTGAATCTATAACACTCAGCTTCCTCACAACGATGGTACCGCCCTTTGAAAAGCTTAGCCAAAACCACCATTTCAAAGATTTCTGGACAAAGCTGTGTTAGTCAGTCGATATACTCTTTTTCAAAAAGTGAATCCCATGTTAGTCGAATCTTGAGAAACTTGAATCTGTAACATTTTGCTCCCTCGCTACATAACGAGGGCAGAGAAGCTTTAGCTGTTCAATCTGGAACTAGAAGCGAAAGATTTCATTTAAAACAAGGGGTTTCTCGTATATTTGCTTTTCAAAGATTCTTTGACAAATCATCTGACTGGTCAATTCGTTGCTCAAACATGAATTACTGAATTACCCATTTTCTATCACGATCTAGTTATCCATTCCCACTCATACTTGTAGGGTAAATTTGAATTGGCCTCAATAGGAATCCCTGAGGGCTTGGAATCGGAAGCCAATAGCAGCAGGAACTGGAAATTCGACGACAGAGGCCAAACTTCGAAACTTTTGACGCTTTGTGAATGGACCACCTTCAATAGCAAAACTACTCGCATTGGACCCCAAAAGTAGTACGTACGCCTGCGCAATCGCAAATTTCTCGGAACGCTGATTTTGCACGACTAAATAGCCATCAAATTTCATAGGGTAGTTGGGGGTCTACCTTCGAGATGAATTGCATAGGAATTGTATCGACAATGGTGCTGCATGAGAATGTATAAATTCGAGTCACAATAAATTATCAAATTGTTCAAAAATCCAAGATCGATCAATGCCACCGCTATATTCTATTTTCCTGTACAAAGATTTTCTAATTAATATCTAGTTTGCAGGGATGGTTGGTACCAAATACCACGAACTCAACAATTAGCCAAGTCTGAATTTGATACTATTTCTACAAAAGCTGACTAATACCAAGATCTTCGCGGAGAAAAAAAAACAGGACACAACGCAAGTTACGTACCGGTCAAGTTTCAACGTAAAACGACACCAGAGTCAACTGGAGACTAACCACCGCGAAAGAGGATGCAATTACACTAGTAGTGAATCCTCCACTTTCTGGCTCAACCATGCAATCAAGAAAACTGGTCAAGATATTATAATTATTATTAGGTAATATGGTTCAATATCAACCTACTTTGCATGTGCAATTGTGTTAGGAACCTAAAAGAAGTATCTATCAAAATGCAAAATTTTGGAGAATATACGCCTCAGACGAGGCTAAAATTCAAAATTCGACAGTTTTGGTTTATTATTTTCAATAATGAGCCTTTGGAATCGAGCAAGAAAAAAAATTTTAACCCCCTCTCAAAATTCGATGTTTTACGTTTCAAGGTACGTAGAATCCGAAAATCGAATAAAAAAATTTTCAGATGGTGGTTGGTGCTACCTATTGATGGAGAACCAGTGATCTATACAGAAGGGTGATCTATACAGAAACTAATAAACCTTTGGGCAATGATTTGCAGCGTTTTTTCATAGTTTTGATCAAGGCCAAAAATTCGAGGTTTTTTTAAAACCCCAGTTGTTCTCCTTTTTGCAACGAAATTCATAATATGTAATTGTGATAAAACCTGAACCAAAATACAAAAAAAAATCTGAATTTTGAGGGATTGTGGGCTATTAGGAACTGAGAAACCGCAGTTTGAAGGAATTCTAGTTTACGTATGCGCTCACGCTACCACTAGTCTAACAACAATGATAAGGGGCAGTTTAGGGACTAACCCGCTCATAATTCTCTAAAAATTATAGCATACTTTCATATGGTTTTGCTTCAGACAGACCGACATAGAATCAAACATGTTTAAAAAGATCTACAACGCAAATAGAGGGTGAAAATTTAGATTTGGAGCAATTTTGTTAACCTCAGGCTTCAACATATTTTGTTAGCTGTACAAATACAAAACTTACCTATATCTCTGTTATCGCAAGAAACAAAAAAGTCTTCCAAGTGGGTGTGGCACTCTTCCTCGGAACCATAACCCGATTGTATAGATGATCCGATGCACAGAAGTTTATCTCAAAACATCAATTGCACTACTATTATAGGGGACCGCCTACACGTCATCCCGGGCCATCTATGAACATTTCTTCGAAATCGGATGGAAAATTTAGAAGTTATGGATGTTACAAGGAAATTCACGTTTGCGCAGGCGCAGTTGCTACTATCAGTCTGGGAGCAATGGTTTCCATACAGGACCATTTACATCTTAATCCTCATAACCCCTGAAAACTACGAAAATCAGATGGAAAATGTGGAAGTTATGGCTGTTACAAGGAAATTTACGTTAGCTCATGCGCAGTGGCTACCATCAGTGATTTTCATAAGGGACCATCTAAATACTAATCTGTATGATCCCTGAAAATTCATTGAAATCGGATGGAAATGCAGAAGTTATGGCTGTTACAAGGAATTTACGTTTGCGCATGCGTAGTCGCTTCTATCCTCCCGGAAATGATGATTTTCATAGGGGACCGTCTACACGCCAACCCGCACAATCCCTGAAAATTTCATCGAAATCGGACAATAACTTCGTATAGTTATACCCGTTACAAGGATTTCATGACAGACACATAGACACACAGACACGAAACCAAAATTGTTAAGAAAGGTCTAAAAAGCAAAATGCGAGTGAAAATTTTGATGTGAGAGATCTTTTTTTTCCAACCTTGAAAAGTGAAAACAAAGCTTCCGCTACCTCGGTAGTCTTGGAAGCAAAATCTTTTTCAAGTAATAAAAGAAAGATTATGTAGATTTTTCAAGTAGAATGTTTCTACTTGAATACCTTTTATAGTCAACTTTAAATTGTATTGCCATTCTTGGTGTTTTAGGCAAAATCGTTTCTCATATTAATGGTGTTTGTAATAAATTAAAAAAGAAAGTATCAAGTCATTTTCTTTTTGTGGATTCATTACGACGAAGGACCAAACTTTGAAAATCTTTTTTGGAAACGGGAAAAGTGGACTTACCTCGTTATTTCCTAGTACATATCGAACGTTTTGGTGAAGACTGGTACAACTTCAATGACACAATGGGTTTTGACCTGATTCTTAAAAAATAGATTTCCAGATACGCAGCATTGTGTATCAACAACAGCAAAATGAAAGCGGTTGGATGTTTCCAATGATTCATCAAACGCCGTCATCAACATGTTGACGACAAAGGAGAAAAAATAAAAGGAAGAAAGGAAACATCCATGGGAGGTGAGTAATTTGGCGTACTTGGGGAGCTAACTTCCAATGAAATAACAGAAAGGCGTTGTTATAGGAATATTTTAAACTATCCCTTTTAAACTTTTTTTCCAACGGTAGGTACCCTTTTGTTTACATTTTCACGATAAATAAAGGTAGTTATGGCAATTTTTGTGATATTAGTCCGAAAATATGAAAAAAATATTAAGAATCAAAATACTCATGAAAGAAGGGTTTACAAAAAACTATGAAAGGAACTTTTAGTTGGAAATTAGTCGCAGAATCGATCGTTTGAAGGTTGGACATATCAAGAGACAATCATTCAAGAGTTATACTGCCGTGCTAAGCCAGAAAGTCGTGAAGTGAAAATTTGACCAAATTGAGTTATTGGTACCCGGGGGTTTTGGGGGTCGATTTATATCGATTTTCGGAGTTTTAGATTCGTATATTTATTAGAAATGCCTCAAACAAGCCTCACGACTTTCGCCTGTTAACTTGATTTTGCCAAGAAACTAGTCGTATCAGAGCGATTCAGAAGAAGAAAACTCGTATCTTGACACTGATACGGGAATCTGCCTATTTCGACGATACGACTTCTTGCATTAAATCACCATGATACGACTTTTTGCCTCTGAAAACTCAACATTTAGTGGTGACTACGTTTATACTCCAAGTGAATAAACGTTTATTTTTATTGATTCAGCAGTATTTTCTTCCACTCTGAACAGAGATATGAAATACGATTGACTTTGAGCCAAGTAGGATGACAAAATAATCAATGTGAAATGGTTTCTGTAATTAAAATGTTAATTCAAATGAATTAATGTTTCAAGAATTAAAATGAACAGAATAGTCGTAACTTCGGGTTCACGAGACCATAATCTCGTATCATCGTTTTTTGACAATTTACACCCAAAAATGTTTAATTTTGACTCCAGAAATCGATTTGGCTACTATTTTTTTTTAAAGAAAACCTATACTTGTGGGAATAATAATCCCGCGAAAGAATTATTTCGCCACGAAACCAATTAGGTCGTTTTCCCGAAAGTATTTTGGTGAAGTCAAGATACACTTTCTGGATTAGCAAGGCAGTATACATCCTAAGACCCTAAAACCACCGAGGGTAGTACTTCTTCTAGGGTCTTTGATTCAACCCAATAAGCAAAATTATTCGTTTACCATAAATAAGGTAAGTATTCCAAAAAAGGACCTATTTTATTATTCCTCCTTTTAATAGAAGATTTAAAAGTTGAAAAAAAGTCCTCTAAAATGAAAACTTACACTCGCGTTATACTCTTTAGACCTTCCTGAACAACTTTGATTTCGTGTCTGTTAGTCGGTCTGTGAGCCCACAAATCCTTGTAACTGCATAACTAAAAGAAGTTATCGATAGTTTTGATGAAATTTCCAGGCAATACGGACAAAGGCACCATATCTTTCTATACACTTTAATAAAAAACGGAGTTTGGAAGAACGTCCATTTCCACGAAAATAATGAATTACAAGTTAAATCGATTTCGACGGTTAGGTCATCAGTAACAAACAATAACTGAAGGTACATCCCTGAGAGTCTAGCTTATACATATTATGTGGATAATATGTAGAGCCTAGCTTACATATTATGTGGTCACAGGTGAAAGGGAGCTTGAATCCCATTGGTCGAGGAAGTGGAAGTCATACCCAATCAGATTGAAGCAGATATAAGTGAAAGGAGAATTCATTGGCTCAGAGAAATAGGAAATAAACAACGTTCTTCCAAACTCAGTTTTTTAATAAAATGGTTTTCCACAATCTCGTCGCGAGTGACTTTATTCGTTTCTATGCACTCCTGGCAGTACCGAAACCGAACAGCAATCCGAAATCCATTATCATCGTCACCCAACACTCTCGTGGAGCCACTCAATGGCGTTTGGCGCCACGAAGGTGTCCTTGTTGTCGTCGAAAGTGTTATGGTGTGGAATGTTTCAGAAAAATATTACCAACTATGATGAGTTGAAATGGTTAGACAAGGTTTCTGGCACCCCAGCACCATGATGACGATTTTTTGAACCCGGCTTAGCGTAACGTTGACTTTCTTGAACCATGAGAAAGTAAAAATATTGAAAATCGCTCACATTTCGAGATTATGCCCCTTTATACTAATGAGAAGAATTTACAATGCATAATGCTTACCATCGCTTCAAGGATTTGAATTCAGAATGGTCTTGAAGGTTTGTATGTAATTCTGTTCTGCCTTTCAACTATATTTTGTTTCCAAAGCAATTGAATTTTTCGAATACTATTTTATAACAGCTTTTTCACGAATTATATTTACATTAGCGATGAAAATAATACTGTTATTATATCTAAGCACTCGTATTTCCCACTGTTATCGAAACAGATTACTTGGAGGAGAATTCAAGGCTTCCCAGAAAAATTCATTAGACAAGCCAACACATAATTAGTTATCACGCAGTTAAAAACCAACACATTATCAGTTTATCACACAGTTAAGGAATCAACTGTTGATATCATTCACGATGGGAAAGTAAATGTCAAGAAATAAGAGATTGTTTGTATCGGAGCAGCACAAACAGCGATACGAGTTCTGAATTAACAAATGTTCTGATATATGTTTTACTGAGAACTCTTTGAATGAGATGGAAATTGTGATAAAAGGAAGTTGAGGATGATAGATGATATCAATCATGAACGATAGCTAATGGTTACTTATTTATATTACTAAACCCGGAAATCTGCACTTGCAGAAATAGGTTGTCCCAATAATCATCTAAAAATTTTGTTGAACGTTTAGAGGTATCTAATTATGTATGAACTTTAAGCTTGGAAGAATTTATAGAAAGTATTACTGAAGGGGTTATAAAATAATGTGAACTGTTATAATGTCAAGCTAAATTGTGGGGTTAAAAGTAAAACAATTTAAAAATTAATTTTTTCCCCTCTCTGTAGAATTAGTGCCCAAAATAAAATTGAGTCTAAATTGACAAAAATGAGGAATAGGAAGTACCATCTTCAATGTTATAGAACTGTCAGTCTTTTAAAAGGCACACGGCCAGTACAATTGAATAATATTCTTTTACAAAGTAAAGAACTAATTCATCTAGAATGATTATAAAAAGTCCCTTTCGTGCAGCATGTAAGTCAATTTCGTGAATAAGCGAATTTTTAAAGGAATATTCTAAACAATGTAGTTTTAAATAATTCTCCTCTTCACGGACTCAGACTACCCACACAAAAATTGGTGATTTTCGATATTTTCGCCCTTTTGTTTTATAATTTTTTGTACAAAGTTTAGTGTTTCGTTTACTTTGAATAACACATAAAATTTGAATGTGAGGAGGAATACGAGTGAATCCGTTTATAAATGTAACTTGTAATTTGTCGTGTAGTTCACTCCTGACTTGCTTTGGAACTGGTCTCTAGGCTGAAATTCTAGGCTCCAAAATGAAACTTGAATAACGGTTATCAGCAACCAACTCCAGACAAAACAACGGAATGATGACTGAATTTACGGTTTTATCCAAGCTCGGTTTGACACACTATGACTCCTTCAGGGTTGCCACCTTCGAACTGAATTTAACCTGCCTTTTCCCACTAGAACGACAATTTAATGGTGCCAACTTGATAGATCTGGTATTGAACAAATCATCAATAAGTACCTTTTTCAAAGGTATTTCAACGAAAAATAACGTCAAGCCTCCCCCACACCAATCGTGTAATTCGTTCAGAATTATGTATACTAGTACGATTATCAGAGTTTTTAAAGATAAGGAGTTCATGAGATGTTGCGCGTGTTCTTTTTATAACTAATTATGAATATCCATTCATCTCTGATGCTCATTATACTTTTATCTCACGTAAATCTGTCCATAAATGAACTCAATCATTAACAACTGATTAGAAAGTTCTCAATCCCTAATTAATTTAGTCCAAATTGACTAACTAATTTAATTTACAAATTTTTATCTAGAGAAGTTCGATAAAATAATACCGAGTAGATACCAACTTACCAGACGGTTCCAGGTAACAGAAGGTATCATTAAAATACCACTCACCGAAGTCAAAGCACAATTACCAGTTATGCAGTTATCTTCAATAACTTCACATTAATATTATAATAAAACAGCTAGTATTTTAAGTATGACGTCAATTTAAGACAAAGAGAACAGAATTCGGTAGATGAATATAGTTAACACAACGTAACAGTTAGTAGTAATAACATATACATGAATTATTAACCATAACATGGAACAAACACAGAGAATTATTAACATTCTTAGTAACAATCATGCAAAAAGCTACGAACGATTATGTACATTCCAGTTCAAAATAAAGACACGCAAACTCAAGAAATTAGGCAGTCACTTCGAGTCATGGACCTACAAACCAAAACGTCCATGCTTTGAGTGTACAAATGAACGATCATATCATGCACAAAACGAAACGTAGAAAACGCACATGAAAAAGAAGCAAACTTGTGAAAGAGATAACAGACAAAAAAAAAACTATATAACGCACAAGGAAAATATTATGAAATTATCTATTGAAGAAAATCTTAACAATATTCTGTCTACTTATAAGAACAGAAAAGGAACCAGAAAGATTGCATTTACAGTTGTTGTAGTTAGAGATAATTCGAGGTTATTTTCGGGTTGTGAATTATCTGTTTCGCTTCATGCTATTTGAAGATGATTGGCACCTTCTATCTGAAATTTCTCCAAGTCTGCCAGTTATAAATCATCGTTAAATGATAGGTTGAATAAGATATTGAGAGAGGAGGAAATTCGGACAAGGATTGTCTTGTTCATTCTCTACGAGTAAACTTTTTCAAAATCAACATTTACACTTTTTTGTGTCAAAGCCTCCTGAACAGTTTTGTTTTCTTGACTCAACCTCGGTCTACCACGTCCCAGAGAAACTACCAAGTATTAGTTTAATTCTGATGAAATTTTCCAAGATTGTGCGGTTTAGCTCCAAGACGATCCCAAATCAATTTGGGCAAATGTGGATTTCTTGAAACACCGGGGATGCCACTTGTTAAGTCAGCGTGTTGTCGAGTGAAGGATGCAAGATGGAGATGGACGCTCCATCTACAAGGATGCAGGATGGAGATGGACTTTCTGCCTGGCTCGTAGATGGAAGCCTTGTAGATGGAAGCTCCATCTACAAGGATGCAGGATGGAGATGGACTTTCTGCCTGGCTCGTTTCCGCCTACCGTTTGCAGGAGTGCATGCGGATTTAGCTTAGCCGCGTTCCTCGGCGCGATAGCTGCCGACTAGAGGGAGGCAGTACATTTACCTAGTGGCTAGTTGGGGAAGACGACACCTAGGTAAGATGGGAGCGGAGGCTGGCGCGATGAGCTATCAATACCTCCGAGGAACTTGGGCTTCCTAGTGACGAAGGAGAGCGAGAAATAATCAAGTCGAATTGTTGTAGTCGAATTTATGAAGGTGAAACCCTGAGTCCTCCTTTTATAGTACTTTAACAAGGTAAAGGGAGAGTGGAGAACATATCCCAGTAAATGGGACATTACACTGCTGAATATGGGATAAACGAAATTTATTGTCAAAGACAAAACTTCTATTCATTTGTTACAGTTTCCGTATTGTAAGTTATTTTTACACGTTCGATCACGTCACTTGCCTATTCAGTTCCACGAGAAGTATAGAGCGAGAGAGAATTGAGATGGACTCTATTACATACTTGGGAGTGAGAAATTGAGTAAATAGTCTTGAAGTTTAGCCGTCTTTAACTTGGAAAAATTTATGGCTTGGAGAAAACTTCGCCAAAAAATCTATCTAGTGTTGGTGTTTCCAAGATTTTTACTATAATTCTTTCATAAATTGACACAAGATTCAGAATATATATGCGGTCATGTTGATGTTTCTTGACTTCCTCACATGTGTCGTGGATTTCCACTGAATCACACCATGAAATTGATAGGTTAATCACCATGAAGCCACTCGAGAACCCTTGAAATTCGATGGAATCGCGTTTTAAATGTTTAAAAATCACGTCTGATTCCGATGAAACTAATGAGGGACCATTAAAGTCTGAGAATCCTGAAAATGTCATCAAAATGCACATGATTTTGAGGTGCTATTCCCGGGCAAAGGAAATTGCTCAAAAAGCTCTAAAATGCAAAATGCTTGACTAACTTTGAATGAACTAGTATTTCAACAAGATCCTATTAAAATACATTAAACAAAATGAGAAATAACTCTTCAAGTTTCAAGCTTACCAGATTGCAACTCTTCTAGATGGACTGGACGGAAGAACTTCACTGATTTGTTCGTAAATTGTCACATTAACGTAATATTTCAATATGTAGAACCTTACTAGGTACAATACAAATGTTGAAGTTGAGATGAATACCGCGTTTCTGGATTTATAAGGTCGATTCTACACAAATGCCCAGTGACTACTGAAACCCACACGCGTGGATACCGAAGCGTTTGAAGCTCATCGAGCGAGGAAACCGCGACTTGTTGAGTTGACGCTCTCGAGAGTACTGGACAGCCGGTAGCGGTTTTCTATCGGTAAACTGAATTATTTTTATCGGCCACTTCTCGCTCACTCGAGCACTTGTGACCTGTACATTCTGGGAATGTAAAGGGTATTTTGACCCTCGTCACAATTGAAAAAAATCTTCACAGGCGGAAATTGCACTTCACAATTTAATAGGTAATAGTGGACAATGTTCATTCTTATCCGGGATGAATGTATTATCTCTACCTAAAATTTCTTGGAGTCAATTTCATCATTATTAATCCCCTTTCAAATGGGGTTTTTCACATGAGTCTTCAAAGCGAAGGTTATTTCTCTAAATACGAGCTATTTGGTTTATTATTTTCACTAAAGAACTTTGAGATTCGAGCAAGAAAACAAATGTCAACCCCCCTTTGGATTTTGATGGTTTACCATCGTTTTGAAGTAAGCAGAATTCAAAAATCGAATACACATCTTTCCGTACACGTCACTCACCTTAGTTACCATGGACTGATTTTGATAAAATTCGGTATATCGGTCTATTTTTGCCCCGAAGCTTTTGGTTATGGTCAGTCACTTCCAAGTGATAAAAAAGGAGGAATATATGAGGAAAACCAAAATGTTGGTTTTTCATCAATGTAAAATAGTATTGCATTTTAAGAATTGAATGATACTATCCATAGCTCTGTAGGACCAACCGCTCACTCCCTATGAGGTTTTAAAGTTGGGACGAATGATGAAGCAGAAACACAATTGTAAATCGCAAATGATTTTGGTAAACCTTAAAGAGGGAGTAATCATAAACTGAAAAATCACGAGTTTACTTAACCCATTTCCGGCCACTGATGCGTTTTCGCATCAACTTTTTTTTCAATATTGAAAATAGTGGAAACTCTTCGTAGAAGAATTTTTTCTCTTTCATCTCTTTCCTAAACTCGTCAAAACAATTCTTCGACGTTTGGGAGCTCGATGCAATTTTGGATTTTTTTTTTTTTTTTTGGAAAGGAGGCTTTATGGCCGAAAGCATGATTATGGTCGCTCAAATTCGATGCTGGGTGATTGTGCGTTCTGGGTCACGAGTCGAAACGGATTCCGGTCCATAAAATATATTTTAACGTTTTACCAACAACAATGAATTGGATAAATCACATCGATTGGGAAGACTGAGGCCTCTAAAATCCTATTAAAATGTAAAATTCATAAAATTTGGAGTATTTTTGATTTCAATTGGTGAGCAAATTATGCCTTATTTAAGCCGCCATCGTGTAAAACAGTTCATCCTCCTCTTCTCACTACTCTGCTATTTCTACCCTTGGCTTGAAATGGGTTAATTGTTTCTGGTCGAAACGAGTAAAAAAGATACAGAAAAATCCAGAAACGTTCGAACATTTTCAGAATTTTTCGAACATAAGCATTGTTTCAAAATTTGAAGGTATCTAGCACTGGTGCTGACTCAAACTAAGCTGATTAATCAATCCCAAGATGCAGCATCCTTCTTCTTCTAGGATTAAGTAGGTAACACCACTATTTAAAATTCATACGATAATTGACGGCTACTGATAGAGAGTTACTTCCATAATATGCTTATTGACGATTTTAAGTGTTTTTGAATTCCTGACATCCTCGTTTAAAAACCTACAACGAATCTCAGAAAGTAATTTCAGATTACGTAACAAAACTCCTCTTTCAAACAATAAAACATTTTGTTTTACTGAATTCAATAAGGGGATAACGCTTTGGGGAGCCAGCAAATTAATTTGATAATGAAGGTTCTATAAGGTCTGACATTTGCTTGAGATGTTAGGAGCCCCTATTCTACTTTCCTCTATTTTGACTACACTAACGGAGTGCTCATCAGTCAGACAGACAAGAGACTAAAATTGTTCAGGAAGCTCTGGAACGCAAAATGAGAGTAAATATGTAGAATTTGGGGGATTCAAATTTTTTGATCTGCCGCTACTAAAACTAATACACAACCCACGATTATTGGGGTTTTCGGGTCCTCACACTAACTTCGAAAATAGATCAAAATTTCATCGTAATCAGATTAAATGGCGTGTTAAAAAAAAAATTACAGATGAAATCCGAAGGTATCTATTCTAGCAAAGGTTGATACATTACTGGTGGGTGAAGGAGAGCATTCATCACGAGGAGGTCGTTGAACACTAAACCGATCCTCTGATAGGTAGTTAGGAACATGAGCTACTTAGTTATGTTGATGTAGTCTGCAGTTTCAACAATGAAACTGCGTTCATTTCACAGATCGTTACTCTTCCTTATCAGACCAAATGTGTCCTGCGAAGATAAATAGACGCTAAACAAGATGAAACTACGCTCTAGGGGCGGAATATAAAAACATGCTGAAGACACGAAAAAAATACATTACTCACAGCAGAAGGAGTGCACTGCATAATAACGATAAAATCTGGAAAAACACCAAGGTATCTTTGTCTCATAGGACAGCAAATTAATACCTAAAAGTAACTTGGAATGGAGTTTACACCAACCAGAACTACAATAATATTTTAAGCAACAATATTCTCCAAAATTGCAGAAAGAAACAAGAGTGGAAAAACTCAAAAATCTACAATGAAATCTGGATAGAAAGAGTGGTTTGTACGAGTACCCGAAATGAACGGTGTTTAATTTATCAACAGAATAAACATTCGAAAAAGAGCACAACAAATACAATTTTGGGAGACAAATTAAAATGCTGATTTATAGATCTGTCAAACGTTGATTCTTCAATTAAAAGTTGAATTTTGAATTACCTACAAACCTACTCGTACTTCAATACTATCGGTCACCTTATGAATGTAGAATGGGTCAAGATATGAAATGCAATTCATGTAAAGCGGACGGGAATTTCGAATTTTTTGAGTACCTCAAAGTGAGTAAATAAATCGATAAGGACTAATCACAGTATAATCCGTGAATAGACACGAGGTATGTCACCTGATCGAAAACAGGAAATCCAGGGCACACTTTTTGGAGTTGAAACTACAAAATACGAGAATAAATTTCGAAATTAAACTAGTCTATACTGAGTGTTTTTTCTTCTAATGGCTATACTATCAATATGTTACACTATACAAAAACTAGATACCGTTTATTTAGTAAAGCTGATAGATGAAATGAAGGTAGTACGTACAAAGCGAAGCTGTTTACAGAATAGACAGATGAAAAGAAAATAAGCTAATATTAGCTTCAATGGAAATGTAGGAAAAAAATATC
Organism: Apolygus lucorum; assembly: GCA_009739505.2. Lineage (NCBI taxonomy): Eukaryota > Metazoa > Arthropoda > Insecta > Hemiptera > Miridae > Apolygus > Apolygus lucorum. The sequence continues at coordinate 27,455,609 of CM019170.2, forward strand.
AATGAAGAATGGGACTTTGTGAGAGCATAGTTTGGGAACGAGGGAATGTCCTTCAAAAAATGGTTAATTTTCTAATAATATATTTAGAATACGCATTCAAGTAATTGTACCGATTGTGAAAACGTGAAATTCCTTTTTATCAAGAGAGCTGGAGAGCAAAGGAGAACAGTATGCTGAGCTCAGTGCAGCGCTAGTGTCCCCCTGTCATCTTTATTAGTCTGTTCAACTTTGATATCATCCAAGTCATAACAGAACATTGACGTTGTGGTGTCGATTGTACAACAACTTCTCAAGATATAATTTTGAAGACTGGGTTTATTTACAGGTTGTTTTTATTGAAGTTAGCTGAATAAGAGCAAAATGCCAGGCATGGAACTAAGACTATAGGTCTGCCAGAGAAACTTTGCATCCCTTTGGCGCATCTTCTGGAGAACATAGAACTAATTATCTCTTATTATCAAGCAAATTCCCGTGCGCACGATGTTTCAGGAATTTCTCCCCTAAAAAGGGACTTGATTTCCCTCCTAATGCAGCTTGAAATTCGTGAATTTCCGAAATTGAAATTTCGTGGCACTACACGAACGAATTTCTCACGGCTCCAATTTCCGTGTAAAGGTTTCACCATGGAAGGTTGACTCGATCGTTATAGTTCGCGGATCCGCCACCTAGGAGGCGCCACATGGATGCAAAGTTTCTGTGGTAGACCTATAGACGAGTAGCGTGGTTGACATTCCTTCCCTACCTACCTAACCTACCAGCTAATCCAGCGGCCAGGATAGCTACAGTATTGAAACGGAATAACCAAAAAAGTTATTCTAATGCTTAAATTGCTCATGGTGATTGTGACTGAGGATTGCCACCAAAAGAGAGGAGCATCTAGGATGAGAAGTTGGTGGAATGGCATCAGCGCTGCCTGGCGACAATTTGATGAACCTTCCGGATCAAAGTAGTTATGTCCGTAATCCGTAAAATACCTAATTTTCCAATACGCTACGCCCTCCTTCAAAAGTTGACATCCACGAATCCTATTAAGCACTACCGAACCCGGCTTTAGGAACACGGCACACAATACCTACTGTTTGCAGATTCAAAGAATGCGGATGGTTTGGTGAGGTGTCCATGTGTATTACAATCCCAAAAACATAGTCCTTCTTCTACCTGCCATTCAAGCTAGGAAAAATGAGACCGAGGGTTGTTGACTACCAACTGATGATGAAGTGAAAGAATTGAGCGACTCTAGTAGCTCGATGCCTGGATTACGATTAATGAGGCTCTTCCCTTTCCCCAGCCCGACTCAACAGGCTATCTAAGATTTTGGAACAGGTAGTCGTCTATGTTAGCAGGTATACCCTTCAGGAAATTGACCAACCGCATTCTTTCTATCTGCGAACAGTACTTCACAAATCACATTGGGCGACAGATAAGAGAGATAACGTATGTCTTGGGCTCCTGAAGGTTCATCTAATCGTCGCCAGGCAGCGCTGATGCCGTCCCACCAACTTCATCCTAGATGCTCCTCCAAAAGAGCCGGAAAGATATCAAAGGCTACAAAGAAGATATTCCAGTTGAGGCCTTGATTCGGACTTCAGTTCTTCTAATTTGGTTTCAACTAAGTCCTCCTAACTGTATTTCAGTTTATTACTTTCAATAATAAGACTTTGGAATTCAGCAAAAAAAGTAACCCCCTCCTCAAAATTTGATGTGCCCTACGAAGCACTGCCTAGTTCCCTTGGGCCGATTTTGATGACATTTGGTACGAGTATATCGGCTCCATTTGGGGTCTAGTTGTGTCGCGAAGGTTTTCGCTATTGTCAGTCACTTCTAAGGGGTGAAAATTAGGGCAAGAATTTTCGAAACGCCCTACCTCGAAAACTTTCGATAAACGGTAGTTGTTTTTTCATTAGTATAACATTTTCAAGAATTTTTAGAGTAGATTAACAAAAATTGTGTGCAAAATTTGAGAAAATCCACGTTAAAAATTATGTACGATTACCCAAACGTGTTATCTGAGTAAAAAATCAGAAAAAATCCATTTTTAAAGAACATTCCCAATTTATGGAAAAAGTTTGTTACGAGAGTTTTCTAAAATTATTACCGATTTTCCAAATCGTCAGAGCAGAGACAATTCACATCCACATTACCAACTCTATCAAGAATCTTGCTGACTAGATCTAAATCTATCGAACTAAGGTGACAATCTTCTTAATAGATAAGTAGGTGGATGGAATAATTGATATCGAAGAAGTGCAATGAAAGTTGAGAACAAACTGAATTATATACAGGGAGTTTTAACACTTTTGGCTATGGATTACCGAAGAATATAATTCTACAATCAATTTAAAAAAATTTTCTTGTTGAATAGGTTTTTACGTGTGTTTTTGACCTAGGTATGACCATAATTTTTTTTTTGTAAATCGCAAAGTGAAATACCCATGTAAAGTACCATTGGAAAGAGATTTGAATAACTTCCTGTCAGAATGAAGCGCGGACATGAATTTTAAAGTACTTAACAGAAAAAAAAATGAAAACAGAATGGAAACTAAATTTTCCTATTTTCATATCTGGTATTTCGATGAAAGCTCTACGTTCTAAATTTAATGGGAGATTGAACCTAAAGATTTCAGGAAACCTACCTCTGAATCTCTGACCTTCAAAAGTGTGGTAATAATTTATTTTCCTCAGTAATTAAGGGGAATAGTACTTATGAATGCATAAAACAATTTTTTTAAACTAAGAATGATTTTGTTTTTCACCATGGCCATGACGAGAGGTCTCAGGTATTTATATTCAATCAAACGGTCACATTTTTAATTTACCTTTACTTAAAAAATGGATTTTTGACAAAATTTACGTAATCAAAACATCGGCGATGCAAGTAGGTACGTCCAAAAACATTTAGGGCCATTTTTTGGTTTATTATTTTGTTGTACAGGATCAGAAATGTGAGGAAATTCAAGAAAACGGAAAACCCGTACGGAATTTTGTGAGCAAATTGATGAATCCAAAAGTGGGACTCCCAGTATATATTAAGTGTGTAATGAAACAATTCTTAAGATGCATCACTAGCTCACAAATATCAAAAAGTGAAGGATCGAATAAGCAGCAAGCTGCAAGAACTGGCCATCACACAATATCAAAGAACGGACAACACAAGACGAGAACTAAAATTTCGTTTTTGAAAATCAATTTCATGACTTTTTCGTAATGCGCATGCGTAGAAGCGATGAAACTAACCGAATGAAAGACTCGATCAAGCGAACGGTTAGTCGATCTAGGAGACACCCGGATTTAGCTTCTTTGGCGCAGCGGTTGAAGAGTTCCTTGTAGAAGGCTGGAGCTCTGGTTTCTAGGAGACTCTTGTGAGTTCGAACGCAGCCAGAGTGGAACAGGAGGTGAAGGTCGGCGAAAAGACACTCGGTGTAAACCCTTTGGAAGAGGAAATGAATATAATGGTTTTGACCCCGTAGAAGTCTGAATAGTTGGATTGCCACTTTTAGATGTCAAATAACAGCTTTTTCTTGATTTTATAACGATATAAATCATTTATGGGTGCTGAAGTTGATTAATGATAACGATCATGGATCTACGAGGGCTGTGCCTAAAGCAAGTTTCCCTGGCTTGCAAAAAATCGAAGGACTTTTTGTCATTTTAATCATATACTACAAAATCTAAATTCAAGTAATTGCACGAATTTGGCTAAAAATCTCTTCTCGATTCGTCCATAAATGGAAACTCAACACGGTAAATGGTATCCTTGGCTCGAATGAAGAGGAGAGTAGTGAAGAAGGAACATCAGCGTTACCATCTGAGAGTTGATAACCAGTGACTACGGGAATTCTTCTTCTCTTGGTTGAGGAGCACTCTCGCGTAACATTTACCAATGCATAGACACTGGATATCAACGCGAATGGATGTTTTACAATGTAAAACTATCGTGATTACAAGCCGTGGCATTACAAGCATCCATGGCGATGACGTCAGGACAACATCACCAGCCAAGTTTTTCAAGATTTTGTGCTCAAAATTGGTAAAACAAAAAAGCCTATTAAATTTAAAAAAATTCAATTGCCTTAATTTTGTCTAGATTTTTTAAAGTTTTATTTTTTATCGTATTAATTTTAATTTTTTTTTTTTTTTACAAATTTTTCTTCTGCGTAAATTTTTTTCTGGCTGGGCATACCCACTTCCCGCTGGTTTTAGCAGCACGTCGTGAAGTTTTGGCATCTCAGATGTCGCTTTAACTTCTGAAAAAGGTGACAATCTGACGGTGCGAACTTCTGGAGATTCGGTAGGGTGAGAGTCGCCAACTTTTCAACAAGCTCAGTTGTGACATTTTCCCTCACTTCGCGCTTTCGACAATAACTTAACATTCAATTCAACTTGAGCCGTTGTCACAAGCAATTTCTATGAGCTCACTCACTCTTGAAATTGACCCAGAATAATTAGAGAAGGTACGAGTATCTACATATTGTGAACATAATGATGTATGAAAATTCATATACCGAAAATTCAAGATTTTGTAGAATGATTTGTAAAATTGAAGATAAAATTTCCATATAAACTATAACGTAAGAGATTTTTGTTTTGATTTTACACCTTGCGCTATCATTGTTTGTATTATATAACTATTTAAGACTCAATAAATAAATAAGGGTCAAAAGACAGGTCATACATTCATTACCTACTTCATGACCGGTGAAACTATGATTGAACCTAACACAAGAAAAGTATACGAGTAAGATGAGTGCGGAGATGTTAACCGAATTATACATAGATATAATTGGGTTTACACATAGAAAACATCAATAAAATAACATTTATAATTCATATAACGACATAAATAGTCTTTTTTATGGGGATTTTCCTGATATTTTGAATAAATCAAAAATCACTCATTCGGTAAAAAATGCGGTGAACATGCATAGGATTTCCACTGTCGCATTTCCGAAACTCCAAAGATCTTCAAAGTAAATTAGAAAAATATGTCATTCTCTTTGAAAAGCATTAAAGTTTAGAAATTAAACAGTGGCCCTGGGCATTTATAAGATGTTCATTATTTAACTACTTTAATGACATAAACAGTAAGACTACATTCCTTTAAACATCTAGAAATTACCAACGAGAAAAACGTGAACTTGAAGAGATCCGCCAGGAAACCGACGTTCGCCCGATCAATATCACCACACGAACAAGAAGACACGATAGAAAGTTATCGGAAAACAAACATGGAAAATAAATTTAAAGCACACGATAACATGAGAAAGATAAGAGCTCGTCTTATAGCTCTCAACTTGGAAGGCGGTTGTACAATATTTTATGAAGGCTCAAAAAACGTGTACCTACTTATGTAGTAAGGAAATAAAAAATACGTGTAAATACAAACACCAAATACCTCCATTACTACAGTGGATGCACAATAAGGCCTAAATGAGTTGATACAAAATTAATAAATAAGGATATAAATCAGTTTTATGCAAAAATCATAAATAAGATGAAACATTTGAAAATGTGAAAAAACTCGAAATTAGGAATAAATGAAAATTACACTGAGGAATTTCTGATTAGAAATCGATTCATGGAGCCTTTCCATTCATAGCCTGTTGCCATATCATGAAATTTGAGTTAAACATTCCTTGAAGAATCAAAATTCTGATTTTTTAGCACTCAGAAACGAAATACGCTACAAGATCCTATCGTGCTCAAGTGTACATCCCTACGATATTACAGGGTCGCAAAACGCGAACTCTAATCCCATAAGTAATCCGACAGGCTTTTGCCACCTTGACGGAGAGAGAAGAAAATTAGTATGAAAGTTTCACCTCCTGTCGACGAGAAGATCTCCCCTGAAAGCTGCAAATAACACCTTTCACCTCGCCATTTTTTTTGCACTAAAAAGAGGACTGAAGTCTGGACGGACAGTGGTGTGAGAAGGGATGATAAACTGCGAGGTAAAAGGGGGTGTATTACTGACCTAGAAATGTCTTGTCGGAGCTGGTCATTTAGTCGACAATTGAGTTGGTTGAGCTCAGCGGCAGCCTTCTCCCTTAGGGCTTGAGAAGCCTGGGTTGGCGCTCTTCCTGCCATCAGTCATGGTCTCTGGTCGAGCCCCCAAGCACCGCTCTATAAGAGAGAAAAAAAAAATTGATTATAGACGTAGGTAGGAGTACTTGGACAAATTAGGAAGCATTTGATGTACATACAAGAAGGGGGCAGGCCATAAAATGACAGGTGCTTCAGATAGGTAGACGCTTCTACATCCTAATCATACAAGGTCAAAAACCTTCAAGGAGTTTATATTTTTCTAGATTTTTTCGTGTATTTGAACTCCCGTAAAGGTCCATCCAAGTTCAATAACTTGCCCAACCTTCAATAGTAAAAGGGTAAAATTGTCAATTAAGAGAAATCAATACATTTTTAAAAATTTATTCGATCGGTATTTTCGAGGTAATTTGAAGTACAGAGAACTTTCCAATTAGCCTAGTACTAATTGTGTAATCATATTAAAGCAAAATTGGCAATTTAGTTCGTGTACAATGGAAGTTTCTGGAAAATCCAACGCGTGCACACTGCTGGCTTAGTCCGAATACAATGAAATTCGCTGGTGGCAGTTTAGTGGCTTCAACACTCGAAATTTTCATGGATGCTTTAGAGTTTATCAATAGCATACCTGCAAAACCATGTATATTTCATTTTCGTAAAATTTACAAAAATGTGAATCCGTTACCAAATAACTTTTAATTTATATTTTCCTAGAATTCCTGTAAGGATTTACTTGAGTTACCTAATAAAATGTTCAATTTTATTTTGGTGGTTATTCAATAAATCCTCATCATAAAATAGAAATCCTTATTAGATAGACATGGAATCAAAATTGAAACTCTAAAATCAAGGGGAAATTACATTTGCGAGGACGTCATATTTATTGACTTCTTGCACGAGTAAACTATTTTCATGGAATGTTGCATAATACAATAGAATATCAATATTGTGTAAACTTGTTCTTCAAGGGGGGAACTTCACCACTGAGTTCATTTAAAATGCTTTTTTCTCAATAAAATGGTTTTGAATCGTTCTGTCTCCTTCTTCCAAGCTATTGGATTCCCAGTACTAACATCTAGGTACCTACCAGACAAAGAGGAATTAGGTCAAAAACAAGGCAGACGGCTCCCTCAACTCTCTACCTGGTTCTAATAATATACAGGTATAATCAAGGCTTCCACTCTTCATGCCGGATACGGGGAGAATCAGCCACCCGTAATGACCATCACGGTGATGCGTATTCATTGGTAAACAAAGCAACTTTACTATACGATTTCTGACAACGCAAACGAACCGTTTTTGGTACTTAATATTTATTTAACTCAAGACCGTCTACAGACAGACCTATGTGGAATCAAAATTGCCCAGAAAGATTTGAAATTCAGAAAGCAGGAGGAAATTTTGGTTTTGAGAGGAAAAAATGTATACCTACAAATAATAGTTTTCTGTAATACGAGTGAGAATCGCCAAATAGATACATCAATGTGACATGATATTTTTCTATAATTTTGGATATGATGAGTCGCCAGTTATTCGCCGTTGATCCCCTTGTTCGGTCAACCAATTTCAAGCCTAAAAATCTTGTATATAATTTCAAAGCTGATGTGGTAGGTATATAGAGTCCCAACTTTCATCGCAATTCATGAACACGAGAAAAGTTTTTGGGTGTACATCGCTCATACAGCTAATCCGACTTACTTACGAAAGTCTCTGAGAGGGTGAGTACCGAATTTTAGAGCTTATCAACATGAGAGAAGCTAGCATTATAGTCCACACTAACATTTCTTGATACCCATTCAGCTGATGGATTCAGAGAGGAAAAGAATCTTTGAAAGAAGGGATGAAGGAAACAGGGCCTGCATAGCCAAGGAAGAAAGAGAGCGCACAATGGCAAACTGGCAACATGGACGGTAGAAGGAAGGTGGACTGCACGGCTGGTGCCAAACATTTAGACGTAGATGGAAAGGAAACATGGAGAAGTGAACTTCTTCCTTACGCAGTTCTTTACAGGACATGGACTTTTTTATGCCTATTTACATACAATTTGGAAGGTATCTGCCCCAACATGTCTACACTGCCAGAACAAAGATGACGATGATGTGCTCCACACCTTTTTCAAATGCACCAAATGGGCGCCTGAAGCCAGACCAGCTGAAGGCAGACCTGGAGTTAGCTCCCCAGAGTTCAACACCAGAGGCTGTTGTCAGCAGGATGCTCGAAGGTGAAAGGAGCTGGACTGCTGTGGCAGAGTACACAGGAAACATCCTCAGGAAGATAGCAGTTAGGAAGATACTCTTAGAACGAGAAATAGAGAGGAGGGAGCATCTGGTCTGCCCCCTCACCCAGAACTGATTAAACGCCCCAGAACTCAGCCCGATGTAATGTGTTAAACGGGAGAAAATTAGGTGTTTTTCAGTGGGTTTGAATCCCACATAACCGGAAGACGCCGCCGACCCTTCCAGGTATCTTAAGGGCCCCATTCACGTGTATTCCTGGAGTCGCTGCCGCGTCCCTACAGGTACTCCCCGAAGCCACCGCAGTAGTCCATTCACCTGGCTGCCAAAACCTCCTGACTCCGCCGATTGGTGGGCCTGCTTCCAACCACCACTTGCTCAGATGACTAGAAGTGAAGAAAACGGTAGGGCTACATGCTGTACTATACTCTTGCCTTTATTTAAAGAGCTCTGGACCGCGGGTTCCAAAACCCCTTCCCTGCCAAGAGGTGGCAACGTTGCAAGGTGCTCACCTTGCAAGGTCACAACAAGGTGGCAACGTTGCAAGGTGGTCACAACCCTTCGCGGTCAAAACCCATCATCCCTCTTCCTTCTTCCTCTTCTATCAACATACAATTTAATTATTTATCGTTCGGTGAACATTTTTTGTAATTTAAATTCGTAACGTACTAATTATTCTGATGAAAATGAGTCCAAATTTCCTATAATTCGGCGAAGAGGGCGTAATTCGTTTGGGTGGATTGACCGGGAGAGGGCTGCTGAGTTTTAATCGTACCTGCCTCGAGTTTATACTCGATATGTTCAATTTTTCTCGCTGATCACGATTTTGGTGATGGGATGATCGAAATAATTTGTGAATCAAGTGTGCATTTGCAGAAGAGGGTAAACTGTTGGGGGGCTGGGGGGGTTCACGGGCGGAGGGGTCGCGCAGGTATACCTCGACCTTCCGCTGGGGCTCAGATTCTTGCAGCGATGCCGAACCTTCGGGGCCTTCAAAAATCCCAGAGCTCTTTAAATAAAGGCAAGAGTATAGTGGGAGTGCCACCCGGCGTCGGCCTCACTTCAACCATTCACAGGGCCACCGAGGATTAACTGGCCGCAATTTTCGAGCATGTTCGATTACCTGCCGAGCGGCGGACGCCCGCCAGACCTCAAGATTTTGTTAACCATTCACGGGTAGTTTTCCCCTTTGACGGCGGCTAGGCCCGCGGCGTCGACTCCTGGCGTACACGTGAATGGGCCCCTTTACAAGACCCAACTCCACCTATGGATCTTAAAGATTTTCTCACCTGCCTGTATAACTTGTCTCCGGTACTCTGTGCTTGCAGTCGACCCCTAGACAAGATGAACAGGAAAGGAGTAAGCATCACTCCTCACAATACTCACTGCTGATGTAGCTTGACCCTAGTCACTTCCCGTGGCAACCACTAAGATATGTGACAATTTCAGAGCTCTAGGACGAACAGGAGTGGAGATACGAGTATAATGTACGATAGATACACTATCAACTTACTCAAATGATTTGACTTTTTCCGATCACTTGAGTGGTCTTCAAAAGCTTCACATTGGTAAACTTATCTATGTAAAAATAGAGGAAAAATCTTCGGATGACGGAATAATTAAACCTCTTAAAGATTGAAGGTTGATATTACCAAGTAATAACTTAATAATGCCAACTAGTCTTTCCTTTCCATGAAGGATGAAGCTTTTCCACAAGATGGCGATGAGGTCAGGGGGTCGTGAACAAATTCCAGGACAAAAGTATTGGAACAAAACGAAATCTTTTGTGCACACTCTGAGAATCTTCACATCGCCGCAAATATCCTTAAATAAGTTACAATGACCGCGCAATTTCCCCATTTCTCCCAAAAGCTCTCTCGCACAATAGTTCCTCACAAATCTCCCATGAAAACGACCGCTACGCCCTAAATGAAAGCTCTAAGCACTATAAGTTATTCGGTACTACATGAAAGCTTCGTAGAACAATCGATGTCCCCCAGCTGCTTCATGGAGATCCGGCCTGTTTTTTTTTCCCCTGAAGAAACGCACTTCGCCTTCAGCCAAACTCACATCCTCAAAGTTTTCTGTGACCTACACTGTGAGAACTCTGTATGAGAACAGCTCGAGGTTAATTTTTTTAACCGAATGTTTCTCAAGGTCGCTTTTTCTTTCGAATAGTTTTCAGTAGATTAATCTTCTCGAGGTGGTCCCATTAAAATGCTATTTTAAGACGTTTTACGGACCTTGGTTTTTTTTCTCGGAAAACCCTTGGATTGTTCCAACTTACTCGTTGTTCTATCAAATGAAACGAGAATAATGTCATTTCGTTTTCTTTCCGTTACCAAGAACCTTGCTTAAATGCCCCGTTTCAGAGTTTATGAACAGTTCTAGGTACTGACAGTTTTAAAACTTATCGACCTGAAAAAACTACATAAAGTGAATCTGAAGCTCCAAAATTCAAGTTTTATACGTACAGATAAAATAATTTGCTGAGTTCACACTATTTCGGTTTACGGTTTGTTTTCTCACAACCAAAATAACAAACCATGAGCACATCAAAAATTTTTCGAACAGTTTGTATTTTAGAGCTTTTTGATTATTAGGTTGCGTGTGTTTTTCATCTAGGACAACTGTACATTGATTGTGTTATCGATACGAGGAAGCTGTGTACCACACAAAAATATATTCGATGCAGAACACCCCAAAAATGACTTGTAACTGAATAACTTTTGAAAATACTAAGAATGGTGATGCTTATTTGAATCAAATTATCAAGTTTCATCTCTGTGACAAGGTAGACCCTCATAATTTCCATCTTTCAAGAGCGACCTAGAGTTTCAAGAAAAGAAGAGCTAAGTTTGTCATTTTAAAAAAAATGGAGTTGAGGTTTTAATGGTCGCTTCTCCTAAATCAACTGAATACACTTTGTTTGGAGAAGCGCTAACTTGGCTAGTCATTTCCATGGATCCGCAACGTGATAATTACGTCTGTCGGAACTTCAGTTGTTTGCTCAGTTTTAACTGCGAAGCTTTACCTTCTCTAGTTATGAAGAAAAAGAAGAAATATTCGTTGAAGAGAAATACCAGTACGTTTCAGCATTGTATATTGTGCTCAATTTGTTTTTTATGAATACTAATTGACGCACGGTAGACCGTAAATTAATCAAGAGTAACTAACAAGAATTAAGATACATATAAGCTTACATAACTTGGGATAAACGAGCAAGTTCTCGAACATGTATCCATCCATCCATCTATCAAAGAAAACTTCCAGGGCATCTATAAATCACCTCGTAAAAGGGATTAGGGTGGTAAACTACGTTGGGAAATTGAGAATTTCTCAATTCGGAATGAAAGAACGAGGGTGTGGGGAATAGCAGATTGATAACATAATTGGGTAGATATAATTCGATTGCAATTTTCAAAAAAATTAGAAAATCGTCAGTCCCAAATAGCATTTTGGGGCGATGAAATTCATAGGGTCCTCTTGAGATGAACCCACAAAAAATACGTACATTTCATCAAAACGAATACAAACGTAAGGATTTCAAATACTTTTAAATTTTCAAAAAAATGTAATATTTACAAAATTTTTAATAAGTTTAAGAAGTTTTGAATTCAAAATATTGTACATTAGAAATTTTACGTTTGCTCAAACCTACTCAGTGGCTAACATCGACTCGTCAGGAGGGAGATTGACAGAAGACCATCTACGAGCCAATTCGCACAATCCCTAAAAACGAAAACTACGACGTTAAAACAAGATTTTTCTTAGCTCAGATTCAAATCCAACTAAAGAGAGCTTTCTGTTCAAGAGATGGTAGAAGAATTTCTATTTTCGCATACAAATAAATGAGGCCTCGACGTCGTTAGCTCACCTTTCCCGTGGTAACGTTGAACATTATGTGCCGCACGCGTTGATGTTTATCCGCGCATGCGCAGTGAGATTGATACGTGTCTGTTAGTTTATTTTACCGGGAACTAGTTGGTTTTAGAGATCTCCAATGTTTGTTTACAAGGAAGAATATCCGATCCACCACGTTGAAAATATCATTCGATAGAAGTTCTTGATATCTACCAGAGAAAGGCCAGTAGTAAGTAAAATACTTTAAAAATAGGCCACGATAAAATACAAAGGCTCTAGGTAAATAGAAATTTGCTGATTTTGATCGTGTAACGTAATGCAGCACCCCCAATTGCTCTCGTATTCTAATTTTAGCAATTTAGGATAGCTCCATGAAAAACAGTGAATTTTGGTCCTGATAATGCAATTTTAGGGCTTAGTGTGGGTTTAACCGAGTTCTTTAATTTCATGCTCCATGATGTGATTGATATAAATAAAATAGGAACCTGGTCAAAAGAAAAGAATAATTTATAGTGCATAAGTCAACGTTACGAAGTCAGCAGGCAGGGTAGTACGAGGTTTCATAAATCTCCCGTCATCATTAGCCTCGTTGAATATGGCTTATGGCATTCTGAGAATCCGCATTGTGACGCTTTCCTTTCACTTCATTCGCGGTTTCAATGTCAACAGTCAACGCTTGCCTTCCAGCCCCGCACAATGAAGACACTAGGTCGGTATACCTTCCCTCTGGATTAGCATAAGGAAGGTTTCGTATCTTGATAATGATATCTGTTTTCTCACTCGACGCAACAGTTCTCGCTTCAAAACTTGAATGCAGCAATGAAACTATAAGAACCCAAAACCCTAGGGTTAAGCATTTGAATACCACATCAATTTTATTTAAAATTATTCGTATTAGGCAAGGAATGCCTTCAGGTTTAAGGAGGATTGAGTTCTTATATTCTCAATGTCTTTAGAACTCAAGAGTGAGTGAAGAGTGCACCAATAGTGTGGGGATCAATAGTGTGGGCTCTTGGAGGTTCAAGTACTTTAGTAATTTTAAAATGTCGATACCTTAAAGCACAAAGAAGCTGCGTCCAAAAACGAAGTTTTCAGAAAAACGCAAAAGAAGTTTTCACCAGAGCACAATTTCTAAAATAATGGCTTACTATACTAAACTCTTTAACTCTTCAACAAATTTTCAAGCTATAATCGTCAAGAAGGTCAATAATAGTTTATTGAATTTAGGTTTTTCTGACATTAAAAAAAATAAAAAATTTGGAAGATGGATGGACTTTTGTGCATAAGGTAACGATGTTCCATATCGAAAGAGCTTGAATATATATTCTTTTTCAAAAAATGAGTTAGGTGAATTCTTCGTTCAATCAACCTTCAAATACAGTAAAAACAATGTCCAGAATTTCACATAATTTTGCTTTCTAGTCGACCTACATACTTTTCCAATATCTGATGTGTGACGGTTGTGTTGAAATAGAGTTCCACAGAGAGAGCCATAGAGTTCCATAGAGTTGTTGTTCTGCTACAGTGTTCACCATGATTAAAATCGTTATTCACAAGGAAAAGAAAGAGCAAATTTTCTAGTCAGAAACAAGTCTAGTCCGACACAATTGAGATCAAAATTATTTCATAGGTACAGTAGGTACCTACTCTTTTTCTTCGTTTCATAGGATTTGGAATCGTGAAGTTTCCTCCCATTTGGCAAAACTGTTTCTTCCTTCAGCTCCAAGGATAAAAATATGCGGCTCAATCCGTGCTTTTTATAGGCTGCGAATAAACTCCTAAAAGAAAGGTCAAGCCTTGCTCAACACCACCCACTAACATGATCATGACCTCCTCAGAAGATACACGATAAAGCTATTTCAAAACAACCTGGTTTGGCGACTTGATAAAACATTGTCATTTTTATTAAATAATTTATTGAACAATCTTTCAGGGATAATGGGGCACTTTAATTTTCTTGCAATCATCTACAGGGTGGAGACGACAGTGTGACAAAAAAATAATAATAATAAAAAAAATAGGAAGAAGAAGTGAAGCAGAATTCCACCATACACGGTCCTGGCTCAATCCGTTGCCGAGATTTCTGAATTTTTTTTTAACCATGCTTTCCCCAAAATTTCTCCAACTTTTTTCCCTTTTTTTACAACTTTTTGAAACTTTGAGCGACAGTTTTGTTATATTCATTAAATTTCCTATAAGATATTAATAATTGATAAGCAAATTTTCACAGCAAACATTTCAATATCTTGGCGGCATTTCTAACCCAAACAATAACAATGCTAACAATTTCGACATTCTGATAGTTTGTCTAACCTGCTATTGTACATTTTAATCAATACTTTCTAACAAGGACGGTACACTAGTCTAGAAGTAAATTTTATACAGGTATCGAAAATGTGGTGTTGGTTGGGAAAAGTTGTTTTAAGGACGAGAAGCTTGTGTTTTTATGGGGGAAAACAGGGTAACTTTTTTAAAAAATGGTGTTTTCAAAAGAGAAAAAAAATTTCAAAATATATAAATCTCGGTTAAGGATTGAGCTAGGACGGTTCGGTTTGAGGCATTCTGCTCCACTTCATATTATGTACTTTCACCTATTTTTTTTTTGTCACAATCGTTCGTATACCCTATACATTTACAAAGGCAGGTCAATTTTGGGGTAGTTACTGCGAAACTACATGGAGTCCTTTCTTCCTCAAGGTGCACTTCTTCAGTCCTCTAACTTTTGATTACCATGCCATCTCAAATGCTGCGAAGACTCCAAATGTGTAAGTTACTCAAGGATTTATAGAGTAGGTGCAACTGTACCTATCGAAGTTTTGGTTACTTGGAAAGAAATTGGACTATTATTATTCTGACCTGCATACCTTATTGGTCCCAATGTTATGCAAAAACATCCATTACGAAATTCATATTTGAAAACAATGGATCCATTTTACTTAACTATACTTCTCAATTTGGACTGTCTCAGCGTTATTTGTACACGACCGAGGTCTATGTTTATACAGAGGATTTGGCCTTATTAGCTTTAGGCCCCCGATTCACGTTATCCGCTAACCGCTCCGCGATTTTCTCGATATGAATTGCAAATTAGGAGGACGGGGAGAGGAAGGATTATCATCCTTTTTAGATGAATAGTTGCTGAGGCTTTTTGCATCATCACTCCGTATTGCACGCCCGTCTCGCTCGTCAAAGAAATTAATCAAACCCCATGATGGTGCCTTAGGGTAAACAGCTTGTGATATTCTTTTTAAAAGAACTCTCGACTGTACAAAATCATGATTAATCTTCTACTCCTTTCTAGCCCGTTCACGAGTTTGAACTTATCAAAAACTTCACTTATCATAAACTAACCTACGTACGATACCTACGCAAGAAGTTACATTGAACAACACAGTGGATGGAAATCGTACACATGTGGGACTAAGTTGCCTGTTTAGCCGAATTTCCAGAAAGAGATGACAGTCTGATTTCGGGTATTTCGCTTCCGAGTCTACCAAGGTAGCGGAAGCATTGTTCTTGGGTGTGGACCTCTTATAGGAGACTTGTTTTTTCATGTTCATTCAGTAGATGAGCTTTAGATGCCACTGGAAAAATGACAACAAACGTTTTTTGGATGCAATTTAGGGGATGCAAATGTGAAGCTTATGTGTGAATGCTCCCAGGGGATGATGTAATGGACGTCCAAAGTGTAATAACTGTCAGAAGCAGCTTATTGTTTAGCTGCAGATCGATTTCCACACCAATGGGGTGTGCGCATGGGTCGGATAAACTGTTTATTGTTATTTTTTATCTAAACTAGGCCTCATTCTGAGAATTTTGACACCAATTGCGACCTTCTAGCGTGAGAAGACCTTTATGACGTCACAGTGGTCTAGGGGGGGTTCCGCCCATACGGCAGGGGCGCGTGACGTCATAAACATTCGAAACTTTGAAAAATCATAGAAAAAGATCTACTCATCCAAAAAGAGAACGGCTGGTGTCAAAATTCTCAGGATGAGGTCTACTTTCGTTTAAAATTTAAAAAAAAATCAGGCGCACCCGCCATTGTTGAATATCAGTCAATCAGATCAGCATACCAGCTGTAGCAACGCATGTTTCCTTCACCTGGGATAGAACTGCCATATATCAGTAGGGATTTAAGACATCCGAAGAGGAAACAGAGCAGTCAGTCGCAGATGCCCACAGTTTCAACAATAAGACCCAGCTGGGTAAAAATTTGACAGCGCGATGGAAATCACACGTGACACAAGTTGCCACTTTATCTTAGTTTCCCAAAATGCTTCAAAGTCAGATTTCCGATATTCATTGGCTAGGAATGATAGCAGAATTGTGGGCTATTTGGCGACTAAACCCAAGCTGAATTGCCCTGCTGTTTCCTTTCTTACACAGCGAAAAAAAAGTGTATACAGGGATTTGGGGAAATATCAATCAAAATCAACTTTTTTTCGCTGTGTAAGAAAGGAAACAGCAGGGCAATTCAGCTTCGGTTTAGTCGCTGATACTAAAGATTAATAAAGATACATCTTTATAAATAGCTTAGGTTTTCTCTTTAAATTATGAAATAGAAGCATCCAAATACAACAAACGAAAGCGTTCAAATTCAGCAAGTAGCGAAACTTGCGAACGACAAGTAGAGCGTGAATTCTCAAACGAAATACGAAATTACCTCAGACATTTCCAAGTAAAATGGAGAGAGAAATGATATTAAGAGACAGTAACCTGGCATTGTATCAGAAGGCAAACGCCGTCACTAACTGCCGAGAAACATAATATGTCCGAGACACGCGAGAAGAAGAGAGAATACGAGTATAACGTCTTTTCGTTCGATACCTTTTCAATGGTGAAGAAAGAAGTACTTTTTTTCCTGAGAAGCTGCATTGTGGTTTACCTTTTTTCTCTCACGATGATATTTCTTCAAGAGCTGGCATGAGAAAAAGGTCCACAACACGCAACCGGAGTTATTAATTTTTGGTTTTCCCTTTTACTTGGTCAATGAGCTTTGATTGTGATTCAACGTTGCTCACCGAGCACGAAATACATTTTCATCTGATGATTATTGTAATAATACTAGGAACCGTCTAAAGCAGTTTTTGTGAGGGAAAAAAGACATAGATTTTAGAGTTTTGCTACGAATAAGGCCACAGACAGGTAACGAACCACCAAGCCATAGTTTTTGAAAGACAGAAAAACGTCAAATTTCTTGTTCCTGGCAAAACTGTCCTAAACTATGATCGAATGCTGATGAAATATTCAGGTTTTAGATGTATCAGTCCCTAGATAGTCCCGAATATCGCCTGCATACGCGTAAACGTAACCAACTTGATTTCCCAGAGAAAAAATAGAAAGAGCTCAAGCTGATAGATACTGAGTAGGTATTTGCGGCACTGCTAGGTACAGCCAATGCGAATCATCACGAAAAAATATTCGATTTCACAACACAATCACCCATGGTTACCACACTCGATCCTAGCAATCAAACATCTTTATAAAAATAATAGAGAATGTTGAAAGGAAAATTCATGTTAAAGCCATAATAACTCGGAAAATGATACTCAGTCGGTTTTTCACCAACAAAAATCGTTATCCATTCGTTGGATGCCGACTATTCGCCCATAAAACCCCGAGTTTTTATAATAATACCGATTAATACTAATAATGACAATAAAAACGCGTGATTATGTCGGGAACGTAACCGCCCGATAATAGTAAAGTATCTTGAAAACTCAATACAAATCGGAAAAGTTTTTAAATGTAAGAATCCAGCAATTTGATAGATTCATGTTTTAAGCAAAGAATTTAGATAAATATTTTTGTATAATATTTAAATAATCAATCGATGTTTAAAATTGAGACACGTTAAAATAACTTTCCAGTTTTGATGGATCGTAAGTCTCATGTTACGTATTGGATTTCGTTTTTTAATAGGGTAGTATTAAGTATCCAGTCTCTAGTGTGAATTGAACCTCAAAATCGACGTACATCGATCCAGTTTCCGTGAAATCGGATCAGAGGACTCGCCTGAATATGTGGTTTAGGTTTCCGAGTGACTCAGTATAAATGTGACTCCTTTCGGGTGAGCTGCGAAACAAACAGTTATGTTCTTGTTATAAGGTAATTTCAACTAATAATGCTCAGCTATAAGCAATATCACATTGCCGACGACAAAGGGAAGCTCCTAACTGCAAATTGGCTTTTTGAGATACCTCGAATTCAGATAGCCATAACAAGTCTCTCATTTCTTAGCTATCACAGTAGACTAATAGCCGATTATCCGATTGAGTTTTTGACGGGAGATTCTTCGAATACCTGAAACATTGTAACATTTCGAAAAAAGCGTTTAGAAGTTACGGCCTTCCAACACTGTGCCGACGATCACCTCCGACTTTTACTTTGACGTGAAAGCATTGAAAATAAAGGCGACGCCACTCGGATTTCCCCCTTAGTCTCCCTTTTGTCTAATTATAGTGTTTAGGGTGCAAGTCCCATTATAAACTACAGATTCGGAATCTTCAACTCGAAAGGAATAACTTTGTATTCAATTAATTCGGAATGTCTCCTTGAACGGGAAGGAGGACTACAGGAATGAAAAAAATATTTAGCTGTAGAACACAATTGGAACGCTCCTTGATAGAGTATTCTACCTTTCAGTTAAACCTTTTTCGCTTTGAATTAAATCTTATTACTTTAACTTAAACTTTTTGACTTTCATTTAAACCTTTTTGATTCTCATTCGAACCTTTTTGACTGAAGGTACTGAACTTTTTGAAGTAGGTAGGTACTGTAAATGTGCGAATTTGTTGTATTTTAACTACAGTTTTGCATTCTACATTTCCAACGCTCTCGGAAAAAAAGTGTTATTTATTATGTATTTTCCTTCTGGGATATTTTATTACGTTGCCCATCATTGTTTATAAGTTCAAGCCGGGTGGCCCCGGCCGGCACGAGTGGGGTTGTACGAGCCCCCTCACACCTGGTGCACACAATCTAATATTTATTTTCTTGGACACGTAAACTACCTACTGTAATGACTATTGCAATGTACTCTGTATAATGGCAAACAAATACTCTCTTCTCTCTCTCTCTTTCAAGTATGTTAGAGATCAACTTGATACTTAGAGAGGTACGCGTTTATAATCTCGAAAACCCGGCGAATACAAATTACGCCGACCGAATGCTTCAGATTACGAAAACTGTGATGAAGAATACGAAAGATAATAACAGTAATAAGAGAAGCCACGGAAGAAGGAACAGCGAAAGATAATCATACTGATGCCCGTGGAAAACCTCAAATGGAAGACCGGACTTGACCGCGGACCAACCTTGAGAACATTCTTGATCACGACAATAGACATTGTTATGGCAGCTGCTCCATGTTATGGTACAAAATCATTCGTCTTCTCAGAAATCGTACGAAAAAAGTTCACTGCATACCGTTAGGTAATGTCGTAGAGTAGGTAGACTTTGTTTCTGAAGCGATTAATTTTGGATCGAAAGTGGAATCACGACAGGCCACTACTACAGGCCTAGTGATGGGCCTAGTGATGGTGGGTTTTCGAACCGACAGATTCTAAGACCATGTTATTCTTGGGTAGGAACTACACTGCCTATCCTATGTGGCAGACGTTTTTACGACGTCCCACATTAACCCATTCAATGCGGGACCCTCAACCTCCCAGTGCTATATCCTATCCTACTGAAGTAATATCTTGACTGTGAACTTCTCCGGGGTTTTGTGTGTCAGGTATAAGCTACCATGGAATGAGAAGATCATACCATAGAACATCTCATCCTACTCGAGCCCCTGAAGTCATAGGAGGGGTCCTATGGACATGAAAACTGACAGAACAGTGCAACAAGGCTTTGGAGTAATATTAGTTCCGTAAGGGGAGTGGAGTGTCTTGAGGTAATATTACTAGTCCGCGTTGAATGGGTTAAGAAAGGCCGAAAACGCAATTGATCAGCGATGGAGCAGGAGACAGAATAACAACGCACAAATCTTTTAGACTCTCCAGAATCCAAATCCGCAAAAAATCCAAAGGTGAATTCGAAGGGTTAATTTTGGATTTATTATTTTTAATAATAACCTTTGGAATCTACAGAGGAAAAACATGGTAACAGGTAGTAGCAGTACAACCTTCTCTTGATTTCTGAACTTTCTCTTTAAAAGGACATGAAATTGGGGTTTATGCCGACGTACGTTTTTGTACAAACTCGTTCGTAATCAGCCGAGGCTTCAATTTCCAACCGATTTGCATGTTTTTTTTCTTTTTTTCATTCGAGTAAGAAGAAGAAAATGGAATGAATTGTTCGTAACTTAGGAGGAGGTTTCGAAATTTGCATAGAAAAGGGGTGAATGGGGAGGTTAATAATAATTATAAATATTTTTAATTATTAAAAAATATCCGATTTGCATTGAGTAAGGCTTATCAATGGAACTCAAGTGTTGAAATTCAGGAAACAAACAATATAGATTTTCATAATAATATGTATAATCATATGAGTTCTTTTTAAGAGAAATATTTCATTAGAAAATTTACAAGAAATCATGAATTTTATCAGATGATTAAAAATTGTGTTTCATCGCTAACTGATTGGATTTGAACTCCTTATTCAAAGGGACATCTCCGGATATGCATGTTTTTTAGACACTAGAGATTAGTTGTGTAATTCCAATGTCTTTCGTTAGGAAAAAAAATTTGGCGCTTTGACAGCTCAGTTCCCAGCTTTTACACTATCATTTGAACCGCTCAGTTGTCTAACAACTCCTTTTCTTTTAAGGAAATATTACGGAACTCTGAATTATCCCGGATTTTCAGATTGGGCTGTTAATTAAGTTACATGCACTTGGCGTCTAAACAAAATTGATCGAATAGTTTTGGACTTTGGCGCGCAACTACAGAAATTTAACGGCACAATTGACAGACACGAAAGGAAGCTATGAAACGCCGGGATTTTATAGCAGCTATTTCAGTTTAAAAAGAAAAATATAAGTCGACTAACTACTTCGAAATTCCAAGTATTCTTTTACGCTGTAGTAAATTTAATGATCAAACTGCGTCGTTGTACAACTGGAATACGACCACTGTGGCTTTTTATTAATTACCTTCGTTACCTAAATTCTGACAATATTCCACGTTCTATACAAATTATTCACAGGTCGTGACCTTAGTCAGGGGATGCGAAAGATGAAAAACGTCATTGCGAACTTGGTTTTGAAGTGGCAAATAAATTAGACCCGAAATGCACAGTCTGATGCTACCATAGGGGAAGAAACCCCTCTTAGTCGGGGTTCTACTAAACTAATAACCAAGTTTAAGTAGAAGGTTTAATGATTTTTAACGATAGTCATAGGAAATATATGATATAAGTTTGGTTTCGGAAGAGGGGGGGACAACAATATGGCTCCAGTATGTTAGGTATGCTGAAAATAAATCAGCTACGATTAAATGAGTGTTTTTCGAAATTAGGGCGAAATGAAGAATTCTCATCTCAACATAAGCTATGTCAGATAGGTATAAAATAAATTTAACGTTAGAGGGCAATTGTTGGAAAGATGATGGTTTCCTTGCAGTACCTAGTAGGTCAAATTTATCAAATGACGTTATCAGGCCATCTCCTCGACATATCGACATCATCGGACCAAAACATCGATATTTCAAAAACATTGAGAGTAAAACATCAATGTTTCGATATTATCTATATCGACGTCCCATCCCTCGTGTCTACACCTAAGTTGGGCTAAATGTAAGGGTTCGATTCGACTAGGATCAATCCAACAAATATATCTCTTGACAATTTCGTTTTGAACTTCATTTTTCTCGTTTTTCCCAATGAGGTGTGCGCATGGGTCGGAAAAACTGTTTATTGTTATTTTTAATCTAAACTAGACCTCATTCTGAGAATTTTGACACCAACCGCGATCTTCTAGCGCGAGAACACCTTTTTCTATGATTATTCAAAGTTTCGAATGTTTATGACGTCAGGCGGGAGGGGCCGCGTGACGTCATAAACATTCGAAATCATATAAAAAGATCAACTCATCCAAAAAGTTTTGTTTTTTTCACCTTAGATATGTCATTACAATTGCAATAACACCCGTTATTTACCAAGTAAATTAAAATTTGGGGATATCGTTGGAAAGAGCATTAAATTTCCAAGCGACCTAGTGCAAAACATATCTTATATTTTTAAAAATCAAGCCCGAGAGTCAAAAATCAAAGATGTTTCGAAATTTGTCTTTTTTGAACTATGTTTTCACTCTGAATCCCAGTACATTTTGATGGCCGCTCTTTGGAAATAACATGCCCGAATTGTCTGTTTTCTTCTAAAAGTCTACCATTTTTGGATTTACCATAAAATTTGTGGGGGAAGGAAAATGGCAATTCGACGCAAAAAAAAATCAGTGAAAAATTGTGGGTTTTTTAACAATTTAAACATTTAAAAAGGAGGGAGGTTTTAAAAAATGCTAAGAAGGAAGGTTGTCCCACAATAGTCTTAGAATCGATTCCTGAATTATAGCTGATTGGTTTTGGGACAGTTCAACAATAACTCTAGATAGGTGAAAACTCCCTGTTGAAAATATGGGAAGGTTGGAAATGCCTTGTAGAATCGAACCCTGACGTTTCGTCCAACTTAGTGTAAACCCCCTGAATAATTGGTTTATTTTTATATTATTGAAGCAGATGGGAAAACAACACAGGTTCTCGGTTCGATGCTACGGTAGGTAAATACCTCAGTTTGATTGAATTGCAAAAACGTTCCGCTAAACAAGAAATCTATCGATTATAGAAATGAATGAACATGAACAGGCACTCCTTCCAAGGATAGATTCTGATGATTCCACAAAAATATGAACATGTGCTTCAACCTGCGGAAATAGATTCAGACGAACCAGCGCTTGTACTTCTCATACTCTGTGGAACTTTCGATTCACTAACTTTCTACCAACTTATGTCATTCCGCGATGCAAACTCCCGTGAGCGCTTGTACCATATTAAGTAAGTACCAATCTACATTACAGAATGCGATTACACCGGATTATCCTTTCACCGACTCCTTCGCCAAGGAACGAATCGATGATGCTGACCGGTTTCCAGCCGAGTCACTCAGTCCGATCATGCTCAACGAAAAATGGGTTGTCGGGATCGTTTTGAAATTTCTCCGCCTCCAGGGGAAGCGTTTCGAAGATTTCGATGAAACTAACGACGAGAGATGACTACGAAGGAACATCAGAAAACGGGAAGAGTTCGGTATTTTGGTTCAACTTGGACTTATGAGAGTTTTGAACTCTATCACCGCGTAGCAAGTTGGGAGTAATGATTACTTTGAGTAATAATTACTGTTCTAATTACTTCCCTGTTTCAATGGAAATTCACCTTCGGCTGACACCAGCGATTGTAAAAAAGTGGAATGCAGGCTTTTCTAATAAAAATTACATCAAAAGTAATTGCCATTACCATTCCAATTCCTGTAATGGGAATCGAAGTTGCTATTACTTTTTCTGATGAAAAGTAATGTTAATTGAACAAACACCCATTCCCATTACTTGTAATCAGAAAAAGCAATTGCAATTTCGATTACCATTACAGGAATTGGAATGGAGTAATCCTTTTACATGTCTGGAATCCCATTACAAATAAAATTAGCCTCATTTTAACCCTGTACTTCGCAACGTCTAATATACCATACGTGTTTTCCGTTCAAATTTTAAATTATGGAAGCTTTTTTCAGTTTTATTATGTTTTAGAGGGCTAAGGGTACACTTTAGGGGAAAAATTAAAACAAATCCCCATAGGAAAAGTACCAAAATTTTAGATAAAACTCGTTATTTCTTTAATTGAGACTGCGTAGTTATATTGGAGTACATTCACGTTTACTACTTCATCAAATTAGTACGTACAGCAAGTGAGAAGGTATAATAATTATTACTAGCAATTCTTCCATTATTTTATTGATATTTTCATGTCTTTGCTTTGGCACATAAACTGAAAAATCGTCACGAAAACTAAGCAAGTCTTGCTCACGCGACCAATAAATAAAATAGACTCACTGTGTTGCGTAGAGAACAATCAACTGTTCTAATGCTTGGGTACATGAACTAACAACCTTACTTCACTACCTTGTTGTGTGGTGGTTGACATGAAAATATCCCAATGTGTTGCAGACTCGTATGCAAGCATTTTACTTATGACTGCATTTCTATCTTTCCAAGACAAGTTGCAAGTGAAGATGACCAAGTTTCATTTGATCGGTTTTCCGTAGTAATAAATTTAGGAGATGATGGTACTTCTCTCAGGAAAAATGTACCAAAAATGCATTCTGGTAAGTTTAAAGATATGGCGAGTAAAAATTATAGTAAATTCATCTGAATATGGAAAATTGTGATATTTGGCATTGCTGAACTCACATTACTTTACCAGAAAAAAATGACGTTATTTATTTTTTTGTTGAAAAATTGCACTTAAAACCAACATTTCAAGATGAATTTGGTCCAATCTAGGTTTTATCGGTCCAATAGAGTTGAAAGGTTCAACCTAGAACGCAAAACAGTCCAAAACTCCGCGAGGCCCTCCTGAAAACTCGTCAGAATGCAGTTGGTCAGTTTTACCTTCTAGCCAACGATATTTCGTTAAATTTTTACCTAATAACTTAATATTTGGTTGAAAACCGGTGAATAATTCCTTGGTAACTGCCTCAAAATACTGGTCGCCTTCAGTTTTCATTCGAGTTAACAATAGTCTAAAGTGCCGGGTCGTCACAAATTTTGGTGTCGTTTCGCAAATTTTAGAATGACCCCCAGCCCAAAAACATATCTATGGTAAATTCCCCATTGCACGACCAAGTAGGTAGTTTCCTATCAAGTTAACGTCAGTCTGCGTAGGACTGAGATAGTCAGATCAGCTATTTGAAAAGTGATTGGGAGGAACTCAGGGGGAAGGAGAGAGGAAAGTCAGATGTTCAGTGAGAAAGGATTTTAATTTTATAATAATTTGCGCTCATACATCTGATCCGACTTCCCCCTGATCATTTTCCACGTTCCTGACCCGACTATCCTCTGGCATTCCCCCTACTTAAAAACGCTGCAAATTATTACATAATGTTTTTTTTTTATGGATTCTTTTATCCCATTTGTTTTTTTCTTTTAATTTTATTACGATTGAAATAGAACGAAATACATGTCATTTAATAACAATTCTCATTCATCGGTGACTTGGCAGTGCACGATATAAATGTACTTACTATAGCATATATGTTGAAACTTTGTTCAATTTCAACATTTTCAAAGCTTTTTCAATTCAACATGTTTTTGGAGGGTCAAATTTCAATTTATGGGGGAAAATCTGGAAGAATTGCCATGGGGATACTTTTGCCAAGTACAGGGTTAATTCGTCTCATATATTAAATAGTATACTCTTCATTTTACGTCAATTATTATTTTTCTCCTCATTTTAAAAACAATTTTACTTCTTACATAAAGCAAAGTAGATATGATTCCTCTCAATTGAAAAGAATGAAATGGTTAATATTTTTGAGAGGCAACGTAGTAGGTACCTTACCTATCCTATACCAACACAGCTTCAGTTTAAAATTTGAAACCGTTCGCATTAACTTGAAATTGTTGTCCGAGAGCCGATTTGACTTTGGGGCGTTGCATTAGTCATTGAAGCGAATGAAAAAAACGCTGCAAATTATTACACAATGGGTCATTATTTTTCTACATAGATCACTCGTCTGCAAAGCCACCAACCATCCAACATGAAGAAAATCATCGATTGCATTTCGGTCAGCTAAAATTTGAACGGAGATTAGGCCTCTTTTGCGATTCACACTCGTGTTTCTGATTTATCCTACGTAAAACCCTTAAATTTTCGTAGGGAGCGAATGGTTTGTCCTACAGAGCTCCGCGTGGTCTCAAAAAATTCTAAAAATTCTATAGAATCTTAAATTGAAGGGAAAACAATACCTTTATATCAAAATTTTTTGAGTTAGGGCGTTTTCAAAATTTCAAAATTTATTTTTGAACCCTTAGAAGTGACTTTTGGAGTCTACGTACCTTGAAACGTAAACCATCAAATTTTGAGGGGGTGTTAAAAAAAAAATTTTCTTGGTCGATTCCAAAGGTTCATTATTGAAAATAATAAACCAATACCTAGTTCTCTCCACAGCGGCCGAAGACGGTAGGATCACGTTGGTCTTCACAAACACTTTCTTCACAGAAGAATATTTATCAAGGAGACTTAAGTCTTTTGAGTTTTCCATAAAGAAATTGAAGTTGAATTTCACAAACAAAATGTTAATTTAAATAATAATGCCAATTTATTTCCCATTGATAAATAAAAATCATCTCCGGTAATGTGATTCCAGACATGTATTGGGATTACAGACGTGTAATGGGATTACTCCATTCCCATTCCTGTAATGGTAATCGAAATTTCAATTTCTTTTTCTGGTTACAAGTAATGGGAATGTATTTTTTCAATTACCATTTCGAATCCAATGACAGGAATTGGAATGGTAATTGCAATTACATTTCTTCAACAGGAGTGGTAATTTGTAAGGGGAGTGGGGATTCCATTTTTGCCACTCTGCCGCGTAGGTTGTGCTACTTTTTATACCACTACACTAGGAAAGGCAATCACAGAAAAAACAATGGTGTTGCGGTGTCACATAAACGATACGCATTTTAGTATGCGCAAGCGTTACTTCACCTCCAAATCCTACGTGCTGAAATGCCACTAGGCATCTTATTTATTTTGTTTCACACGATCCCTCTGTGAATTCACCTCACGTTATCCACCTTTCAGTTGGTGCCGCATTTGGAATTTTATACCGGATGAATCGAAAAAGTACCGGTGTTCAACGGTATAGAATCAACACTCTACCTTATAATGTTTGTTTATTCCCACTTAAGCATTACCAGTAACATAAATAAGTTTTATCTGATCAACAGGTAGTATATATTATTTGTCATATTTAGGACCTCACGCTACTCTTCTTCTTATGAATAATATCGTATTATGAATTTTTTATCCATAATTGCGAAATTATCTCTGATGGATTTCTAGATGATCTTTGCTAATATGTTTGCTATTTATGACCTCATTCTCATCTAATTTAATTTCACTCCTGAGGTCCTTCGAGGGCCCAATCTTTAGAGCATTATTGTTGAGCATTTGAATCCATATTTGTGTAATTTTCTTTGGTGGATTTCTGGGAGATCGTGGATATTTCAATAGTTAACCTTCGGAATCGTGCAAGAAATTTTTTCAAACTCTCCTTCAAAATTTGATGGTTTACGTAATAAGGCACGTAGAATCCACCAATAGTACTTAGATACCCTTCTAACTATACGAGAGAAAAACACAAGAAGTGTATATTTACTTGGCTGATAGAGACTGGTCATGTCCAACGTTCCTCTTATCTGACTAGTATTTATTAGGTATGTACCATAGTGAGTGTTTTGGGTTGCTGGGGTAGGGTAATAGAGGGTGTTTTTATCTCCTCGGAGCCCTTCTTATCCCTACCCAAGTCATGGTCATGCGTCCCCGTCGCGCAACCCGGGCCCCCTGGGATGAACAGAGGTGGCCCTATTAGGTTTCCCTGGTGGACCCCTCTTGAAGTTCCAGGGGTGGCTGAATGACCCTCTGGCGATTAGGGAGGGGACCTCTGTTAACGGGTCCCCTGACCCTTCTTTGCGCTTCCCCGTTATGGAAAACCTAACTGAGCCTCATAACCCCCGCCGGCCCATTGGCTCGCGGGGTATTAGGGGAGGCGCTCAGAGGCGCCCCAGGCAGGGGCGTCGGCCATCCTCTCCCTCCTCCTCTTCCTCATCATCCCTACCCTCTTCCTCTTCCACAGCCTCTTTAGACCACCAGTGTGCCCATTGTGAGCGGGCATTCACCTCCAGGTCTGGCCTTGGTGTCCACGTCAGACGGAAGCATCCTGTTGCTGCAAATGAAGAAATTGATGTTGAACGAGTGCAGCCTAGGTATGCTTCCGAGGATTTGCGCAGGATGGCGGCAGATGAGGTGGTGGCTGTGCGCAATGGGGTACGTAATATAAATGTTTATTTAAGCGAACGTTTTCCCACGCGCACAGTCATTGCCATCAAGAACCTCCGCCTGAAGCCCCACTATAAGCAGCTTGTCCAGGAAGCTATCCTGGCAAATAGCAGTGGGGCTTCTCCCGCATCTCCTGTTGCTGGCGTGGACCAGCAGTCTGCCATTCAGTATCCCTCCCCCGGGACCTCCGGTCTTCTCGCCGATTTGAAGACCGAAGTCTTGAGGCTCGGGGGGCAGGTAGGTCGTATTGAAGGCTATGAAAGCACCTACCTGCAGGATCTGGCGAGGCGGGCTGCTGAAGGGCTGGACAACCTGGAGGACATGGTTGCAGCCTATCTAGGGAGAATCTTCCCGCGGGTTGGGGATGCGACCGTGACGCAGCACCAGGGGGGACCTCCTCCCAGAGTGGTGTTGCGTGGAGGTCGCAGAGCAGCTAAGCAAGCAAGACGGCGGGAGTACCACCGGGTTCAGAGTTTGTGGAGGAAGCATCCGGCACGTGCAGCTGCGGAGGTACTGGAGGAGCCTGGGGAAGATCAAGTTCAGCCCCCTCTTCAGGAGTTTGTGGATTTCTGGGAGCCACTTTTGAGTGCTCCCAGCCACAACCCTGGGGAGCGAGTGGTTCCCCCAGTCTCCACCAGGGATTCCTTGCGCAGCATCTTGTGTTCGCCGGTGCTACTTGACGAAGCACACAAGTGCCGTGTCAAGAACTCCACATCCGCTGGACCCGATGGTGTTTCTGCCCGTCGCTGGAATAAAGCACCAAATACGATTAAGCTGCTCGTCCTCAACCTGCTCATGCTTGCGGGAAGACCCCCGAAAGCGTTAACCCGTACCCGAACCGTATTTATTCCCAAGAAAGGGGGAAGTGGGCCTGGAGGCTATCGGCCGATTTCAGTATCCTCGGTAGTCTTCCGCCACTTCCAAAAAGTACTGGCATCTCGCCTCCAGGTGGCTGGTGTCATTGGTGACGTCCAGAGAGCGTTTCGGCCAGCTGATGGCACAGCGGAGAACCTTACAGTTCTCCAAACTGTCATCTCGCTGGCCCGTATTAAACGCCGGCAACTCCACCTCGCCGCTCTGGACGTTGCTAAGGCCTTTGACACAGTCAGTCACCTTGCCCTGACCGATTGCCTTCGTGGTGTCGGGGCCCCATCTCGATTAATTGAGTATGTGGCCTGTCTGTACCATGAAGGCGTGACGGTCCTCGAGGCAGGAGGTGAGGTGTCAGGGGATGTACGGATAGGGCGTGGGGTACGCCAGGGGGATCCCCTATCACCACTCCTCTTTAACCTGGTCGTGGATACGGCCTTGGGTAAGCTGCCCACAGAAGTAGGGTTTGATCTCGCCCCTGGGGTGCGAGTAGGAGCATTGGCCTTTGCCGATGATGTTATCCTACTCGCAGAAACCCGCGAGGGCTTGCAGATTGCCCTCAATGCATTTGCTAAGCAGCTATCCAGGTGTGGACTCGTGGTCAACCCCGATAAATGTGGGTCGGTTTCCTTGGTCCCGTCGGGTCGCCAACATAAAGTGAAGGTTGTGGATGGGGGTTTTGTCATAGGACAAGCCCCATTCCTTCTCGATCTGTGTTGGAGGTCTGGCGGTACCTTGGAGTCGACTTCATGGGGGTGGCCACCATTACTGCCAGCCGTGTGGACCTTGGTAGGGCACTAGCCCACATCACCAAGGCTCCATTGAAGCCGCAGCAGAGGCTGCGCCTCCTCCGCACGTATTTACTGCCAAAGCTAACTTATGGGTTAGTCTTCGGTAGGCTTACTGCGGGGAGGCTGCAGGAATTAGATCGAGAAGTCCGCTCTGCTGTGCGCTCTTGGCTGAGGTTCCCACCTGGTGTCCCAAGTGCCTATATCCATGCACCGGTCAAATCCGGTGGGCTTGGCATTGTGTCTCTCTCCGCATGTATCCCTTCTCTGCGCCGCCAGCGCCTGCTAGCCCTTCAGGGGTCGAGCTGGGAGGTCGCCCGTGTTGCTGCTGGTCTTGATTTTGTCAGGCAGCAGTTAGCATGGTGCGACCGAGCAACACCATCTGCTCCAAAACCCAGTTCGTCTGCTGAGTTCGCTGCTGCCCTGCATGAGTCAGTAGATGGTAAAGAACTCCGACAGTGCTCCGAAAGCCTTATCTCATCCCAATGGGTGGATTGGGCTTCGGAGGGCATTGGGGCCCGCGACTACCGGAACTTCCACGCCGTCCGCGTGGCAACACTGCCAACAGCGGTACGGTGTTCAAGGGGTAGTCGTGGGGTGACAGATACCCTTTGCCGTGCCTGTCGGAGTGGAAATGAACACCTGTATCATGTGGTGCAGCAGTGTCCACGAACTCATGGGGGCCGCATCCTACGTCATGATGCGGTTGCCAAGCAGATAGCAGGTGCCTTGTCATCCAGCGGCTGGGATGTTGAAAGGGAGAGATTATACCACATGCCAAGTGACCAGGGCAAGAAGCCTGACATTGTTGCCGTCAAGCCCGACAGGTCTTGCATTATCCTGGATGTCCAGGTTGTTAATGGCAGCATGGACATGGAGCAGACCTGGCGGGCTAAGATAAGAAAGTATGATAGAGATGATTTACGGCAAGCAGTGTCGGAGCTAAAAGGAGTGGCACCCAACAACATCAGGGTGATGGCTGCAACCTTGTCGTGGCGCGGAGTGTGGTGCGGGAAAAGTGCCACGGAGTTGCGCGAGTTGGGCATCTCAGCAGGTGTACTCCGTGGTGTCACCCGCCGCGTACTGCTCGGCTCATATTTAAACTGGTGGTCATTTTATAGAGGCACTTCCCTTCATCCATCTCTCCCACCCCCACCTTCCTCATCATCCCTCATCCCTAGGGCCGGCGTCGGGTGAGTCCTGGGCGTCCTCCCCATTATATTTGTTTTATTTATTTATTTTGTTTTATGGCGTGCCCCCTCCGTCACCAAAGACATTTTGTCTTGAGGGGAGTTTTCTAAAAAAAAAAAAAAAAAAAAAAAAAAAAAAAAAAAAAAAAAAAAAAAAAGCGCAATATATCGGTAACAAACGTATACCATAAATATAAGTGTAAAACCTTTAAAACTTAACAAATACTTTATAAAAGCATAACAGTTCTATAACGATTAATTATACCGAATTTGTACAAATTATTATTAATTTATGAAACATGTAGATATGTATATAATTACTCAATATTGTGAATTTCTAGTATACGATGATGAATTGTAAGTGCGATCGAAATGACACTCCCCATCCGCAACATAAAGCAGTTTGCTTTAAAGTGGATGGGTAATTTCCTAAATTTTACATGTTTGCTTATAATTGGGTGTTATTGGAAATAAATTATTATTGAATTGAATCCAAAAATTTGATAACCACTTGGCACTTTCCTAAGTTACCATTGACCGATTTTGATGAAATTTGTAAATGGGCTCCATTTGGGGCCTAGTTGTACCTCGAAGCTTTTGGTTAGTAACTTCTAAGGAGTACAAATAGGGGTTGTAATTTTCAATCACCCTAGCTCGACAGATTTTGACCTAAAGGTATTGTTTTTTCATCAATTTAAAATAGTATTGAATTTTTAGAATCGAATGAGACCATCCAGAGCTCTGTATAATCAACCGTTCGCTTGGACTTACGATAGATCTGAAACTTGAGTATGAATAAAAAAAGAGGCCTAATCTCCGTTCAAATTTTAGCTGATCAAATTCTTTGAATAGTTAGCTGATTAGAACCGGGTCGTTTCTTCGAATAGAGTTTCATGTCATTGAGATGGGTATCATAGCAACTAAGAACCTAATTTAGTAATAAAGGCTCTCGGATAGCGATGTTATTGGAAGTACGTAGTATAAATGGAAAACCGAGTTGTATACAGACGGGTCATCTATACAGTAAAATATAAAACCATAGTGTAATGATTTGCAGGGTTCTTCAAATCTAGGACCTCAAGCTCCTCACTCCACTCCAATACGGCTCTCAATAATCCAACCATGGTGCAATATAGTTTAGCTTCATCCATATTTTCGATATCGTGGCTGTTCGTCCAATTAAAAGACCACACGCTCCCCTTATTCAAGTCCACTCCTGGAGTTCATCTCGGTCTAACATTGTTACTTTTCATCCATATTTGCGTAATTTTTTTTAATGGATTTTTGGGTGATTTTTCAAATTTAGGTGTTAGTAATACTTAGGACCTCATGCTCCTCTTATTCAATTCCACCAGGGGTCTCTCAAGGATCCCATCTTGACCAACAGTTCCCTCCACCTCTAAATCAATCAATTTTCCACTCTTGAAGACAAAAAGACAATTTCAGATTTTCTCCTAACTTGTGCCATCAATTATCTTCATCATTAATTAATTTACCTTAATTGTCTCAATTGTCTTAATTGTTATAAAATTGTTGAAACTGCTCAAAATTCAAATTGTTGTTCCCGTTGTTTAAACTGGTAAAGCAGTGAATCAAAAATGCAAGCTGCATAGCATTAAATGGCATTTAATTTAATTTTCGAAAATTTTTCGAAGAGCGTGAGTTCAAATGAATCACCTTTTGATAAAAATGAAAACTATGACTAGGTATTTCATATTTCTGATTCCTTTTCGTCGAATTTCGCGATCATGTTGTTGAATAAAGGAAGGTTTGCATCAGCAACACGAGCGTGCATCCTTTCTATTTCTTCACTCTAAAAGTAAATATAATTCAACTTTTCTTCATTCCCTCGAGGTATTCAATGATTAAGTAGAAGTTCTGGAGTCTATAGGCGAGGAGAACGAAGAGTTAACAAGATGAAAAAATAAAATCAGTCGGGAACACTCCTTACGTCACAAGCCGAATAAAATGTAGATTCCGATCGTTAATAAAAACAACAAAAGTTGCCCAGCGGGAAATGAATTCTCGAATTTCAACGGAAGTTGGCTATAAAAAGGTAAAAGTGGTCAGGCAATCATTTAGAACTTTCAAAACAAGTTTGTTGCAGAGAGAGAGCGGCTATGAATCGCCGGATGGTTGTACCTACTCGCGTACCTCAGTGAATCGTTTTCATATCATTGATGTTTTTGGTACGTAGTTACGAGGTGAAATAAATGGAATAGAAACATTAATTAGAGTAGTTATGAATGCACATGTGGAGATAAATGATCGATAAAAGAGTTATACAAGGTATAGGGGAGGAAAATGGAATGAGATAGAGGCGAAAACGACCAGATGATCAATCAAGGTGGTTTTGACACGATATGGGGACAATCCCTAATGGGATTAAAACTTACAAAACCCCAGGAAGGATGAAAGTCTCTGAAAGTCGTATAAACACCTCAGAGATTTCCACTTCTGAGGATTGTGGAAAAGGGAAGTAAAACTATAATTAGGCGTGAAAGGACGGCCGAAAATTCGACTCGGTTTCAATTATTCACACTTACAAAACGTTATAGGGTCATTGACGGCAAGGCCCTCAACCTAGATAAGAAAAAAACCGCTTGCAGTGCTGCACTACGGTATTTTTTCACGATGAACGGTTGCAGATGTGATCAATATGGGATTTATAGGGATGGTACAGCGGAAATTCGAGGTGAAAAGTGTGTAAAAAGGGTCTAAATTACAGGTGTGGGTGGTTTCACCATGGCGGATTCGATATCATGAAGGTATGGAATAGGGCAAACCTCCGTTTGTTGAGTTGAAGGTCCGGAGGAGAAGCGTGAACTTATCGACGTAGGGCAGATGAAACCGGGATACCTTTCCGAACGAACAGCGACCAGAAAAAGGATCAAATCACCGAGACAAATAATGGAAACGACCCGAATTGAGAGTTTTCCATATCCCGCACGAAACCGACTGTAGGCAAGACGAGGTGAATCGAAAACTAAACTAATCGCAATCGCAGCCGCCCGCAACCAAGTCACAGGACTTTTGACGTACGAGTTAGGCCGAGTATCAACGGAGGTACACGAAGATGACGTTTGATAAGAAACCATAGCCATTCGAATTTTATATTAATCAAAAAATACATTTACTTCAAAAAACTATTTTTATACAAATTAAACCTTTAATATAGTACAATAAATAATACTCGAACTATTTTCACGAAATGTATGCATTCAAAAAACTTGATAAGTTGCCCAGAACACACAGACATGGAAGAAATACTTCTTCCATGATACAGATGTCAGCCGCAAGAAACAACATAATATAATGATAGAAAACTACTCTCATTCATATTTCATTGTATTTTGCTGTTAGCGTGTTTTGTGCCGAGTTTTTGGTGAATTTCTAACACTAATTTCTCATATTTTTCATTTAGGATACCAATATTGTACAATTCTAAGTTATAATGGAGGATTTACAGAACAAATTACAGGCTGAGCTGGACAAATTCAAGGCAGTGGGAAAAGGTAAAGGATGACGTTTAGACACCTCGTGTGGTAAATTTGCCATTTGTTAATCAAAATTTCATTCCTATTGTATTTTTGCAGAATACCACAATGCCATTTCTCAGCGGCAGGTACTTGACGGGCAACTGCACGAAAATATGGGCGTGAAAACGGTCAGTTTCGAGTCATGTACCAAGTATTTTTTAATTTTTATAAGTTGGTACGGGAAGAATTTTGAGGCTAGTGATAACTGCATAGTTTTCACCAATAACGTCTAGTTACCTTCATCTTCTGATCAGTGTCTTTCATAGGTCCTTTTATAGGTAAGTATGTACCTTAAGTTCCTGTTAGTGGGTTGGTAGTAGGTACTTGTTAGTAAGTATGCATATGGCTGAGACCTGTAGTTTGCAACTATTTTTTAGGTCGATCAACATTTCGCTAGTACCTAGTCGACTGTTCGCTAGTAGTGCCACCACTCTGAGATCAAAATGTTCAGAATATGGGATGTTTTTGGCATACTTTTTACTAGTAGTTGGTGTTTTACGAGGGTTGTCTCAAAAGTAAGGTTCCCAATTTTCTAACTTGGAGGGAAATCGTCCTACAATGGGGAAATTTTGAGGGAATATTTGTCGGGGTGTAGTGGCAACCCGTAATTTTTTTCCAGCCGTTTGGATCTACCCTATGGCAGTAACACGCTAGTAACCATGGAGATGCCTCTCAACCCCGTGTCCAAACTGGAGTTACGTTCTGTCATTCGTTTTCTCACGGCCAAAAATGAATCTGCGATAAACATTCATCGAGAATTAGTGTCTGTGTATGGAGAGGACTGTATGAGTGTGCAACATGTGAGG
This sequence comes from Apolygus lucorum, assembly GCA_009739505.2. Classification (NCBI taxonomy): domain Eukaryota; kingdom Metazoa; phylum Arthropoda; class Insecta; order Hemiptera; family Miridae; genus Apolygus; species Apolygus lucorum. Next base: position 27,491,000 of record CM019170.2, read on the forward strand.
AAATGGAGGAGATTGTTCCTGGAAGGGCGAACAAGCGTGGAAGATGAAGAGCGGAGTGGGCGGCCTTCAACATCTCGTGGAAACGACGCAACTGTTGACGCCATCACGCAAATTCTCGAAGACGATCGGCGAGTAACGATTGATGAAATCATTGCTTTGTTGCCTCCACATATTGAGGTAAGCCGAGCATCAGTTGGGAGGATAATTGATGACCAGGGTTACCACAAAATTTGTGCAAGATGGGTGCCACGACTTTTGACTGAACAACACCGAGAGCAAAGGATTGCTTCAGCAAAAAAATTTTTGGAATTTTTTGAGCAAGAAGGTGAGTCTGTTTTTGACCGTATAGTGACTGGAGATGAAACATGGGTGCACCACTCGTATATCACTGCATAGTGTGGGTGAAACGATTAAAGCTTCCATTAATCATTTCGCTACTAGTTACCTAACTCATATTGGTACCAGTACTCAAAGATATCGAATAGTTCGGAATTTGACTTTTTGGCTTACTTTTCGCTAGTAGGTAGTTGATGTTCTGTTGTTTTCGGGACAATAAATCTTCACTTCCATCAAACTTCGCTACTAATTAGCTCCTATAAGTGCCAGTATTCCGACATAATATTGTAAAAATAAGACAAAGTTAGAGAGACAATATTTTGTCTTGTAATGCACAAACTCAACAACCTTTTTTTAACTGTCTACAAATGGGGTATTTCAGTCAAATTTTTTCATTTTTTTTCAAAAGAGTATGGCTCAGGAATAACGGTAATCGGGTTTGTTCGTTGAGAAAATGTTTTTAAAAAATCAGAGAAGCTCAGGAAAGTTGAAGATTTGAACGGTGTGACGTAGCTAGCCAATCATGACGTAGCTAGCCAACTGTCTTTAAAAAAAATATCCATGCACAGAAACCCTTGGAGGACCTCTTGGATACTACAAAATACTACTCACAAACGCGCGCGGCGTAGCCCTTGCCTAGTGTGTGCATTTATAGCGGCGGCCCGCCTTTTTCAAACGTGTGATCTCTTTAATTGATTTTTCTAGCACACGTTATAGTATCATTGGGCTTAAAGTTGTAGTATATAGGTTTTAAAGGGTGCTGAATCCAAATTTGAGGTAAAAACCTGAATTTCCGACCCACTGAAATACCCCATTCTTAACAACCAACATGTGGAGTTGAAATCATCAACCCCACATTATCCCCCTCTTCTGGATTTTCTTTAGGTGCACGTTAGCTAGGGCCAGTCTGTTTGCGTGAAGCCTTCTCTTCTTTCCAGCCAGTTTCACGTCAAACAGGATGTCACTATGCCTTTTGACGACAACCCATGGACCAGTCCAGGTCGGCTGCAGTTTTGGGCAGAGGCCGCACTTCCGCTTGGGGTCAAACACCCAAACCCAATCACCTTCCTTGAAGGGTGGAACCCGGGACCTTCGATCAAAATATTCCTTTTGGGTTTGCATCTTCAATCTGGCTTCCTCTTGAGCAAATTTCCTCATCTCTTGCAGATTAGCGCGAAGATCTAGTGCATAGTCTGTAGCTAGCTGGGCCTGTTCTGCTGACGGTCGGAAGAGTGTTTCTGGAAGTCTCAGATCGCGCCCATAGACTAATTGCGCTGGTGCAAAGCTGTTGTCTGATGGGGCATTGCTCGGTACGCCATCAGGAAAAGTGGAACTTTGACGTCCCAGTCCTTCTGATGGCTATTCACAAACATAGCCAAATATTTGTTGAGGCTTCTATTTAATCGTTCCACGAGTCCTGCTGGTTGAGGATGCAACGCCGTTGTACGCGTTCGGTGGAACCCTAGGAGCAATGCTACTTCTTTCAGTAGCTTGGCCTCAAAGTTACGCCCCTGATCCGTATGAATCTCAAGAGGGATTCCTATACGGCTGAACACCTGCTCAAGACAGGACAGTTGCAACGGTTTCTTCTTCCTGATTTGGGACGGGTATTGCTTCAGGCCATTTGGAAAAATAGTCGCATGCCACCACCACATACTTATTCCCTCGAGCTGTAACAGGATAAGGGCCAAGAATTTCTATGCCAATTCTTTCAAATGGTGTGCCTACCATCATCTGCTTCAGTGGTGCTGGCTTCCTTATACCTGGGCCTTTGAAGCGTTGGCATTCTGTACAGGTTTTGCACCATGCTCTAACATCTGCAGTCATGCCCGGCCAAAAATACCAATGTGAAAATAAGACAAAGTTAGAGAGACCATATTTTGTCTTGTAATGCACAAACTCAACAACAACTTTTTTTAACTGTCAACAAATTCTTAACAACCAACATGTGGAGTTAGAATCATCAACCCCACAATATCAATATGTATTTTAAATCTGATGTTTTTGGCATGTTTGGTCTATAGTAGTACCCCTAGTGTTTGGCTCAATTAACCATCGCTTTCATCGAATATTTCGCGAGCACCCCAAGTGTCAGTAGGTCAGTAACCCCTTTCTGACCATCCCATCGAAATGTGGGTTTGGAGACGAATGCTTTGGCAATGATGACACTCGATAGTTTTGTGTCTTCAGTCTACAAGGAGAATATCTTCTGCTAGTGCTACTTGCAGTTGAAGAGTCTTTTTATTCTGATTGAAGGTGTTGAGTGTCGTGACTATGTCACGACTAGTAGTTAAGTAACCCAATTTAATATTTGATGCAGGTTTATGTAACGGGTAGATGGATGTTTTTATCGCCTTTCGGATAATCATCCATAGTAAATTATACAAACTATGGTGTGTCTTGACTAATTAGAAAGATAGATCCATTTAAACAGAAACTTATTATAAGTAATATTACTTCACTTGCTTCTCTTGTACGTTGAAAACGATCTATTGGCCACATTTCGTTCACTCGACGGAATTTTCGCTTGTATTGTCAGCAAAAACTTTAGGCGGATGTTAGTCGGCATAGGACACTGAATAGTAAAATTCGGAGCTGTGTCGCTTACACCCCAGTTGTAGATGGGGCATGCAGAGAAGACAAATCTTCAGGATCCTTGGAATGTGGTTGCCAAATACATGTAGCTGAGCCAATGGTGGAGGATGATCAATGGTCAATCCTGCGTGGGATACCTCTGAAACGAGGATTGCTGGAAGGCTATTGGTCCATAGTCTGGGTTGGCTGGCCTTGATATTGCATGCTCATGACCTTGAGCAACCATTTCATGGCGTCCCTCAACACAAAAGTATTGATTTAGGACCTACTAAATGTTCTGTTTGTGATTCCTGAAACAACCGTCGCATTTCATCTTCTTCACGAATAACTGTGCTTAACTTAAATAGCGTTATACTAATGGGTTGCGTGTATATAAAAGAGTCCAAGCTCCATCTGAGAATATCCCGCCAACATCTAAATCCATCATTTGTAGATACTCACTAGAATGTCTTCCATCCACCTAATGAGATATTTCTTGGTCACTCTAGGAATTGGATCTCCTGAAAGCGGACGGAGAAGTGTTCAAAATGATCGGCCCAGTTCTCGTCAAGCAGGAGCTCACAGAAGCCAAACAAAACGTCAACAAAAGGATAGATTACATCACCAACGAACTGTAAGTTCTGGAATGTTTGGGATTATTGTTTTAAAATAACGATTGAATTTAAGCCTTTTTTCTTGAAGCTTGAGCTTACCATGAATTTCTTTTTTGTATCCCAAAAAAACGATTACAACTAAGGGTTGGTCAAAAAAATAACCTCAAGGTTGAAGTTTACCACAAGGTTATGTAACCTTGGTAAGAAAAATTGCGCTCAAAAAAGTTGTAGAATCGATTGTTTTTCGAGACAATCGAAAAGTTTACCTGGGTAACGTAACCTTACAAAGGAGGATGAAGTTTATTGTGGTTACGAAAAAAAATGACGGCTCGGCAACAGCTAATTGTTTCAATTTTCTCCCCGATTTTATTTCTTATCAGAAACAATTACCTAATTCGCTCTTATTTATTATTCAGAGTAAATTAATAACATATAGCTTGGGCACCGAAATAGTCCAGTATTTAGACTCCTACCTAGTGTTCACAAAATTCAGCTGGAAATGAAAACTGCGGCAAAAGCTGTCCTAACAACATGGTAGTGTACTACCATGATTGTCTTTCATATGAAGAAGCTATCTACGTTTCTCTAGTAGATGAAATAGTTTAACAATTATTCGAGCAGAAAACATAAGAATATAATTCATAAGATAGAAGGACCTTTTGGATACAGTGGTCTTCAGTTTCTGTTTCGCAATTTGGGAAACTGGGTATGTAAGTAAAACTAGAAAAAAATCACTGATTTTCAAACTAGTTTTATTCATTTGAACTTGGAACGAACACAGACGAACACAGATCAAATATTGAAAAGCAAATAATGAGAATTTGAAATCGTATTTATAATCAAGGTAAAGTCAAACACAGAAGGTATTCCGTGTTTTCTCAAAATCAACTTCTCAAAATCTTCCTGAAAGAAAAAACCATTGACTACACTTCCGCACTTCACACGCGACTCTTCATTCCCGCTAATAAAGAATAATCACGTTGTTTTTGGACATTCAAGTTTCATTTCAACGAACCAGATTGTGAAAGTGTGAGTTAGGGATGTTCCAAAAGTATCGATACTTATGAGCATCGATACTTCTTTAAAAAGCATCGATACATATTGATACTTTTTTCCCTGATATATATCGTAGTATCGATACTTTTTTCCCAGTATCGGAGGATATACTTTTTTATATCTCACATTTTATCTGTGTCAACACCTACGACATGAAGGTACCTACTTGACAGTACTTCTATCTCTACGTAGATTGTTGGGAGACCAACTAACTTCAACAAATTAAACAAAGATGATGTACCACCTCCAGCTCTCTATGATAACCTGCTGTCCTCCATAATCTAGGAAGGGCCACCAAAATGTTAACCCAAACAAGTGCCTAAACAAAAACAAGTTTTAGATAACAAAACGAGTGATTTATTGTTTTGTTCATTCTATATTAATTATTATCCTCGTGATGGAGAGATGTCACACTGATGGAGAGAAACACAAAAAGACAATTTCACCCATTTTTGTGAAAATATCGAAAAGTATCGATACTTCAAAATATCGATACTTTTTGATACTTTCCAGATTTATCAATACGATATTATATCGATACTTTTGAAGTATTGGACATCCCTAGTGTGAGTGTGTGTGTGTTACTTTTTGCGGGATGAAGATAAATTGAGCAACAGTGTTGCTGAAGCTGGGTGTACTTTTTCGGGAAAAATTAGCAACAGTGTAGCCAAAAAGTTGTTATTTTTAGGTGTAAAATGAAGTGGGACACCTGTGGAACTGTACTTGCGTCTCGGTGCACCGCCCCGAGGGATTCCGAATGCACTCTGACGGGAGTTTTGTGAATCGGGACTTTGATAACAGTGATAACTGTTTGATTATTAATTTTTGTTGTGTCGTCCGTTTTTGATTTGTGTTGTCCCGTTTCAAATAATTCTGCCTTCCCATTGCTTTATTTCATCCGGCTCGTTCTTTGATTTCTTTCTGGCTCGCTGTTCTGTGCAAGTGAAATAAGGGTCACTTATTGCTCGGCATGTCAGTGACACTTTTAGCTCGGCATGAGTCGTAGAATCTCAACTTCAGTCGTAGAATCTCAGTGTCAAGTTACGTGAGTTTAACACCCCGTATAGAAGAGAAAATAGTCAATCGTGCGATAATGTTCACCCTTCTTACATCATGAGTCTACAGTCGAAATTTACTGAATTGATCGAATTTTTAATCAACTAATTTAAATTTTGTGATATTATACTTTGGAGACTACCTAGTAAAATCACTAAAAATAAAGACACTTTTTTTTTTATATTGCTTGTGTATTTTTATTATTCGTTTTCGTATTCCTACATTCTTCTAACTGTCGCTTTGCAATAATGTTATTGATGCGCGGGAGCAAATAAGGTTTGGTGTCGATATTTATATTATCTTGTATCCTATAATACGAGACAGTTGATTGGATATTTTTGTCTTTAATAATTAGGTCTCTTCTAGCAGTAGCTCAGTTAGGAAGAGCTCTCTGAATACATTCTATTGATCTGAATCGGTAATATGAAGTGATAATTAGGCTATTACATCTATTTTAGAACGAGGGAAATAAAAAGACGTTGGGGTTACAGAGAAGAAATTTAGACAAACTTGCAGAAATTTCAAAACATTTTGAAAAGAAGGAAATTAATATTTATATCGTTTTTGCCGTTACTTTCCACCTACTCTCTTTTTGACATCTATTTGAGCCAGAATGAATCTTCGTGATCAAATATTAGGACCGGTATTTGAGACCTTGAGTTGGGCTTTTTTTTCTCTACCATTGATAAAATAATGATTGGACTAGGAAATAATCCATTGTTTCGGTGCCTCATGGGAAAAATTTATTCACCTTATTGTAATCACTGCCACAATATTCAAGGGGTAGATGATGTGAACGAAACATTCCCCACAACGGGGAGTATTGCTTGTAGATGATAGAAACCATCCTGAGCCATCTCAAAATCAATTTCGATTGTACCGTAATGGAAAAGCTATATCAGTTTGCTAAGGATTACCAATTGTCATTCCGACCCCTATCACTCTCAAACCCCTTAAACATTTACACACATCTCATTCCTTTACTCACACCTAGTAATTCCCGCAAATCACAAACGATTATGATTGATTTTTCTATCACATCGTAAATAATACAGAAGTTATAACTTCTGTATTATTTACGATGTGATAGAATAATCAATCATACTTGATAAATCAACTTTGACTTTCGCAACATCATCCACTACTTCACCAAAGTAATCATTGAATGTCTGGAATGGCTCCTCCAAAGATATTAAAATTAGAAGAGTTTGAGTTGAGGAAAACTTCCTCGCAGTCCGGCAAGAGTGCATTCGGAATCCCTCAGGGCGGTGCACCGAGACGCAAGTTGGAACTGTCAGATTTTCACGTATCCATAAGCAAAACGAACTTCAGAGCGTCAGTATACATGGCAACCATGTATCGTTCATCGTTATTAGAGTGTTCCTAAACTGCATCTTGCTTAACAGCGAATGTTACAGGCATCGCCGTTATGAATCTGTCTAGGGCGAGTCAAATCGGATGCTAACCCTAGATGAACGTTAGCGAAAATAACGGCGATGTTGAACAATTTTACGGCAATGACAAAAGTGAGGCGAAAGTTAAAGTGACAGGAATGTGTGATCACGGAGCCTCTCAGCTAGGGCATTTGAAGAAACTTTGTGGGGACGTTTTTCATTCCTTGAGGAACACATCAGTAAAAATTTCAAATCGAAAGGCCAATCTGCCGGAAACCTACAACAGCATTCCGTAGGTCGTGTTTACTTCACGCACTCACAGGGGTGCACGATGATGATGACGATTTGAAGACGTCATGGGTCTTAGGAGGGAGGGGGGGTGAACACTAATGTGGATAGGCAGGTATTTGATGAAAACTGCAGGACGGGTACCACACCACACATGTGTGTGAAGATGTCATCTTCTTGCAAGCTACCGAGGTACGTTTAATTTCACACCTGACTCCCCACTGACATGCATCATCAGATTCTGTTAACAAAGTACTACAAAAAATATCTAAAATTATCCAAAAAATATCTAAAATTTACTTGTAATTTTACTTACACTGAATGTTGTTGTTGTTCCTCGCTTTGATCTGCCTTACAATCGGGAACGTGAGGTGAGGTGAGGCTTTGTTTTGAAATTGATGTTGGTGATTGCAAAACTGTTACCGGCATGTCAGGTTCACTCTGCTCTAACAGCAGCCCATTGGTCACACGGACGTTAGCAAGATGGCCGTAAGTGAGCGGCCAGAACGTTCGCCGTTATTTGATCGCCGTAATTTTCTGCGCATGCGCAGAAGGTGATCTACGGACGCCGTTAGCTTTGCCGTTATGCCAAAATCATCTTTAGGAACTCTCTAATGTTTGTTACTGATGATGACCTAACCGTCGAATTCGATTTAACTTGTAACTCATTATTTTCGTGGAAATACGAGACAACGTTCTATTGCAACCATGTAGTTCATCAAGGTTAAATGAATAATCGATTCTATCAAGGTAACCCAACCCCGAAATTGTTTTTTGAAAGCTCATCTTTTTAACCCCATGGTTGAACCAAACTCGATTTTCACAATAGGGTTACGTAACTATCAAGGTAACAGATTTTTTTGAACCAGCCCTTAATTGTCTTTGTTTGTTCTTAACCAACAATAATTATTTTTCAAAATTATTTTTCTTCTAATAATCCAAAGGATTTTTCAGGTATTTTTACTCCATTTCTGAGTTTGCTAACCCACTCAACTGTTGGGCAAACGTTTATTCTGAGTTAAATATTTAGGTGTGGACTCACAAGCTGTATATTGGTCTATTTGATTGGGTATGAGGTCCCACGAAAACGTATTTCTGTAAACTTAGTTTATGATCCATCACACTGACCCCTTTAGAGGGGTTAAAGGGGAGTATCGTTTTGTCATTTGGAAGAGCCAAAAGATGTTGCACGTGAATTTGACCACTTCCACTTTTCTGCGATTATTACTCTGAGTTACAACAAGTTAATTTCTACCTTAACAATTTTTTTTTCTTCAGAAAAAGGATGGATGACATGATCTCGAACCTCGACGCCGAACAAGACAAGCACAAAGAGAAGCTGGCCACCCTCCAGATGCAGTTCCAGCAAGAACAAATGAAAGCTGCCGCCTCCAAAGCTTGAAACTCCCTATTTGGACTACAAATTCACTCCAATAACTCGTGTTGTGCTCCCGTATCTAACTTTAATAAGTTTTTGATAATGGATAAAATCAAGAATTAATATTTCTTTGAATACCGGAATTCACGCTTAAATATTAATACATTAACTAAGTATATTTAAATTGAAGTTTTGTTCTTTTATTACCCTTACCTGAACAAGTACCTTGACAAGTCATTGAAAGTCTATTGAAATATTGGAGAAGGTATCTTCTTTTCTTGTACTGATAAGTTTTTCCATACGTAAGGAATACTTAACGAAATGTTAGTTGGATTTATCCTTAACTACTTTGGGTTCTTTTCCAAGAAATTACTATTCTGCTTCTTGACTGAAATTTTAGTTTTTGATATTTTGAACAATAAAATTTAAATAACTCGAGCATTTCCTGATTTACTCAGGAAGGAACCCTTGTATTGGAGGTCCTTGCTGTTAATTCGGCTAAATCGTTTTTCATCAAATTAAATTGCATTGCAACCTGACGATAAAATTATTAAACGTAAATTGTTACTCAAAGATTTATTATTTTTCTGTATAGATCACTCGTCTGCAAAGAACACAGCTTTTCTATTGACTGGGGTGAAGTCAGCAATAGATCTCTAGGTACCACACACCTACTTCCCAATCAAGTTTATTTGGAAAAATGAACGTTTCACGCTCAATGGGGAATTTGCCTCACTTTTTTTTCGAATGAGGGTTTATTTTTATGGAATAAAACCATAGTGAGCTGCTCGAAAACGCATCCAAAAAATTTAGAGAATTTAAGGAAGATGGAAATTTTAAATGTGGTGGCAATGTGTAAGAGGCAGCCATGTTTGAAACGTGATGGATATTCTACCAATCTGACTTCAAAGGAGGTTCTGTGGCGCTTACCACAGAAGCGGAACATCCACAAACTTTTAGTTTACAAGTAGTGCGCACAAGAGAAGCGGAACATACACGAACTTTTAGTTTACAAGTAGTGCGCACAAGAGTGCGCCGCAAACTGGCAGGAAGAACCCAGACACAAAAGTGACCAAAAGAAACAATATTACTCACTTTTTTACTATACGATTCTACCTACTAGTTTATCAAGCATTATTAGTCTTCATCTTCTCTTATTTAGTTTCAAGATTTGAATCACATTATTCGAGTAGCCATTTCACTGGATTGTTTTGTGTGGCGGTGCTAGAACTCTGTCTGTTGTCGGAGTTGTTTTCGCGTCGTTTTTTTTTTCGTATGACGTCAACAATTTTCCTCGATTTTCGCGGTGTTTTGTAACAGAGGCTTCACTTGTTTAGGCATTTTCTCCTACGGTAATTTTTTCCCCTTGGTTATTCCTAGTGTTAAACTTTATTCTAGGGCCCTATTATAGGATTTGACTTGAAATTCCAGAATCTAAAATTGAGGCAAATTCCCCATTCGAAGAAATAAAGAGTTGTGGGTGCCTTCGTTAGGAAATTAGAATACTGGTCTAAGGACTCAAAACTGAGTTCTATGAATTCAAAGAAACGAACAGCAATCGCATTTTGGTCAGCTAAAGCTTGAACTGCGGAGATTATGTTCCAAAGGTTCATTAATTGAAATAATGCATCAAAAGGAATTTAACGTATAACTTCGTGTGTCTATCATTGGTCTTACTTGGACAGTAAAAAGGTGGTGATTTTTTGTCATGGATACTTCAATAAATACATCCATGTTGTTATCTTTTATCAGATTTCATTTCGTGTTCAAAATGTTTTTTATGGTGTTCTGTTGTCTCTTGATTAATTTATCTTTCGTCTTTCCAAGGTTGAAAACTTCTGTACCTATTATTCTATTCTAGTTTTTTTTCATTTTTTGTTTAAACCTACATTTGATGTTGTATCACCGGAACTCGCACGAATAATGATCGTCCAATTTCGAGGTGAGTGACTGCAATCGGGTGCTCCAAATTGGAATTGATCATGATCCTTGTTAATAATAGTGAAGGTTTTCATTAATATTTTTATTCTATGTAGGTGTACTTACTTTGATACGTCGAAACGTGTGAGCGTCACATCCATCTGCTAAAGATTTCCACGTCTCACGTCATCTAGGTGCGCAACTTTGTGAGAAACATACTATTTGTATAGAACAAAGGTAATGTGGCAAATTAATGAGTAATCTTACTGACTAGGTAGACATTTCTAAGGCGAGGATACATAATACTTACATAAACAACGTAGGAATTATTATTTCGGACGTAAAATACTTTTCTAAATTATAATGAAATATAATAAAATACCGTAAAGAATGGCCCAGTCGAATGTATTCAATCTAGCAGAAGTAGAACGATTTCAGAAGTCATTTTGGAATTGTACTGTCGGTACTTTCCTGCAGACTGGCAGTTGATCGGCTATTTTTCTTCTGACTTCTCTCTCAATCGTTCACTTATGATTCAGTCCAGGATGAGCAGTAGCAGCGGACATGAGGAAGAGGAACACGAGGAGAAACCGATGCCTTACAAAGATCGGAGGAGGGAAGCTCACACACAGGCTGAGCAGAAGAGAAGAGATGCCATCAAGAAGGGATACGACTCTTTGCAAGGTATTACTGACTTTTACCCCAAATAGAATAAAATATAGAGTGGAGGGGTCTCTCAAGTCTATCCAGCTGTAGGGATTTTGGAAGTTGAGGTACATTGGAGAAGGATGAAAGGAAGTTCTCTAACCACCAGTTGTGGTGATTTCTCAAGTTATATTAATAGCCCTGGAGGATGCGGGTGGTGATACCGTAGAGCAGTCCCGCTGAGATCCCCAGCTTGAGTATCGAGTTTTCTGCTCCACAATCAGCGCCATGACAATGTAGGCTACTATCTTGTTGGCCTCTAATCTTTTTAGTTAGGATGTCGCTTGCCTCACATCTTGTATTTGCTTATCTTATCTCTGTGTTTTGGCCGCCATTCACATCCTGAACAGTGGCGGCTCCTGCCCCGAAACTCAGGGGGTGCACAGAGATCAGGAGAGGCTATCGAGAAGGGACAGAATAGGTGATTTTCTCTGCCAAATAGAAATTTCAACGATATGCAAATGAGATAAATCTTGGTAACTTTTTCATCTTAAAATTGCAAACGGTACTAAATACGTACAATAGACATGATAAATGTTCTCTAGTGGTTAACAGAAATTCTGAAATACATAATTATCAAAGGTCGAAACCCAAGAAATTCATCCATCTTATTGCAATAACTGAAATGTATATTTGCCCGTGACGATTCAAAACATAGTCCAATTCGGAAGAAAAATTAACGAGCCCCTTGAAAAGTCCGAGATTCGAAGAATCGTCCATCTCATCATGCCCACGCACGGCTAGCTCGAAAACACTATGGAACTTGATACAATCAATGATTCGGGACAAAAAAATGTACCTACCTATTTTTCTTAACCGTTTCGTTTTTTTTTTTTTGTATCAGATTAAGACGATATACACTGTCGAGTTGTTGCATTATATTTTGACGACCCAATATACGCAAATCTACCAGAGCGTTCTTATGGGAGACAGCCTAAGCGTTTTTTTAATTTTTTGGCTAAATGGGAGATCACTTATGCCGTCTTTACCTCAAGCCTCATTTCGGTTGGTAGAACAGAATAGGCAAGCAAAGCAAAATGATCAGTTAGTCACTTCTCACCCACAAAGCCAATCTACCTTCTTATAATAGTTGACATTAAAACTTACGGTACGAATCTGCACGGTTTTTAAATTTCAACGTCTGCTGGAGTCCAGGGAGAGATGGAGAAAGGGCGGCCCGTTTCTCGAATTTTCACTTTTCCACAATCCACAAACGCAAGTAGTTTACTTTACTTTAATGTAAACTACTCATCGTACCTTCAACACTCCTAAATAATCACAATACTTTGAACAAAACGGTGTGTACCGAAACGGTAGTAAACGTAAAACGGAATTCCCTTATCAGGTTTGTTTGTTTACTTATTTCTCCGGATAAGGAAATCCGGATTGCAGAGCTCTCTGACGGGGGAGCAACGAAACAAGGCTGCTCAAGACGACAAAATGTCCTGCTCTCTGGTTGGTCAATCTCACGTGCCTGCCTCCCTCAAAACATATAAAGATGACGTCACTTTCCCCAGAAACGGTGCAGAGGAAGATTTTGCTCCAAACAGGTGTGATTGGTCAGAAAAGAGGGAGCTACCACCACAGTTTTCGCGCGCAGATTCAACTAGCACAGTACTTACGATCGAGTCTTCTGTCGCTAGCCAACTTACTCTTCAAACGAAGAGCAACGAATTTTGAATTTTTCTTTTCTTAATTGGCTGGGGGTGCACATGCGCCTATGCTCCTATCATTAGCTGCCCCTGATCCTGAATATCCAGAATTACAGCGAACCCTTCAGGTTTCATGGCTACGATATTCAGGTTGTGACCAAGCGGCTATGTGGATCTCTGTCAAGTTAACATCTGCATTAGGGATGCATCGGTAGTAAATGGACCTGCGGCTGTGGTACAGGTGGTACTTACCTTCATTTCTGACACCCTGCAGGCAATATTGTTAGCTGATCGACTAACTTTCAAGTTTCACATCAAAGTTCTCTGCTTTTGTCAGGACTGGTCCCTTCATGTCAGCAGTCTGACGTCCTCGGTTACAAACTCAGCAAAGCGACAGTTCTCCAGCGATCCATCGACTACATCCAGTTTCTCCTCCAGCAAAAGAAGAAGCAAGAGGAGGAGCGCAACGCCCTTAGAAAGGAAGTGGTTGCTCTCAGGATCATGCAAGCCAATTATGAGCAAATGGTCAAATCTCAGCAAAGTCAACCTGGTATGACCGAATCTCGCGTTGCGGATGACGTCAAATTCCAGGTATGAACCAAGTGTTAATTAAATTAACTGATACTCACTACTTTTGCTTTGTATTAGTCCATGGAAGAAAGAGATAGGGACTTGAGAGCATCTTCCAATGTCATCGTGGTCCTGCAGTTTACCCCTCACTATCTTTCTCAGAGACCTCGCACATCCACGTCCTATCCTCGGGTCATATGACCCGTGTTTCCTTCTGGAAACTGAGCCTGAACTCTCTTCCCCACATCTCCCCAGTTAGATCTTCCCTATAAAAATTGTTCCTGCCAGGTCCTCATCCCTGGTTGAGTCATGAGCTTGTTAATTTTCATCAGCAGGGGGCTGGCTAGGTTTGTCAGCCACTATAACCCTGTAATGTTTCGTCATCAGAGTCTCAGTGTAGTTTAGAGGAGAGGGCTATTTTCCGTTAAAACGAATCAATTTGAAATTCCAGGTCTTCCAGAGTATTCTCGACCAACTCTTCCTCTCCTTCAACGCCATTTCGGTGGCAAATTTCTCCGAACTGTCCGGCACTGTCTTCTCCTGGTTGGAAGAACACTGCAAACCTCAAAGCCTCAGAGAGATGGTGGCCATCGTCTTGCAAAGGATCTATTCAGCCAGGTCGTACAGTCACCCAAACGATTAAGTAAGGTACCTTACTTATCTAACTGTGTCGAATGACAAGATGGAAATACTGGAAGATTTCTTCCACATTGCCGTGGAGTGAATATCATCACCACTTTATCCTTGAAATTCATCTTTCAATACCTTCAAATCTACTGAAAGTGTGACAACGTTGTGGTCTTTTGGAAACGTTCTCCACCTTCTCCTATGCGAGCGTCTGATAATGTACCTAAGAATAGGGCTTTGGAGTATTCCACTTTTTCTATTGGTTCACTACCAATACAATATCAACGTTAATCGTTCAAATTTCAAATAGAAATTGGGAGAAAATTCATAGCATTACAGATCGCATTGGAAAGAATAGCTAATATCCTTGGTATTAGAGAGCAAATTAAGGCTTGGACACGCGATAGTTTCATGAATATTTTGAAATTCCTGGCCAACGAACACGTATTTTCGTTTGTTATGAACTTTTTGGCAAACATTTGATGTTTTTGCGAAAGAATTACGCAAGTTTTCGTCTAGAAAAGGTTTTTTTTTCTCGATGATTGATTCATAATTAGGTGTTGAGGTTCAGTCTGAAGAATAAAATCACTTGTTTCAGGGTGACGTTTCGGTATATTAGAGAGTTTTTGCACGCCACTACCGGGGCCCGTTGAACCTCTTCACAAAGCTCGGAGTTTGCAGGTGACGATGAATTTGCCTCGCAACAACAGTGGGCGATGATGAAAGGGTTCCACAGACAGTCACCCGTTCCTAGAGCCCCCCCCCCCCCCCCCCCCCGCACAGTACTGTGAGTTTATGGGTCAAGTGATCAAAAATCAATTTGTGGAGAGTTCTGTTAGGGAAGGTTGCTCTGATCATGGATTTCATACTACTTTATATTTCAAGGAAAGAAAATTGCACAATAAATAATATTAGAAAAAGTTGATGAAAAATACTAAAATTTTAAATTCAAAACAAAAGTAACATTTCACCAATTTTACAAAACTTTAGGTACCGAAACATAGGTAATAATTAGATGTCTTTATGCCTACTTTCACCAAACATTCGAAACGAGTTTGAACCAAGAGTGCCAAGAGATAATCGACGTTTAGCAATAAACGTCTTCCACCCGAGCGATTTACGAGTTTAAACTCCATCGCGAGGGGTTTGAGTTTAAACGGTCGAAAGTTGGCCGAATAAACTCGGTATGATCGTTTAACTATAAATTCAATATGGCCGCGCAGTGAACATTTTTTATTGTTGTGAGATTTTGTGTGTGTTCTCGGAAGTGTTTTGTGTTTGGAAATGGATATGCCATTACAAATAATTTATAGCTCGTCTGACGACGACGTCCCCAGGAGACGTCCGAGGAGAATCCTTCTACGTGTTCCACACTACCAAGCCCACAGTCATCAAAGTCCTAAATTTGATTGATACCCGACTAGAGTTCCCAACGAAATAAGTAAACTGGGAACAGGTCGAACAGAAGAAAGCTCGTCCTTAACTTACCTACCATTATTAATACGAATTATTAACTAATAAAAAATTAAAAGAACCGATATTGTATCAGAAGTCGGTGATTGGCAATAACGAAATCGAAATGACTCGCGACAAACTCGTGTCACTGAACATCACTGATAAAGGCGAGAATTTACTGATAGCAAGCGGGAGTGGTTGTTGTTCAACGCTTCTATTGCCCCAAATGCGTCATAATGTCCAACTTTCGTTCATATCACTTGACATTTCAAGGTTAGCTAAGCTCGATTATCTCAATCGCCGTTTAACTTTGATTCGGGTTGGTGAAAGACGCCAGGTTTATTCCTTCAGATTAACAATCAAGGCGTTTTGTTTAACGCGATTTGAACAACTTTTGGTGAAAGTGGGCCTTAGAAGTGCATTACACTAATTGATGAATCTAAATCGTCACTGTCATTAGCGCTGCTGATGCTGGAGAGAGTGCTTCTTCAGTTTCATAGCATCAAAGTTCCATAGCGTGGTACAGCATTAGGCATCAGTTCTGTGGATGGTGGTCGTGTCAATGAAGTTATCCCTAATCAGATACTGGTTGATGACTTCATAATCTTTTATGTTATGAAAAATGCGAGGATGTGGTTTTCTTTCCTCTCCACACTTTCCTGCGACTTTAATTTTTCAAAAAGCTTTCTATTAGGATTGAAAATTTCATAGAAAAAAAGTCGTGGCTAGTCGCGGCAAATTCCAACGGGGTTGAGTCAAGGGATAGTGCCAGAAAACATTCTTCAAATGCTCTAATCCCTAATTTCTCCTCTTTTTGAGAAATTCACTATTTAATGTTAAGGTTTAAGAAGAAAACTTGGGAATTATTATTGTGACGATTTTACCGAGT
This sequence comes from Apolygus lucorum, assembly GCA_009739505.2. Lineage (NCBI taxonomy): Eukaryota > Metazoa > Arthropoda > Insecta > Hemiptera > Miridae > Apolygus > Apolygus lucorum. Next base: position 27,507,514 of record CM019170.2, read on the forward strand.
GCTTAGAGGAAATTCATACTTCAAAAATTATTGAAAAAACGTGAATAAAGCTCATACCTATGCCGTGACTCGTCATGAAGAGCAATAAGACCCAACTTGTTGATATGACGGTATCCGCACTCATAATGATCTGGTAGTTCATCGTTAGCGTTATGGGTGAAATGAGTTATTAACATAAATGGTCGCGGAACTTGCCCTCTGGTGATCCGTAAGAGGCTTGTGAGGTTAGGAAACCTATTTAAACGTGCTCAAAGACTATCTGGGGATAGGTTCTTGCACTCCTATACTTCATCCGCCATTAGGGCGTTCGTTTCTTCGAATTTTTACACATACAGTACTGTGCCATGGCCTCCTCCTTGAACTGGGTAGCATCCTCAGTTGCTCGCACTAGTCTCCTCCTACCGGGGCTCGTCAAATTTAGGCAGCAAAATCTCTCTATTTATATACCATATACCGTCTTGGTCCATATAGGGCTTGGAAAGGGTGTGTAGAAACTTCGGTTACCTGCATTTGAATTTCAAAAAACACTTTCTGTATGATAATATCAGGGTATATAATATCAGACGGTTCGTCCAATTGTTCCAATTTCTGCCTGAAAAGAAACCGTTTTTATACAACATTTCTTAAAATATCGTTTGGAAACGGTTTTTAGTTAAACGAAATGCCCATCACTGTCTGCTATTGCTCCGTATCTGTGTCGCACTTCACATGCACTGGCATGTGACAATCTCCTGAAACGTAGTGGGTCTGTAATGGTGTCGCCCTGGTGGAATTTTAGTGTCGCAGTATGAGTTGAACAACATTTTGAGCCCATTGCAAATTATCTATATTACTAGGAAACGAATCATTACTTCTTTGTGTCAAATCAACGATTCCAGTCTATATTGCCATATTACGATTGTACGGGTAGATTTCTAACACTTTGTTTGCAAATACGATCCACAACTACACGATCAGACTAAGCTTTTTAGAATTTTCAAATAATTTCCTAATGAATTATTCGAAACTGGTGTTAGTTTCATTTTCCATTTATCGTAAAACACCTACCTATTAGGTATACGAGTTTTACTGTAGAGGGTGCTCAATTTTTGGTTTTCTTTAAGAACTATTACCTGTTGTGTTTTCATTGGCAACACTGTGGTTTCAGTAGCAGTGGTTGGAACTCCCAATCGACTTTTTATTCTTTTATTTTCCCATCGCGCACGTTGATTCAAACACAACTCGTATCCACTGTTCTATACTCAGGAAAACACCCATAAAAACCACTGGATACTAATAAGAACTGTATTTCGTCATTTGGCCCGAACACAACTCCTGGGCAAACTCCGTACAATGCCAACCACCTCACCACATTGCAGTGTTGCCAATGAAAACACAACATTACCTAACCTATGTGTAAGTTACCATAATTTTAATTTTAATGAAGGGGAAATTTATATTTTGTATCATAGTTGTAATACCAGTACCTACGTATTATATTTTCTCAGAGGGAAATTTAATAATATTTTCGAAAGAAGAATGGTGGATGCATTGTGTTGTTAAATAGGTACCTCTAGGTTTGTTAGATTTATTATATTTGTACGTTGACTTTTGATAAGTGTTTTTAATAACTTACTACTAATAAAACACTTGTTGTTAAGGATGTAGTAGTCAAATTTAGCGTTCAATAAAAATATCAAAATTGTTTCGAATCTACTTCAGCTCTTTTCCACACCTTTAATTATAATTGGAGGTTGAAGGCCAGACAATTTTTCGATTAAACAAAGGCCGTTAAATGGTTTATTATCTGGATTGGAGACCGATCGAGGGCGGTATCGTAGTTCTTGATAACTTTTCGGGTTGAGCCATTGGTGAACCCTGCTCCACTCAAGCCGGTGAGGCAATAAGCAGCCATGAGCGAAATAATTCCGATCTTCCCTTTGAAAGTCAGCTGATGAGAGTTGGACGAAAATTCAACCTGAGATGGTTTTTTCGAAGTTGGTCAAAAATCAACATTTACGATTACTGACTTACTAGGTTTGTTCCAGCAAGGCGGCAGTGGTTGACCCACACGACCGGCGCATGCGCATTAAGACTGACCACTGTTCCAGCAAGATAATCTGCCCAACTTGGCAGTTCGACTGCTGTTCCAACACGTCGGCTTGGAAACCTCATGCAAAAAAACCTTTATCTTAACCTTCTCATTTCAAAACTAGCTCCTCAGTGGGAGGACCTCCCACGGTTTTATGGTTGATTCGAGTTTGAGTAAAGTCATCAGACAATACAAATATGACAGTAGATGTGTAAATGGATTTTTTTCACCCTCATGATGGAAGAGCTTTTTTCAGAAACTTATGGAGACCAACCCAATGTCCTCAAATTTCCTGATCTCACAAAGGAATCCTTGAAATCTCTTCACGCCCTCGTGAAGATAAAGTTGCATCAAAATTGTGACTATTCAATAATATTATACTTACCTACCTATATATATTTTGCTTCCGTGTCTACCAAGGTAGCGAGAGCATTGTTTTTACTTTTCGAGGTTAAATAAAAAAAATTTCTCCAAAATCAAATGGGGGTTCGGAGAATTTTACACCAGCCGTTCTCTTTTCGGATGAGTAGATCTTTTTCTATGATTTTTCAAAGTTTCGAATGTTTATGACGTCACGGACCTCCCAGCCTACTGTGACGTCATAAACATTCGAAATCATAGAAAAAGGTATTCTCACGCTAGGAGGTTGCGGTAGGTGTCAAAATTCTCAGAATGAGGTCTAGTTTACGTAGATCAAAAATGACAATAAACAGTTTTTCCGACCCATGCGCACACCCCATTCTCAATTGCATTTTACGTATTAGACCTTCCTGGACAATTTTGGTTTCGTGTCTGTCTGTCTGTGTGATGAAATCCTCGTAACGGGCATAACTATACGAGGTTATTGCCAGATTTCGATGACATTTTTGGGGGTTGTGCGGGTTGGGGTGTAGATGGTCCCCTATGAAAATCATTACCCCAACACTGATAGTAGCCAATGCGCTGGCACAAACGTGAATACAGCCATAACTTATATGTTTTCCATCCGATTTCGAAAAAATATTCAGATATTGTTCAGATTAGCTTGAAAATGGTCCCCTATGAGGGTAGTGCGAGGTTCCTAATGCTTGATGTTTTCAGATTACCTACTATACACCGGATCATCAATACTATCGGGTTATGGATACGAGGAAGCCATGTGCCACACCCACTCGGCAGACTTTTTTTCATGTTACAAATTCAGAATTGTAATGATTCCTATTTCGAGGACTAAGAGACAACATGTGATATGAAAATTTCGCTGGTTATCAGGAGAACGAGAAAAACTCTTCTACTTTGGATCTGTACAATATTTTTTTTTTGCCATCCTCATCAAAGAAACAGTTTTTAGGAATTTGAAATGATCACAGGATTGAGAAAAGGTGTATTATTCAGGATGTAACCTAAGCGACGATATGCAGGTTTAGAAACCTGAAGTCACACAAACCCAGAAGTAACGCGATTTTTGACCAACTGTAGGTCTACCACAGAAACTTTGCCTCCGTGTGGCGCCCCCTTGGTGGTGGATCCGCGAACTATAACGATCGAGTCAACCTTCCATGGTGAAACCTTGACACGGAAATTGGAGCCGTGAGAAATTTGATGTTCGTGTAGTGCCACGAAATTTCAATTTCGGAAATGCTCTAACTTCAATCTGCAGTAGGAGGGGAATCATGTCACTTTTAAGGGGAGAAATTCGCGAAAAATTATTGTACGCGCGGGAATTTGCTTGATGATAAGAGATAGTAGTTCTATGTTCTCCAGCAGAATGCGCCAAAGGGATGCAAAGTTTCTGTGTCAGACCTATAGCTGTTGAGTGTTCCTGAAGTGGTTGAACCACGGTGATGGTCACACAACCGCGATCCATAAGGTCGTGGTTTTTGTGCTCACCATGGTCAACCACGGTGCTGGAACAAACCTAAAAGAGGAAAAGGAAGAGAAGAAAAAGGCGAGCGGAAGTTGTAGTTTCATTGTGAGAAAAATGTAATTGATACAACATTTCCATGCATATATAAACATTTATAATATAATTTGATTCATAACGTAACATTTTAATTCATAGTTATAAATTCTTTTCTATCGAAAAAGTTTTCTGACACATATTTCATTTTATATTAACAATAGATAAAAATAACAGCAAATCTGAGGTCTCTGAATATCACAAAATCAAAAAAAGTTATTTTCAAATAGCTCACGAAACGAGGCAATTAAAATCAGTAAATTAAAATTACGAGGTCATCTAACAATTAATAATTCTACGTGGAATGATCGTGATATAAGACACCTCTTCAAAATTTCATTATTTGTAGGTAAATTACTAATCACCTACATTTCACGTTGTCTCGATTAAAAATAAAATATATTTATATTACTATTTCCTGATAATTGTTATCGATATTCCAGAAGAAAGTTGGTTGAAGTACTCCCGATGTATCTTGTATTCACTTGCGATCGTGGAGATGTTATTCAAATGTTAGTGATTTATGGAGGATATTCATCGATGAGTACTACTGTAATATTTGAATCAATTCTATTGAATATTTTGAGCTGATTCTTACAAGGATTAATTTGTATGGGCACTCCCCGATCTGCTTAGTAAAGACAAGGAATGGGTACCTATCATCAAAATACGAATAATCGATTATTTTGTAAAATAAACGATGTCGGGTTAAATTAATGGGATTTCCATTTTTTTCGGATTACCCAAATTTTTACAAACCTTTAAATAATCGATTTTTAAGGATCCGATGAATTTGAACCGTGAATCAATACGGATGAGATAATCGTTGATTCCATTAATCGATTATTTGTCGGTCGATACCCATCCCTAGTAAAGAGTCGATCGAGGTAATCATAACAATATAACGAACCATTTAATATGTTAGTCCAAGTTTTTTTCAACAAGAGTGAATTTTTATTCAGAGCTTTGAAAGTGAGAATTTCGAACAGTTGATCTAAAAGTTTTAAAATATGGAGGTAAAATTCTCGAGTGGATTATTTGAATTAATCGGGAGCAAGACATACTGAATCAGCCTTGATGTTACTCCTTATGGTTAATGTGGTGTGACGTATTCAGCGTTGGTAAAAGAAAGGTTTTTGAAACCTCATGAGACATTTTATTTCTTTTAAATGCGAAGGTTTAACAGTTTTGGTGTTCACTCGTTGAGGCAGACAGTGCGTACGATTGCCTCCGACACGGAGTAGGGATCGCAGTTAGAGGAGGGTCTTCTGTCCTCGAGGTAACCCTTCTTGTCTTCAGCGACTTGTCTGGGGATTCTGATGCTGGAGCCACGGTTTGCCACACCTACGAAACAAGGAACCTGATTAACTTCATCTTTATCAAATAACCCAGTAAAACCTTCGAGAGCCTCATTACTGAGGATAAATAAGATTGATAATGCCTTGGAAGGGACCCAATTAGGCAGAGCAGTCAGTGGCATCTCCTCCAGGCCTAAAAATATGCAAAATGAACAAATTAAGTTTTGTTGAGATTCTCCTACATTTTCATTTTTAGGACGTCCCACAGTAAGACTTGGGCGTCCTTATGCGATCGATCTGGGGTAAAGTTGGACAACACTCAACAGAAAAAAAAATAACCACACAGTAATCCGTTTTAGACCATTCTGAATCCAAATCCGCGAAAAAAGGTGTATGTCTGTGTGTGTGTGTGTGTGTGTAACAAAATCTTGTGTCGTCTGCACAGGCCTTAGTTCTCAACCGATTTTCGTGGTTCTTTTTTTGTTCGACGGGAAAAACTATCTAGTTGTGCACTACGTCGCCGGAATTTCGAATTTTGCCTTTTAAGGGGGGAAAGGGGGGGTTAATGCTCGAAAAACGTGCGTTTGCGTGCATAATCTTGTAAACTCTGCCCAGGCCTCAATTTCCAACCGATTTGCGTTTCTTTTTTTGTTTGACTCAAATAACTTCCGAGTTGTACATAATTTCACCCGAGTACCAAAATTCGCAAGGGGAAGGGGCAGGTGGGGGATAATATTCACAAAATATCCGATTTTTCAATATTTCGGTTCCTTTACTGCTTACTAATTGTACCCAACCTTTGAAATTGAGGAAAAATTCTCATTATACCTCCGGATTTTCATGAATTATTCTCTGTACCACCATGGAACTAATAGTGGTGCCACCATGGTGCCAGGACACCATAAACCGCATATTTCGTGTTTTTTTTTTTGTGTTTCACCTTGAATACGGATGTGAACCTCGATGGACCGCCTACTAAAACTACGTCCACCGATGAAAAGAATGAACGCGAGGACCCTACCGAATCCTAAACTGAAAACATCCGTTCAACCTCCTCCGAGCTTGTCACTTGTCCAGGAAATCCCGTTTTCGGTCACCATCCCAAATCCTTTACCTGACTTTTCGCTAGGTAGGTTTGGGTGAGAATTCATAAAGGGAAGGAATACGGGTGGTGATTTATCACTCAAACGCCTTCAGGAATTTACAATGGAAGCTGTTAAAATTTAACATATATATTAACATATCATAATTTAACATATCATATTTAATATGACTGGAAATCTACTTGGGCCACATCAAGAAGATTGAGGGTGATTATTGATGGATTGTCACGTACGGCAGACAGTGAACGACAAAATAAATTAAAGTGGCAAGAAGTCTAAGAAATCGCCAAAAATCAAAATATTAGTTTGAAGTCCTTAGTATGCCAAACCTACATGTGAACTTTACTCATTTTTGATAACGAAAATGAATCGATAAGAAAAAATATTGTGATGAATATTCAAAGACGTGCAGAATGACCTCATGAGCGAATTTTTTTTTAAACGTTATTAAAAACTACTTTTGAATTTTAGCCATTTTCCAACGTTTTTAATGCGTTTAGAGCCATTTTATGCTATGTGAAAACACATTTGCGCATGAAAATGTGAAACAATTCTGTTTATAGCCCACGAAATTATGCACTCATTATGAATTTTGAGATTTATGGTATAATTTAAGCCATTTTTTAGCAATTATTAAATATTTTTGAGCAATTTTTTGCGCACATTAATTTATAATGATTTAATTTGTGGCCTAGAAACTTTTTCACTTAGAATTTTGCTTCCATAACAAAATTTTACATTTTACACCTTCTTGGCTATTTTTACCGATTTTGTAAAGCATATTTTTGAAATGTAATCAATTTTTGGTTTTAAAAATGGTGAAATCTAAGAATCGTTCTAAATGCCCCAAAACGGATTTCTACAGAGAAACGTTTCGAAAACATTTTCCTAAAAATTTGATGCCAATGCAATACCCAAACTTTGGTTTATTATTTTCAATAATGAACCTTTGGAATCTGCCAAGAAAAAAAAATTTTAACACCTCCTCAAAATTTGTTGGTTTACGTTTCAAATATTTTTTCATCAATTTAAGATAGTATGGAATTTTTTGAGATCGCGCGGAGCCATGCAGGACAAACTGTTCGCTCCCTACGAGAATGGGGTTGGACGTACGATAAATCAGAAACACGAGTGTGAATCGCAAAACAGGCCTAATCTCCGTTCAAATGTTAGCTGACTGAAATGCGATCTTTCTTCAAGTTGGTTGGTGGTAACAATGGCATAGCCTTGTTTTTTACACGCATTTTCTAAAAATCGGTCCAACTAAAGAAATTGCCGCGAACGGCGTAATTTTTATTCAAATGTTGGATTCTACGTATCTTGAAACGTAAACCAACAAGTTTTGAGGGGGTGTTAAAAATGTTTTTTCTCGGTCGATTCCAAAGGTTATTATTGAATATATTGAACCAAGTGCTGATTTTTCTATATACATCACTCGTTTACAAAGAACTCGGCTTTGCCATTGTCACCACCAACCAACCATAGATACTTCCAATGGTACCGAAGGTTAATAGGTAAAAAATAAATCAATAGTGACAATGGTAAAGCTGAGTTCTTTGCAAGCAAGTTGTCTAAACAGAAAAATTATAAACCTTTGTGTAACAATTTGCAGCGTTTTACACAAGTTCATTGTAATCATTGTCATAGAATCATTCATTGTATACTACCGTTATTTAGTGAAACCACTCATATCAGAATTTTAAGAAAATGGACGAAATGTTTTTGCCTCCCACTAGTTCTTAACGTTCCTACCCACGGGAAAAATCCCTGAAGTTACTACCTAAAAATTAGGATATTTAAGAGTAAGGTATTTCGCAAGCAAAGCACTTTAACCAAAAAAAAAAAAAAAAAAATCAAAATTTAAAATAAATAAATAAAACGTATAAAATGTCGATAGGAAATGATTAAAAACACCTTTCATGAAATATATCGACACTTTATGTAATTGTGCCGATTCGACATTAATCTTCCGTATGATTATTTGAGATTCGATTACTTAATACTCAAAAGAATGAAGTTTCTATGATCATTTGGAAGGAAATAACATAGGCCAACAAACGGTGTAGTTTCTCCTGAAAAATTTGCCGTTGAGATGAGTTTGGATTTAATTACGTAATTACGACGGGTCACTATTCTTTCCCGATCGCGGATTCGTAATATATTTTTCTCGTCCAGACATCATTGGACAGAAGTCACAGTAGAAATTCGAGACATGACCTAAACGACAATATGAGAAGGGGGTAACGAGAGGAAAGGAAGAAAGTATGACTCATGGCAGGTTCAGGGGTATTGGATCAGGTCAGTTACTACCTGTGAACGTATATTTGTAGAAAAGGGTGTAGTTCTACGTTGAGGATACCCAACTCCCTGTCGGGCCTCGCGTTCATTCTTTTCATCGGTGGACAGTAGATGAAAGTTCAATGTTACGACGTATTTCCGCTTTGGTGCCAGACTGGCACCATTGTTGGCGTTGGGGTGGTGGTGGAGGGGGGGGGGGGTGAACTCGAATTCGCATGTTGGGTACTTATCGTAGATCATGGATTTTAAAATGCTCTCCAGATTCGAGGCTCCCATGCCGCTAGAAATGTTTTGGTAGATAATGGTGGGTGGGGGGGTCACTATTTCTTGCCTAAAGTAATAAACCAAATTACATCGAGTGAAACAGTGTTAACGCTTACCAACTGGTTAAACTGATCTAATGCTTATCCAATGGGACGTTCCCTGGAATGCATGCATTACTAAACAATATGTTTTTTCTATTTTTCTCTTCAGTTCTTCGATTTCGATCTTGAACTGATTTTTTTTCTCTCTTTATTGGCTTCAAAAACATATTCATACAGCCATAAAAGTACAAGAAACTAGATTATATTAAATCGTTCAAATTAAAATGTTCACTTGACTAAAGTAATTATACAGTGCTATATAAACTGAAGTGTCTCCTTCCACTAGGATAGAATCTAAATTGAATGGGTACGTCACTTTGTTTTTTATACTTTCTAGGAACTGAACTCGTTCGCTATGGTAGGCTGGGCATTCCAAAAGGATGTGTTCTGGGGTTTCGTATGCGAAGGGACACTGTCGTCAGAGTGGTGATTCGATCAGGTTCCATTTGTGGAGCATTGATTGGTTAGGCAATGGCCGCTCCTTAGCCGGGATATCGTCCTGGGCTGTGGGATGCGGATACTCTGGAACCAAGCATTTTTGTTGGGGCATCTAAATAACTGCTTGTACCGGTTGCCGGCCGAGTAGTTTAAAAATTTAGCGCACCATTGGGCCCATAGGTATCTTGAACTGATTCTGTGAAACGTTGCTGAGGACTATACAAAGTGACATTTCACGATCTCAGAGCTTCAAGCGGCCATATTGAACTATTGCTGGTTGACGTCATCCTCCCGGTTTTTTTTAAACATTCATATTTTCTACACTGTTTTGTTTATTCGTAAATTAGGAAATACTGACTGAAAGCCCCTCCGTAAGTGCCCCCGTTTTCGAGGTGCTGAATCCGATTTTGGGGTCAAAAATAGGAAATTCTGACATGGTGAATCCTCATTCTTCCATAATATGCAAGTTTATTCTCAAACGGGACGAAGTAACTCGAGCTGTCTACATTAAACACTCGTTTTTGCCAGATTATACGTGGGTCTAAGTAAAAATTCTAAAGTTAATCTAAGTTAAAATTGCTTCATAACTAGAAGACGAAGATAAAGTAATAAATAAAATGAAACCCGACTAAAGATCCTTGCAGTCTAGATACCGAATTTGTTTATTGGTTTCACATTACACTTTCTCGGCTGAAAATTAATTTTTTTCATGAACCTCAAGCTAAATGACATATTTATGTCACCATGGTATCCGTCGAGGAGGCGCCAACTCCGCTAGGGGCGCATTTTGCTACTCCACGGAACCCCTAATTTGACCACCATATTCTAGGAGGGAACTTCATACCTCCATAACTATGTCAGTTAATAAACCTGTGAAAAATTGTCATTTGTCCAAGTGAGATTTTTCTTGATAATGCTTGTTCTTTCGTCTAAATATCAGCGGTTCAACCTGTGTTGGACTAATATCAACGATTCTAAGCAAAAAACAAGATTCCGTGTATCAGAGTTGGCGCAGTTTGCATCTTGGCAAAGTTCAAATACGAATGTGCCAACACTTCGCGTTTGATATGATAATTAGCAAGCCGCATAAATCTTTCTTCTCTTTCATTTCTTGAAATCTTACTAACTTCTCACTATTTAAAATTTTAGTTATGACCACCTAGGAAGCGAAAAAAAAAAATCCTCCCTCGAAATAGTACCTACGTAGGTGTGGGTGACCAAAAAAGTTGGGCAAGTCAGGTAGGTAATCTTAGCACTGACAGTGGCGAAGGGGTGCACAAAAAAAAAGTCAAGTCTAGAGGACAATTTTACCTTGTGTGACGTCATGGTGGGCAATGTATCTTGATACTCGATGGTAGGTAGTTATTAATGGAATTTAACGATGCCACCAAGGCTGCAGTCCTTTCATTTGAATATTACTTATTTGTGTATCTGGCTACCGGTTCTCAGTGTAACCCTTCCTCACTCACGTTGCTGTCTTTGTATAAAGTTTTTCCCTCGAACACCTCCTTAAGGGGGTCTCACTCGGTCCCCGTTCGTTTTTAGTAGTTCGCGAAATTGAAGGCGCAAAACTTGAAAAGTTGCACCTAAATTTGAAATTTTGAAGGATTTTAGAAATTCATTAGTGCATGGGCCTTGGGAATTGAAAAACTGAAAGATTGCCGCTGGAATCATCAAAATCGAATGATAATGGGGTATATTGGTGGGTCAGAAATTCAGGTTTTTGACCTCAAATTTGGATTCATCACCCTTGAAAACCTATACAGTTTGGAGTATATACTCCAACTTTAAGCCCAATGATACTATAACATGTGGTAGAAAAATTAATTAAAGAGATCATACGTTTGAAAAAAAGGCGGGCCGCCATAAATTTTGTAGTATCCAAGAGGTCCTCCAAGGGTTTCATCTCTTCTCTGTGCATGGATACTTTTTTCAAAGACAGTTGGCTAGCTAAGTCACGATTGGCTAGCTACGTCACACCATTCAAATCTACAACTTTCCTTAGCTTCTCTGATTTTTTAAAAACATTTTCTCGACGAACAGACCCAATTACCGTCATTCCTGAGCCATACTCTTTTGAAAAAAAAAATTGACTGAAATACCCCATTTCCAGAGAAATATGGAAAAACCGTTTATTCAATAGTTTTTCCCATTTTTCTTGGATTTTGATGATTCTGGCGGCAATATTTCAGTTTTTCAATTCCCTAGGCCCATGCACTAACAAATTTCTAAAATCCTTTAAGATTTCAAATTTAGGTACAACTATTCAAGTTTTTGCGCCTTCAATTTCGCGAAATACTAAGAACGAACGGCGACCGAGTACTTATTGATTTGATGACTAACGTCCGTTAGCTGGTTTAATGAACCGGTTCCCGTGAGAACACCGAATTCAAGGCCAGTCGGCTCGTGAGATTGTCTGGATTGGTGACCGCTCGAGGGCGGTATCGTAGTTCTTGATAACTTTTCGGGTTGAGCCGCTGGTGAACCCCGCTCCACTTGAGCGGGTGAGGCATCAAGTAGCCAAGAGCGAAATCATCAGAACCAATTCTGATCTTCCCTTGGAAGACAGCTGGCAGTTGTACGTTTTAAGCCACGGCGCTAAGGTACTAAGTGAAAAGTGAAAAAAAAGTGAAAACCTACCTGCAGAGAAATCGTGGATAGAAGAGGTTTCGTGGGCTCCGGTCAGCCTCCTCTCGTTGTCCTTTCCTCCGCGGGGATCGTAGGCCTTGATGTGTCGGAGGTGCTGCTTGCTCAGCTTGTCAATTGCCTGTTCAATGGCGCTGCAAACACATCGGAAATCAGCTATTAAAGTCTACACATCTACAAAGTACATCAAATCAAGAGTACAATAAATTAAGATATTAGACAGGAAGTTTTCATTCTACCTAAACAGTTTTCCAATTCACATCTTCAATTGCTTTTATGTGTACACTTTCAGACATAAAAATCTCACTTGACAATAAGTTATAAATTAATTTATTATTATGAACAGAAATGAAAAAAGGGAATTCGTAACTCACGAAAATTCTTGATTTTTTGAGATTTTTCACGATAGAGCTTCCAAATTTTGAATATTTTGTTGATTTCTCAAGATGCAAACGTCCGGTTTTTAATAATCATTATCATGATGGATGATGTTTTGTTGGAACATTCGCCCGGCATTGTATTCCGTGGATTAGGTAGGTAATAAGAGTTAAAATTGCGCTCGGAAACCTTCGATGAATGAGACCTTGACTTGAGGATGTTATCCGAATCCAAAAGAGATCTCTCACGATGACTTGTGGGGTTCAACCAAAAAAAGAAATCGTCTTTCAAAACGCTAACTGCGACGTTTCGAACAACCCGAACAGGTTTTTAAAGTATTCAGTCCGCGTATCAACTGACTTTGGCGAAGAAAGAGTTGACCTCGCCTGTCTTTCGTTCGCACGATGTAGATAATAATAATAACTACGGGTTCTTAGTCTGATTCTGTGTGTCTGACAACCTGACAAGACAATCCAAGAAGAAAAACGTGTGTCAAGTGATTGTGGCACATAGTTTCCTTGTAACTACAAAATTATACTACCTAGGACAGGATGATCCGATCACGTTAGGTGATGCAAACATCATTAAAACTTCAGTACATATCGAGTATGAGCGATTGTGTAAAACCCAACTTTAGTGGTATGTACGATAAGTCAGAAACACGAGTGTGAATCGCTAAAGAGGCCCAATCTCCGTTCAAATTATAGCTGACCGAAATACGATCGATGTTTTTCTTCATGTTGGATGGTTGGTGGCTTTGCAGACGAGTGATCTATAGCATTTCCAAGCCAAATGAAACCTTTTCCAAGTCAAATGAAACCTTTTCCAAGTCAAATGAAACCTTTTCCAAGTCAAATTAAACCTTTTCCAAGTCAAATTAAACCTTTTCCAGGTCAAATGAAACCTTTTCCTAGTCAAATGATACCTTTTCCAAGCCAAATGAAACCTTTTCCAAGTCAAATGAAACCTTTTCCAAGCCAAATGAAACCTTTTCCAAGTCAAATGATACCTTTTCCAAGCCAAATGAAACCTTTTCCAAGTCAAATGAAACCTTATTCAAACCAAATGAAACCTTTTCCAAGTCAAATGACCTTTTCCAAACCAAATGAAACCTTTTCCTAGTCAAATGATACCTTTTCCAAGCCAAATGAAACCTTTTCCAAGTCAAATGATACCTTTTCCAAGCCAAATGAAACCTTTTCCAAGTCAAATGAAAACTTATCCAAACCAAATGAAACCTTTTCCAAGTCAAATGAAACCTTTTCCAAGTCAAATTAAACCTTTTCCAGGTCAAATGAAACCTTTTCCTAGTCAAATGATACCTTTTCCAAGCCAAATGAAACCTTTTCCAAGTCAAATGAAACCTTATCCAAACCAAATGAAACCTTATCCAAACCAAATGAAACCTTTTCCTAGTCAAATGAAACCTTTTCCAGGTCAAATGAAACCTTTTCCTAGTCAAATGATACCTTTTCCAAGCCAAATGAAACCTTTTCCAAGTCAAATGATACCTTTTCCAAGCCAAATGAAACCTTTTCCAAGCCAAATGAAACCTTTTCCAAGTCAAATGAAACCTTTTCCAAGCCAAATGAAACCTTTTCCAAGTCAAATTAAACCTTTTCCAGGTCAAATGAAACCTTTTCCTAGTCAAATGATACCTTTTCCAAGTCAAATGAAACCTTTTCCAAGCCAAATGAAACCTTTTCCAAGTCAAATGATACCTTTTCCAAGCCAAATGAAACCTTTTCCAAGTCAAATGAAACCTTTTCCAAGTCAAATGAAACCTTTTCCAAACCAAATGAAACTTTTTCCAAGTCAAATGATACCTTTTCCAAGTCAAATGATACCTTTTCCAAACCAAATGAAACTTTTTCAAGTCAAATCAAACTATTTTCAAATCAATTGAAACTTTTTCCAAACATAGTGTATTTCTGTAAAGTAAACAATCGTACATGAATAATATATATAGCATTTCCAAGCCAAATGAAACCTTTTCAAAGTCAAATGAAACCTTTTCCAAACCAAATGAAACTTATTCTACTCTGCAAATTTCAGATCGATGCAATTGTACCTGTCATACAAAGAAGTTGCCAAAATGAAAATTCAATGAATTTTAGACATAGGATTATCGAAGTAGATCTCACCTTAGTAAAATAGGAAACAAGTAAGTTTGAGAAATTTCTGACTGCCGAATGTGAGTGGGTACCTACCTACTCGCCACGCCCATACGGAGAAATCGATAATTATTAAGGGAAGTCACCAATACTTACATTGACTGACTGAACCTCTAAGACTGAATTTCTGAAATTTTGTAATATATTATTCATCTACAATTGTTTACTTTACAGAAATACACTGTTTGGAAATAGTTTCATTTGATTTGGAGAAAGTTTCATTTGACTTGGAAAAAGTTTCATTTGGTTTGGAAAAGGTTTCATTTGGCTTGGAAATTTTTCTATATAGGTATTATATAGAAAAATGATAAACCATTGTGTAATAATTTGCAGCATTTTGTTTAAAATTTGAATCGAAAGTAGACCTCATCCTGAGAATTTTGACACCAGCCGTTCTCTTTTTGGAAGAGTAGATCTTTTTCTATGATTTTTCAAAGCGCCCCTCCCGCCTGGGTGGGGCCCCCAGCCCATTGTGACGTCATAAACATTCGAAACTTTGAAAAATCATAGAACAAGGTCTTCTCACGCTAGAAGGTCGCGGTTGGTTTCAAAATTCTCAGAATGAGGTCTAGTATATTAAAAATAACAATAAACAGTTTTTCCGACCCATGCGCACACCCCATTATCTGATTTTTATTGCAGATAATTATCTGTTATTGTTATCTAAGTTATTATTCTCTCCAAGCTGTGGATAAATTTTTCCATTTTTTCACTTGTTTTGACTTCCAATTTTCCTCAAAGTTGGGGTTTTATTCATTTTTTCTTAATTTATTACCATAAAATTTAGTTTTCAATTATTATGGTGGCATATCCACCAGGTCATTTTGTATTGACGCTTGGTATGATCACTGAGTAACACGTCCTTAGAGCCCTGAAGAAGGTAATAAAATTACCGGAAGCTCGGCAAAGCTGAAATTTATTCCAGTTGACTCCATTCCCAATCAGTTGACATCGTGTGTTTTGTTGAGGCGATTTACATATTTGGTACCTATTTACCTCTACCTACCTTAAAAGATATCAAGTCCTTTAGTATTAGTTTGTTAATGAACGACTCACATGATGCCGTTGTCTTCCCTCATTGATTTCGTCGAGAAATTGCAGTGGGCGCCGGCGCCGTTCCAGTCGCCAGGCATTGGTTTCGGGTCCAGGGTGACGACGACGCCAAACTCCTCGGCGATTCTGTGGAGGAGGTACCGTGAGACCCAGAGTTGGTCTCCGATGCTGATGCCTTCGCAAGGCCCCACCTGGTACTCCCACTGAAAAACAATACACATGTAAAATTAATTCTGTAGACTGGAGACTTTACTGAAAAAGTAATTGTTGGTTTATGGAAGAAATAAGTAGACTCTCCTGTCTTAACACCTTGGAAGCTATTTCAGGGCTAACTGTGCCTCTTTCTCAAGACTTGAACAAATTGGACAGATCTAGATGAGGATTGATGGAGTAAGAAACCTAGTTTGAATCTGGAGCTGAAGGATCTTGATCTCCTCCAATTCGCAACAGAAATTTGGATTCATCTTTGAACAGTAAATCATCCGGTTTCCTGCTTCTCCCTTGACATCATGACAAATACCCTCCCATGCAATGATACAAATATGTGACATTGATACTCACTTGTGAGGGCATGACTTCAGCGTTGGAACCGGCAATATTGATTCCAGCGTACAGGCAGGCACGGTAGTGAGCTTCTACGATGTCCCGAGCGTATACCTTGTTGGCACCCACACCGCAGTAGTAGGGGCCCTGAGGAGAGAAGGAAGATGATTACCAATTAATATAGTTTGAAATGAATTCCTTTATAGAGTGTTCCTCCAGGTCCGATTCAGGCATGGGCTGCTGCTGAAGCAGGCGCTCCGCACAGAGAGTTTCCCACTCCATTACTATGGTAGGTCTACAGAGTTTCTAATCCTCGCCATTAATTGATTCCGCGAGGTCCATAGTGTTAGGCGTCTTCAATATTAGATTAATGTTTGTGTTCGTTGTCAACAGGTGTTGATGTGGTTGTGATTCCAAAAATGAAGATGCTTTTGTGTTGTGTAATTCCGAGCGTGAACTAGTACTTTTTTTGAGCGATAAATATATCTTCTTTCTCAATACTATTTCTGATTGCCAATTTGCTAAACGTAACTATGGTGTATCAGGCTTTAAGCCTGATTTGTATGATGGTTCAAAGTCATGGGCCGACTACAAGATGCATTTTGACGCCTTGGCACAGGCAAACAATTGGGATTATAGGGCTGCAGGGCTTGCTTTGGCCGCATCTCTTCGAGGGTCTGCACAGTGAGTGCTCGAAGTTTTCCAGGAGGTATTGAGGATTATAGGGCTGCAGGGCTTGCTTTGGCCGCATCTCTTCGAGGGTCTGCACAGTGTGTGCTCGAAGTTTTCCAGGAGGTATTGAGGATCCTTGGTGTTACACGGACGCGGACCACACCCATGCACCCTCAAAGCAATGGTCTTGTCGAAAGGTTCAATCGAACCTTATGGGAGCTCCTGGCAAAATTGGTAGGGGAGGATCAGAGAGAATGGAACTGCTATCTCCCAATGGCACTACTGGCATATCGAACATCTGAGCACGCAACCACAGGATTCCCTCCAGCAATGCTTACCTTAGGAAGAGAACTGACTCTGCCTGTTACATTGTTGTGTGGCGCGGTACCACAACAGAACCATGCCACGGAGTATGCTACACAGTTGGCAGAACGGTTAGAGAAGGTGCACCAGATAGCAAGAAGGCGGCTTCTAAAAGCAGCAGCATCCATGAAGAAGCGGTACGATGTCCGAGCCTCCGATCCAAAATTCAAGGAAGGTGACAAGGAGTGGTGTTTTTGCCCGCAACGAAAAGTAGGCATATGTCCAAAATTAGCGACCCCCTGGGCAGGACCTTGTATTGTGCTCAAGAGGATCACAGATGTAGTTTACCGAATAAGGCTCCCAACTGGCAAAGTTAAGGTAATTCACGCGGACCGAATTGCCCCGTTCAAAGAAGAAGGAAGGGAGAAGTGTTAGGCGTCTTCAATATTAGATTAACGTTTGTGTTCGTTGTCAACAGGTGTTGATGTGGCTGTGAGTCCAAAAAATGAAGATGCTTTGTGTTGTGTAATCCCGAGCGTGAACTAGTACTTTTTTTGAGCGATAAATATATCATCTTTCACAATCCTATTTCTGATTGCCACTTTGCTAAACGTAACAATATCTTCTACCTGCCAAACCCTCGTGGAATTCTGCATTCATAAATGAACAATGATGGGTACGTGTTTTTTGAAGATGGTTGAAAAAATGGACTATATTCGAATGTGACGTGGCAGAGGACTATTAACGAACGTGTAAAAACGAAAATAAGTGAGATCAAGTGCTCATTTTGGACTTGAGAGCTTTGCTTAGCATGATATTTCACTCAACTAGGCACTGGAACTGCTCGTTTCATCTCATGATTCTTTTTGTCTCTGATCTCATAAACACTTTTTTGTTGCACGTTTTCGTTCATTTTAGGTTGACTTTCACGGAGAACATACAGTTTGTCCACATATTAAGACAGCTGTCCCTAGTTATACATCCGCGGGCCTAAGAACATGTCTCTTCTTTCTTTATGTATGTACGAGTATGTTTTTATAAATAAGATATTACAGTATCAGAATAAAAGCAGAGTAAACATCCTTTTCAGGATGGATTTTCGTCCGAAACGAAACCCCAGTGTGTCAGATAAAATTCAATGTCAGATAGGTACATCTACCGGAAAATTACCTGTGGGCCTGGGAAGCCGTTCTTAGGCCATCCGAAGGGGCGTCCTTCCATGTCAAGAAGGGTATATTCCTGCTCAATCCCGAACCAGGGGACTTGATCACTGGCGGCAGTCATCGCCTGGAGACAGCTGTTTCTGTGGTTAGTTTCTGAAAACGGAAGTAAAATTGAGTTAGTTTTCTGAGTTATACAGCTCAAACTGGGCATCTTCGTCGTATAGGCAATAAGAAAAATATTCAATTTATATTCATAGTTTGTTGCCTTCTTGTTGACAAGGTTATTGGTGAGGGGAGGATAAATTGCGGCGGATCCTCAGTATGTGCTTATGTTGTTTATTTTGCATGTCGAGCTAGCTTTCGCCCATTCTTCTGCTTGGGCCAATAGACGTACATATGTAGCTACAGTTGAAATGAAAAACTATGGGAAATCATAAAGAAAGTGTCCTGAAGATGCCCTTGGGCGAAAGCTAGCTCGACATGCAAAATAAGCACATACTGAGGATTCCGCGCAATTTATCCTCCCCTCACCAATAACCTATTCAATTTATTCCCATTGGTGAGCCCTGTTGCCAGCTCACCCAGATCCCTTTGTCGTTTCCTAAGACAAGCAGAGACTTTCAGGGATTTTCATCAGGCCGTCCACTGTTGAGCCATCATTATGTAGACACCAAGAACAATATCGATGGCTAAGAAACAACATGTGATATGAAAAACATATACTCGTAGTTAAGTAATGCATGCATACCGTGGGACGTCCCATTGGATAAGAATTAGGTCAATTTAAACCAGTTGGTAAGCGATAAAACTGTTTCACTCGATGTAATTCATTTAGTATTTGAGGCAAGAAACTGTGGTCTCCCTCCTCTCCTCCCTCACCATTATCCACCATAACACTTCTAACCGTATGGGAGCATCAAATTTGAAGAGGTTTTGAAAATCCATGATCTACGATACCCAACAAGCGAATTCGAGTTCACCCCCCCCCCCTCCAACCACTACGGCAATGGTGCCAATCTGGCACCAGAGTGGTATTACGTCGTAACGTTGAACTTTCATCTATTAGTTTTGGTAGGCAGTCCGTCGAAGTTCACATCCGTATTGAAGGTGAAACACACAAAAAAAAACGTCTGCCAAGTTGGGTGGGCAGTATAGCTTCCTCACTCATTGTAACATGGACGTATAGAATCAGTTGGCGAAAAAATTATGATTCGAAGAGTTATTGAATACCAAAATATTGGCGAATCAATGGAGTGTAAATTCGCATTGTAAAATCCTAGTTCGGCGCATTTAAAAATCGCGAAGTGCCAATTTTCATCTCAAAACTGACCTGTGGACCACTAACTCGATGACAGAAAGAAAGATGCAAAAGAGACTGTGATGAGGGATCAATTTGGTTTCAACATTAATTGACCTGCAGACCACAACATTTGATCACACAATAAAAGAAGCAATTTACACGGGAACCTGGAAGTAAGTGTGGGCACGAGTAGTATGATATTTGTATTTTCAACGTAGAATTTTATTTAGCGGTCCACCGTCTAGTACCTAACCCGCACAATCCCTGAAAATTTCATCGAAATTGGTTGAATAGTTGCGGAGTTTTGGTTGTAACAATAAATTTAAAGTTCGCGCATGCGCAGCGGCTATTGCTTGACCAATTTGATTGAAACTTATAGGGTGTCTCTTAGAAGTTATTCCCTAACTAACCTCCAAATTTGAGCAAATTCGGTTCATTAGAAACCGTGGTTCCAGGAAATTCACGTTTGCGCATGCGCACTCGCTCCTATTGGTCCGAAGGTGCTGAAATTGATAGGGGACCGTCTAGGACCTAACCCGCACAATCCCTGAAAATTTCATCAAAATCGGACCACAGGTTAGTATAGTTTTGCCCGGGACAAGGATTGACCACAGACAGGCCGACAGACAGACAGACACGGAACCAAAATTGTTCGGGAAGCTCTAAAACGCAAAAAGCAAGTGGAAATTTTGATTTTGGAGGACTTTTTTTTCACTTCTTTCACGAATACAAAGCTTCCCTACCTTCGGTAGTGAGGAAGCAAAAACCACAAAATATGCGGTTTATTGTGTCCAGGCACCATGGTGGCACCACTATTAGTTCCATGGTGGTACAGAGAATAATTAATGAAAATCCAGAGATATAATGAGAATTTTTCCTCAATTTCAAAGCTTGGGTACAATTAGTAAGCTATAAAGGAAAATCGGTTGAAAACTAAGACCTGAGCAGACGACACAAGATTTAGTCACAGACACACAGACATACCTATGGTTTTTTTCGCGGATTTGGACTCAGAATGGTCTAAAACGGATTAGTGTGTGGTTATTTTTTTTCTGGTGTTTTCCAATTTCACCCCAGATCGATCGCATAAGGACGCCCAAGTCTTACCGTGGGACGTCCTAAAAATGGGAATCTAGTGCTGTGGTCTTCTTTTTTGATAAAAACGGAGTTGAGTAGAATGTTGTCTATTTCCACGAAAATAATGAGTTACAAGTTAAATCGATTTCGACGGTTAGGTCATCATCAGTAACAAGCAATAACTCTTATATATTATATATATATATATATCTTATTATAATTACTCTGATTATTAATAACAAGCAATTGCTTGTTACTGATGATGACCTAACCGTCGAAATCGATTCAACTTGTAACTCATTATTTTCGTGGAAATAGTCAACATTCTCCTCAACTCTGTTTTTATTAAAATGGTTTTCCACAATCTCTCGCGAGTGATTTTATTCGTATTATTTATTCTTCTTTTTTGTTCGAACCACTGGAAAATTTTTTCAAGTTGAGCAACACTCTTGTTATGAACAACAGGTGAGACAACAAGTGTTATCAACACCTAGCAGCTACCTATTACAGATCCGAAGGAAGCAAAATAGAAGAGTTTTTTCGTTCTCCTGAAACCAGTAGAATTTTCATATCACATGTTGTCTCTTAGCCATCGATATTACTTATCCTCAAGTTGTATGTGACATGTTAATAACTGAATGGCAAAATCTTGAAACGGCGTAACTCTAACAGCCCTAAATAGTGTGGAACGTGAAAGAAACGGCCAGGTTGGCAGGAACCTACCTTCTCGTGCCCTGATTTTGAGCAAAGAAGTCTACCAAGTTGGGTAGGCAGTTTAACATGGTTACTTATTTAATGATCTATAGTTTGAAAATTATTGCACTGATCAGAGCACTATTACTCAACCTGTTTTTATATTCATCGAGAACTTCACTATCAAATTGTTATTCTTCTAAATGTTTTGCGTCGTGAGAAATCGATGATTTTGAAAACTCAAATTTGTTATGTTTGCGATAATATTGTAAAGTACCTACTACCTACGTTCGTAAAATCCATGCGAATATCAACAAGAAACGTTCAACTCGTAAATAATATAGACTAACTCATCGAATTGCCGTCTATTTTTAATTGTTGGATAATCCATTCTATCTCGCCAACTGGCTAATTAGATCCTATCTTCACTAAATTGCAGGGCATTCCACTTAATTGGGCCACTTCGGCTGATTGCCAGCGCCTTGCAAGCTGTATCTTTAAATTAAACACATCGGGGAAAGGCACACCGTTAGGCAGCCAGTTGCTGGCGAAAATGTTGATTAAAAATTTGGGTAAACAGGAAAATACACATAAAATTTAAATAACTCGGGAACAAAGCCTCTACAAACAATTTTAGGGGGCACTTCCTGTTGCAAATTAGTCGTAGAATTGACTCTTGCAGTTTGGCAGACCTGCTTGATTACACCCTGTAGGTATACCTCAAATCTTGAGTGGGTATTTACCTAGAGGTTTGTATTGGAAGTTGTAAGTGTCGCAGAGAACCAATTTGTTATTTCCTCGCCTGAAGGGATCTTTGTACATCGCAACTGGCTTCAGGTAACAATCGCTGTTCATCCCCGTACTTTGGCCGGTGGAGCTGCCGTCGTAGTTCCATTCTGGGAGCTCTGAAACAGCATAAGAGTCAAAAAATCGATAAAATGATCCGGAAGATGCAACTTATAATATTAAAGAACTTATCAATAAAAATAGAAACAATTGAGACCTCAGCGAACGGTTTTTACGAGTACAAATCTGAACAATTCTTGGGCTTCTTGCAGAGTCAATGTGTCAAGGCTGAGTGAGGGAAGGTCGACTAGTTCTCGTATCTTGGTCAAATAGCGACTCTCAACCGACTGGTTTTGTAAAAAAAAAATCTCATATAAAACTAATTGCTTGAGCCGGTTACATTTTCATGAGTCTATTTAGCTAATCACTGGTCGTTATGTATTTATAGAAATACACTTAAAATACTATATAGTTATTTGACACAACTTGGTGCACTCCTTATTCAGTTTTCATACCTCCACGAACTTGCTCGAAACTTCGATGGTTCAAATCGATGATTTGGTGAAACAATGATAACTTTTTTTCATGGATAATATGAAGAAACATGTTCTTGAAAATAATATTTGAACGCACTATAGGTTAAATATCGTTGAAGAATAAAGGTCTTGTGAGATCGACACCAATTTTGGTTTATTATTTTCAATATTGCAATATTGCTTGGAATCGAGCAAGAAAAAAAATTGTAACCCCCCCCCCCCGCCCCCTCAAAATTTGATGGTTTACGTTCCAAGGTACGTAGAATCCGATGCAAATCATTGCCCAAAGGTTTATTATTTTCTGTATAGATCACCCTTCTGTATAGATCCCTCCCTACCAACCATAGGTACCTACTGCCTACCAGGGCATTTTTGAAAATTCTAACCCTTCATTCGAGTTGGTAGTTGGGGTTGAAATTTTCAAAAGTGCCCTAGTAGGTAGTAGGTACCTACGGTTGGTACGGAGGGATCTTTACAGAAAATAATAAACCTTTGGGCAATGATTTGCAGCGTTTTAAAGATGCGTTTGGTAGGCATGCAATAGATTCTACATAAAAGTATGATTAAGGTTTCATTTTGAAGCAGATCACGTTTCCTTCGAATTCTTTCGTGTTTTCTTTTTACTAAAATGAGTAGTTTTGCTAGTGAGTGGCTCCAACACGAGAATTTTACTTTTTGGGAAAACCTATTTTTGAATTGTTGAATCTTCGTAACTATTCGACCAACAGAGATCAAATTGGTCTCAAACTGTAGCAAATTTAGTCTACTATGAAAAGTTAAGACATAAATTATTGAAATTATCATATATTAGAAGTTATTAGTAAAAAAGTGCAAAAATACTCGGGTTTGTAGTACAGGATTTTCGTGGTTGCAAATCTGGGAATGAACTACCTTTAGGGGTTCTAACTCCATATACAAAATCGGAGATACGAGCACATATAAATTGACTGAGCCATAAGTGGTTTCCGAACCTAAGGCTGATATTTCACCATTTTCAATATTTGTTGAAAAAATTTATTGGCATACGATAGCAATATGTCTGACGCCTAAAACTGACGATATCTCCTCAACTATTGGTCCTACATCAAATTTTCATAAACCATTGAAAAGCTCATCAAATCCCCTTGAGGAAACATAGCTTTTCAAGATTCCCGTTTAATTCTTGTAAGCATAACGAAATTCTGAACATAAAAATTTCTCTTTTAAGCAAAGCAAATTTACCTTTTTCCTCTCTAAACTGCGGATTTAACAAAAACTTCATTTTTTAAATAAACTTTTCAACTATCGAACGGTATAATAAAAATATTTAAAAAATTAAAAAAATTACAATCGAATTTAGGAGATTCCGGAGATTCTAAATCACGCTTTTTCCAAGGAACACAAATTCTGCCATTTTCGTCAACACTTGAGAATCGGACATGAATCAAGAAGAACTTTTTTGTTGCATTTGATGTGCACAAACACCTCCTAGCGTTTTGACATCTTATCAACAGTGACTGTACAATTGGCATTCCAATTATGAGAAATCTTCGTTCCTGCACGCTCTGGTTTGGTTTGTGTTACACCTCTTGGAAAAATTAAAGTAGCGTGGCAATCGTCAAAAGAGATTGATTGATTGGTTTATTTAACCACCAGGGAAGGTTAGGGCCATAAGGCCCTATCTTCCACCTTCCCTGGCTACAAATATACAAAACAAATCCTCTTACAATCGTAATTTAAATAGAAAAAATACACTTCTGCACTAAAATAAGATTTTGATTTTTAATGTATCATCATTACTATTATCATTATTACTATATGCTATTGCTTATAATTATTTAATACTTATCTAATAACATTTTCTTCATCTCTTTTCAAAAGGTTTCTGTTGTTTTATTTACATCAAACATATCCATTTGTTCATTGAAAATGTTTATACCTTGTATAATGAAGGAACGATTCAGGATTGCAGTCCTATGAATAGGGATCTGCATAAGGTTATCCTTATTTCTCGTGTCTCTAGAGTGGACACTGGACATTAATACAAATTGCTCGTGGAGATACTCGGGTCTTTTGAATTTTATTACTTTAAACATCATGATGGCAATTTGTAGCTTTTTCCGGTCGGATATTTTAAGCCATCCCAGCGATTTAAAATGTGGCGTCACATGCTCATCAAGTGCTACTCGCAACACGAATCTCACCACTGCATTTTGCGCTTTTTGTAGGCGATCCATATCTTCACTCTTCATGTCGCAGCTGGCTACAGGGGCGTAATCGAATATGGGAAGAATCAGTGACTGTGCTAATTGCTTTCGCACTTGAACAGGGAAATCCACTGCGACTCGTCTTAGTTGGTAGAGGCTCTTGAAGACCGAATTGCACATATTAGTCACTTGAGTGTCCCAGGCCAGTGTGTTTTGTACCACTATTCTGAGGTTTTTCATTTCTTGGACGAACTCCAATTCAGTGGAACAATACACGGCTTTTGGAGTGTGTGAGAGATTGACCTTACTTAGAATTTTGGTGTATCCGAGTATCATCACTTTGGTTTTGGATTCATTGACTTTCATGCCATGATCAGAACACCACTTGGCAAGCTTATTCAAATCTTGGTTGATGAGGTCGACAGTTTGATTGATTTCAGCAACACCGCAGGTCCGATAAAACTGCAAATCGTCAACATACATCATAATATGATGACATATTATGTCGCGTTCCTTCGGAAAAGATTGTTGGCAGTGTTCTAACGTATACTATAAACATAAGTGCTGAAAGAACGGACCCTTGGGGACTACCTAATTTAATATCTCTCCAGGCTGATAATGAATTTCTTGGTCCTTTTACACATTGCTGTCGGCCGGATAAGTAGGAATCGAACCACAATAATAAATTTCCTTGGACCCCTATGGAACCAAGAATGGCCAGAAGAATTTCTTTCCTTAGAAGATCGAACGCGGAGGAGAAGTCGACCATGACCATGATGGTTACTTTTTTCTTATCCATACCCTTCCGCACATCATCAAGAACTTTTATTAGGGCACTTTCCGTGCTAAATCCTGTTCTATACCCTGACTGACAAGCATCTAAAAGATCGTGCTTTTCGACGTACGAGTTCAGCTTACCATACACAATTTTGTCGAGTATCTTACCCATTATGCAGAGAAGTGAGATAGCTCTGTATTCATTGACCTTTGATGGTGACTTAACTTTGGGAATTGACTTTATAAGGGCTTTTTTCCAGATTTCTGGATAAATACCGTTAGTTAAAGAACAATTGTATATGTGAGTGAGGATCGGGACTATAATTTCGGAAAGCATATGTAATACAGTGACCGAAATCCCATCGGCTCCAACAGATTTTGACTTCACTTCAGAGAGGTAGTTGGTACAATTTATCATGACGGGGTTGAGGAATAAAATGAGGCAGTAGAACTCATAGCCCAATATGTATTTTGATGGATGTGATCCCTCTGTCAACAATCTCACTATTTTTCACAATCTTTCTCTCTCGACGTTATATATCATGTCACGCTCCTGTGATATGATACGGAGGAGGTCGTAATATGGAAAGGGTGTGCCGAATAAATCATAGCGCCCGTCAGAACAAGTATCAATGAGGCCTTTCTTCTCTATTCATTACAGTCATTGCGAGAATGTAGTTCTGTCTTCAAGTACGTTAGAAGGCAAGACACAGATTTCAAGTATCATGGACTCCATAATGATATTATAACTGAAGAAGTACACGTCACTTGACATACGAAACTGAGAGTCTCTCTTGTTTTTGGATGTTTAAAGTCAGAAATCCAGAGTTTATCAAGAGAGGTGAATCCAAGAACGTTTTTTGTTCCGAGTCCACCAAGTTTTCACTTTTGGGGATGAAAAAAAAAAAAATCCTTCAAAATCTAAAATTCTCTTTCCTATTTCACCTTTTAGATCAATTTTGGCTCCGGAATGTTTCTGCGAATGTGTAAGCCAGGGTGTAGATAGTCCCCTATGAATTTAAAGATCCCTGAATAGACAGTAGCCTCTGCACGAGCACGAAATCGTTGTTTCATGAACACTTTTAAAAATAGTGAAATAGACAATGTCTAAAACTGAATGGTGAGATAACACAAATGGAAATCACAGACTTCTGATGGAGTTTCTCTATCGAAAAGAACCAACAGGAAATCGATAGCTTGCTCCAAAGGCCAACAGGAAACTGCATACCGATGCCGACCGAAGTTCGAAAAGGTATGCTAACCATTGTAAACAATAACTGTGTATACCTTGAATAAATATAGGGTTGATGGACGGATGGATGCTCTATTTTTATGTTGCCAAGGAATTCCGTGATAGGCAATGACGAGAGGGGGAGTCCCTTGCAGGGGTACAGGGTTGAGTTGAATGGCACCTAGAAGTGAACTTCAAAAGAAACAACTTCCTTCAAAGAGATTGTGATCAATTTACGAGGGTGACTTTGGGTGATTTTCCATACTTTCTGTAATGAATTATTGTTTGGTGTTGTGAACTTCTATTTCACCACTGAATGAATTTGCCTTTGTACTGTGAAACTTACTATAAGTATCTGACAGACTGAAGTTAAATAGAAACTAAATTGTTGGAGAAGATGAATTTACTGATGGGAGAAGGACATTTTTATAGGAATTTGGTTTCTGGTATATTAAAATCAGGTTACCGGAGAGGTTGATGAGGAATCCAGACTTTTCTCTACGTTGGAAATAGGTTCGTAAAAAGTAAGTATAGCTCGAGCATTTATGTTCAAAATGGGTGTAGGTCCTTAGACGAGTATTTTGTTGAAGTTCCGACACACATATGGGGGTCTAGTCTAAGCGCCGATGAGACGCTTTTGAAAGTTGCCCGTAGTTGAGGTAGCACTAGTTATATTTAGCTTCATCTATTCATTTCCATTCTAGGCAAATTGAATATGATTAATGAGCCTTTGATTTTGTAAGTTACAATCTCGTAGCGCATCTCGTAGCGTGACATTGGGTGATTTTCCATACTTTCTGTAATGAATTATTGTTTGGTGTTGTGAACTTCTATTTCACCACTGTAATGAATTTGCCTTTGTACTGTGAAACTTACTATAAGTATCTGACAGACTGAAGTTAAATAGAAACTAAATTGTTGGAGAAGATGAATTTACTGATGGGAGAAGGAAATTTTGATAGGAATTTGGTTTCTGGTATATTAAAATCAGGTTACCGGAGAGGTTGATGAGGAATCCAGACTTTTCTCTACGTTGGAAATAGGTTCGTAAAAAGTAAGTATAGCTCGAGCATTTATGTTCAAAATGGGTGTAGGTCCTTAGACGAGTATTTTGTTGAAGTTCCGACACACATATGAGGGTCTAGTCTAAGCGCCGATGAGACGCTTTTGAAAGTTGCCCGTAGTTGAGGTAGCACTAGTTATATTTAGCTTCATCTATTCATTTCCATTCTAGGCAAATTGAATATGATTAATGAGCCTTTGATTTTGTAAGTTACAATCTCGTAGCGCATCTTTGGTCAGCTAAGAACATAATTTACCTTCTCTCCCCATTTGCCCCAGTTGAAGTCCATTTCGGAATTTGTCCGTAGCAAGAAAACTGTCTGACCAGATAATAATAGACCTGAGTTCAGAGTAAACAACAACAGGCAAAATTCCTAGAGTACACGCGAGGTCGAATTCGTTAACCCTTGTAAACAATTAACGTTCCTCCCCTCTTCATTCATTATACGAGTACTTGACTCGCAAAATGAGAACTAACCGAAATAAGAGGATGTGATGCGTTGCCAGCAATTGACCGCCTCTCTTTTTCCCAGCAGAGGCCATAATGACACTAAATGACGGTTCTATGGGGTAACCAGAACAATTTCATCGAGGACGCACCCAACTGTTGACGCCTGGAATTGGGGACATCCTGCGTGCGCGGTTGGGTGGCCTGCCAGAGTAGTTTTACCAAGTCGAAGGTTCACGTCAATCAAAAACTATCATTTCGACTTCTAAGAAAGCAGTTTTCCTGCTTGTTTCAAGAAGACGTAATTTAGACCAATGAACGAAAAATGTCTGTCAAAGTGGGTGAGCGGAATAGATTCCTCACATAGAATCTCTCATTTAATGCGATGTAGAGCAAGCTAACCACAAGAGTACACGCGCATAGGTAAAATTATTATATTGTTGTAGCGTTCTACAGTTGTTTTTTAAACGAGTTTCCATATTCATAATCACTTCAAAATACAATTTTGTTTTTTACAATTTTGTTTGTACTTCGCTAGTAATTTCGGTTTACAAAGTTGCAACAAGTTGCAGATATGAGCAAATGAAATTTCTATTATTCCATGTCTTTTGTGACCCCGACGTGATTTGAACTCGTTTTGTGGAACGGATCCTCCTCTACCTGCTACACCATGCAACAGGCGTTGACAGTAGATACAGGTGATCCGAGTGGTAATGAAAGTTACGCCTATATGGAACGAACCCAAAATTTTGGTTCTGCCAATTGGATTCCCAATTATTCAACGCTGGAATTAACAAAGACGTCTTCGAGTGTCGTACGTTGATCAGAACTGAGGAGAGCGACGTCGTACAGCAACCTCCTGCCGAAAACGTTCTAACTGGCCTTTCGTTTTAAAAATTGACTTGGAATCTGATGGTAATGCTATTAGATGTTATATCAGCAATACATGCGATAACAGGGCCAGGACAGGCCAGTGACAGCCTGTCTGTCCGTGAGTGCAGGAGGCTGGGGGATGAAATCCTGAATAAAGGGGACCAGCTGTTTATCCAGTGGGTGCCATCTCACTGTGGTCTGTTTGGAAATGAGATGGCCGACCGGTTGTCAAAGGAAGGCTCAGGATGCCCCAACCAAATATCCCGGTGACGCTGTATGCTGCTCGACGAGAAGCTGAAAAGAAAATACTGGGATCTATGGCCACAGAACAAGCCGAGCGCGCCAGGGGAAAAAATGGGAAGCCCTGGCAAATGAAAACGGTCGAATACCAGCTAATCTCCCTTGGAAAGTTGGAGTCGCATGCTTCCGCTCCTTGACGGGCCATGATTTCCTCCAGAAGCATCTGCACCGAATAGGCGTGAAGCAGTCACCGGACTGCGAACTTTGCGGGACTGGTGAAATGGACGGAGACCACCTTGAGAGCTGCGAAGCCCTGCAGGACGTCAGAGCTGCACAGACAGAGGAAAACCACTACCAACGAACCGCGCAATTATACTGGGCTGCGAGAGGTCGGATGGCCGAAGATGCCGCACCGACACTGCGTAATTAAAAAAAAAAAATCTCAAGACAGAGCATATTTGTTTTACAAAAATTTAGCAGCATTAAAAAAAAATCATATGTACGAAAACCTTTCCAGAATTAAAATCGCTCTAGCCGTTCTAGTGAATAGAAATTTCGATAATTTTGAAACCCAAAATGCGACTTTTGAATCTAAAAACCGGACATTCTAGATGGGGCAAGTCTTCTGGTCCTATATCCATTCCGTCTAACTCCGTTCAAAAGCCTACATCATTCACAAAATCCACACATGAACGGTGGCCCGAAGCTGTCCATATTTACACCGAGGGCTCCTTGATAGACGGTAAAGTAGGGTCCGCATACTACGACGTAACCCGAAATACCATCGCCCGATTCAGATTAGCAGATTTCGCTTCTATATGCACAGCCGAGCTGATTGCACTCCGCGAAGCATTGAAGTACGCGGCGCAACTCCACCCGTGATCTTCCTGACCGATTCCCTGAGTGCCATAACTAAATTACGAAATATCAACCCAACCTCGAATATGAACTTCATAGAGGGTGAGATCGTCAAAATATGTGTAGCGTTGAGGACCTCGGGACGGAAGTTTAGGCTGATAAGGGTAAAAAGCCCTGCGAGTATAGTTGGGAATGAGCTGATGAACTCCTACGCAAAAGAAGCTGCAAAAAGACAGACTTGTGACATCCAGACCCCAGTATATTCACCATCAGACCTACACAGACGGCCCAGGGAAGCGATGATGAAATAATGGCAAGAATGGCCGTGGTTTTCCAGCTTTACGGGAAAATCCAGAGAATTTTTCAAATGCATTTCAAGAGTCCGATGTGGTACATGTATCACGAAGCCTGCATAAGATAGGTGCTCTGCACATATCACACTCTTGTTATCATCGCCATGTTACCCAGAAGCTACAACATTGTTAACATACTTCCTTCAAACTTGTTAATAATAAAAGTGATTTTCTCATTTTTTTGAAAATACTGCACATATTGCTGACGTGCCCAGCACTGGAAGAAGAACGAAGACCCCTGCTTCAGGTTCTCTCGCGGGAAATTCCTCTGCCCTTCTCAATGGTTACGATCATTTCAAGTGTAAACCATAGAACATATAGTGAAATTTATGCTTTTTTAAACAGAGTCCATTTTAAACCATAGACTGTTTCATAGTATTCTGTTTCATTTCATATTGTTTACAGATCATTAACAATTATTGAACTTTCATTTTACCGCTGTTGGCTAATGGCTAAATAAAGGCCGATGCCATAAAAAAGAATGGCAAGATATGTTTGATCAATACCCATCCGGGGAGCTATACAAACAAATGTTTCCATACCCGGGAAAAGTTAATCTTTTTATAAAACCACAAGCAGAATTCGAACCGGACACTGCGTCACAAAAATCTTCCTCCACCGAAGTAGTAAGTGTTACTGACTTGTGTAACATCTGTCAGAATCCTAAACACATAATTCTTAAATGCAACAAATTCACTGTAGAGAGAGATGAATCAGCAGCCTCCCACCAACCATCCCTCGACCCTTCAACCTCTCAACCATTCTTCGTGAAAAAACGATCTACGTCTACGAATTAATTTTGAATTTTTTATGTAGCTCAAAAAAATATAATCATTTAATTTTGAATTGTGAATGTACATAGAATCATATTTATTTGTTTACTTAATAATGTAACAATAACATAATATAATGTTAATATTTAATACCACCATCTGTATGGTAATACCGATGCCCATATAAAATTAAATTAAAAAACGCTGCAAATTATTACACAATGGTTTATTATTTTTCTATAGATCACTTGTCTGCAAAGCCACCAACCATCTAACATGAAGAAAAACATCGATCGTATTTCGGTCAGCTATAATTTGAACGGAGATTAGGCCTCTTTAGCGATTCACACTTGTGTTTCTGATTTATCGTACGTCCAAATCTTAAATTCTCGTAGAGAGCGAACAGTTTGTCCTACAGAGCTCCGGGTGGACGGACGGCCAAATTTTTATTCGATTTTTGGATTTTACGTACCTGGAAACGTAAACCATCAAATTTTGAGGGGGGTGTTAAAACTTTTTTTCTAGGTCGATTAAAAAGGTTCATTATTGAAAATAATAAACCAAAAAAGTCTTCTGGTGATGTTGGTGGTTTTAACTACACATCGTTAGTTATAGACGTTTCCTCAATGGAATAGATTGTGCATTGTCCTAAAATTAAACCGGTGGCATCCGATTCTGTAAAGAATAATTCGGAATAGAATCTGTCACGGCGTTCGTTCTTTCTATCAGAGGTAGGTATAAATAGTGTGCTCGAGAAAACTTGTAAACAAACTGCTCGCAATTAAAGAAACAAGTTTCACGTTTTAAAGCTTTAGAAGTAAGTACTTTCTTACTTTAGGTACTAATTACCTTTTAATCATCATTCCAATATTGGTGGAATTTTTAGAATTTACCTAGGTTAGTTCCTAGGCCTAGGTAACCTTACGAATCTCATTGGACCAACGGTAGCGTGTGAAATACATCGAATCGTTGATGTTTTTTCACCAGGAGTTGACATCCGTGCCCACCCACAAAGTCTCCAGGGTCATCGATCATCCTAAATATCGATTAGGCAGGTACCATTGATTTGAGGTTCAAACCTTCATTCATAAATTAGAAACCACTCCCGCCCCCCAAAATGAAACCGCAAATAGCGGGGTCTCCGATTCTTGACTAGGAAAGTGACATTCTAGGCTAATACCAACCTATATCCATTGTAGGCGCTAAAGAACCCCGTCGATGTTTACTATTTCCATTGATTTGTCCAGCTATATTTTGTTTAATGGTTCATTCAACTTTTGTCATGTAGCGGAAGCTTTGTTTTCACTTTTCAAGGACGAAAAAAAAAAGATCTCCAAAAACAAAATTTTCACTCGCGTTTTGCGTTTTAGACCTTTCTGAACAATTTTGGTTCAGTGTCTGTGTGTCTGTCATGAATTCCTTGTAACGCGCATAACTATACGAAGTTATTGTCCGATTTCAATGAAATTTTCAGGGATTGTGCGGGTTTGTGTGTAGACGGTCCCCTATGAAATTCATCATCCCCGGACTGATAGAAGCGACTGCGCATGCGCAAACGTGAATTCCTTGTAACGGCCATAACTTCTACATTTTCCATCCGATTTCAATGAAATTTTCAGGGATGTTACAGATTAGTATTTAGATGGTCCCTATGAAAATCACCACCTTCGGACTGATAGTAGCCACTGCGCATGCGCAAACGTGAATTTCCTCATAACGGCCATAACTTCCACTTTTTCTACCCAATTTCGATGAAATTTTCAGGGATTATGCGGATTAGGTTGTAGATGGTCCCCAATGAAGATCACCACCTTCGGACTGATAGTAGCCACTGCGCATGCGCGAACGTGAATTTCCTTGTAACGGCCATAACTTCTACATTTTCTACCCGATTTCAATGAAATTTTCAGGGATGTTACAGATTAGTATTTAGATGGTCCCCTATGAAAATCACTACCTTCGGACTGATAGTAGCCACTGCGCATGCGCAAACGTGAATTCCTTGTAACGGCCATGACTTCTACATTTTCCATCCGATTTCAATGAAATTTTCAGGGATGTTACAGATTAACTTGTTTTGATGTTTTGAGATTAACTACTATGCATCGGATCATCTATACAATCGGGTTATGGATACGAGGAAGCTATGTGCCACACCCACTTGGCAGACGTTTTTTCTCTTCGCATGGGGTCATCCGGAAAATCTGCCTTTCCCACACTCCGCGTGGGAAGCTAGTGACAATTTTCATGTAATTCTAGATTTCACACGAGTCTCTTAGAGTCCAGGAGCAACACAATACCCGAACCCAGCTGATTCTTTGAGATTTTGGGTCTCAAAATCGGGAATAAAAGTGATTTTTTGGGTAAGTATCAATGAAACCTCCATCTCAAGCACCTACCTAGAAATATAAATATGTATGTGAAACCACCACATTAGTTGTTTGCTTGAGTCTACCAAAATCGCATTGTTACCTTTCATTTTTGGCATGTGAAGAAAAAGAGCCCCTAATTTAAATAATTAGCTATATCCATGGTACATCAAATTATTTGTCAACTTAAATATCTTTGAACATAATACTATCTTTAACATACTAATCATCTAATTTTGCTTCCGAGTCTACCAAGGTAGCGGAAGCTCTGGTGTCCTGTTTGATAGTTGATATTTCTGATACCCTATCGGATTATTTACTCAATCATGTAATCATGTTTTGAAGAAGCCATGCGCAATATCCACACGGCAGAATTCTTTGGAAAAGCGCACAAATAACGCAATGAGAAAGTGGATTCCATTTGAAAATTTAAAAAAAGGCTAATTTTATTTGTTGGTGGGTTGAAGGTGGGTTTCTTATTTCGTGTTCCTTAGAGCCACTTTTTGCCTGTTTGGAGCCGTGGCGGAATGAATATTGATTGGAGCAATCCGCAAGTCGCCTCTAATAAAGATTCAAACCTGATGAGCGGTCGGCATTACAATGAAAGCTCTTGATTCGAACGAACGGCGACAGATGGAATCCGATAGTCCTCAGTCGATTCGGCAGACGATAGCTATCGCAGTTTCGTGTTAGAGCACCGTTCATGAAAAACTCCGTTTAATTCTAGCTGGATCTGTTCACAGCCCCTTTAAATTATCGTATTTTTCAAAGATAATGGCGGTGATATAGTTCCTTTCGTGTGAAGCGCTTAGTGGAGTACGGTGAAGGAAAAGGTGAAGTGAAGTATTCAAAGATAGAGTGGTTTTGGAAATCAAACCAACTTGTAGCAAAACACGTAGGAATCAGATAGGTATTATAATAACAGGTGAGTACTTAGATGTGCTAAATGTAACTAAGGGAAGCAAAGCAAAGGAAGAAATGATAAGAGTAACAAAGTTGTTTGAAAATCGAGTTTCTTATTGCAGTTAGATCTTATACTAAATCTATTATCAGATCTACAAACTCATTGGCCAAAAACCAAGAGATCTCGAGGTATTGATAGTTTCCAACTTTTGAAAAAACTGCATCAAGTTAGTCTTTTTCAACTTTTTGGTTCCAAGCAAGATGATTCAAGGAGTTCCTCCAACAGAGTTTTGTTAAGACTCTAAAAGTTGGGGTCCCATTTGTATAAATCTTTATCATGTAGGGTCACTCAAGATTCTGTTTCTGACTGAGTGATCAAAATGTAATTTAGTAAAAATGGCAAAATTTGTATACTGACTTGGAATTTGACTTAGAATTTACCCTGATTAGAAAATATGGGTGAGAAAAGGAGTTTGTCTACTGGCCCGAAACCGTTAAAAACGACGTAGTTGAGGGTGAGGATAAATTATCCAGTAAATTATCGTTTAAGAGGTAGTAGAGTATGAAGTGTACAAGACAGATTGTTGGACTAAAATGCAATGTTGTTTAACCTCGAGAGATTTATAACAGCTACTACATAACCTACTATACCATCTACTACATAACCTACTACTAGGCTGGACAGAAGAGACAGGGGCGTGATGAAGAAAAACTGGCACCCCCGTCTGGAGCGGTAGATTTGGACACCTGGCTCTCAAAAGTGAAACGTTTGGAAATATGTTTGGTAGGAGGAGGTTACGACATTTATTACACGAAATCTATGGCCTTTCTGAGAATATTTTGGGCACTTGACTTGAGATTCCATCATGGAAATACAAATCAATTTTAATTAGGTAGTTTAGGTATGAAGTTGATTCGAGTATGCACGAGTATCCCAAGTGATTAACACCCTCCCTTGCTCATCTATCATTCTAAAAAACGAGTATCTAAAAATACGTGGTTTGATTGTGGTATTTAAAACAGAAGAATCTGCTTTACATTCAGCAGGCAGGGATCGATTCGATCTTTTATAGAATCACGGCAGATGTCAATGACCCCCAGTTTGTTGTTTCGTGGAGGAACTGAGTGGATTCTTCGTTCATTTCAAGGGAAAAAGTAATCAACAGGTGGTTGATTCATGGGGGAAGGTTTAACTGGGGGAAGCAATTTCGATTTATCCCATTCGGGAAGGAAGATACTCGGTCCGACACGAGGGACTTATAGAAGTCGGATAGCTAAATAAAAGTGGTAGGAAAGAGCGATGAAGAAGAGCAATGAGGAATTTCACCGAATTCTGTTTGTGTTTTTCCTGAATAGTTAATGGTGTGGGATAGATGAAAATCGAGCTGATTTCGGAAAATAAGTCTCCTGTTATTTTTGGGAGACAATCAAAATTTTTGATTTCAAAACTAACCAGGAAAACGGACGTGAAGCAGGAACGCTCGCTGATTGGGCTGTTCGGATCACCGTCTCCTCCCAGTGTAGCCCGATGGTACGAAGAAATCGTGTTTTCTAAGAGAAAAGTTATCAAACAAAAACAGGGGAAACCTAATTTTCCCCATCTTGCTTTTTCTATTTTTTTTCTTCAGTTTTTCGATTTCGAACTTTACTGTTTCGTGAAATTTTGCATCTGGGGACTATAGATTTCTCGATCTCAGCGCTTCAAGCGGCCATAAATGAACTATTCCAGGATGACGTCATTTTCCCGGTTATTTTAAACATTCGTATTTGCTACACTGTTTTGTTTATTCGTAAATTAGGAAGTTTGGGCTGAAAGTTTGCCATAGGAGTTTTTTCGAGGTGCTGAATCCGATTTTGGGGTCAAAAATAGGAAATTCCGACATGGTGAAATTCCTCATTATTCACATAGATTGTGAATAATCAAATAAATATTTCTGTTTCATTGATAAGAACAGCATTTCATATTCTCAGTTTTAATCCGGAGGACACACCGCAACTTATTAACCTCAAAGTTAGAGTGGAGTCAGGTCATTGGATGGATATCCTCGTATGCACCGATATTGATCCGCCAGGGCTTCAATATTCCAGATTTGTAACTATATTTCCTGAATCTGATGAAACTGAAAGTTAAGTGTGTCATAGGGATTGGTGTACACGTACACATGATAAAATTCGACCTCTCATCTACTTTTAAATGGGTTTTGATTAGCAGATTTCAAGAGAGCTAACTTCAGAAAAAGTTACAAATCGTTGAAGCTCTTTGGGAGTTGATGGGAAAGTGTGTGGATTCGTGTGTGCGTTGTTTGAGGGAGAGAGTCGAAGCTGGTTGAAAGAGCGGATATTAGGGTTTAAAAAGTAGGAAAAGTGGATGAGTTGTTTAGAGACGGAGTGAGAGTTCTAGTGAGAGGAAGAACCGTGCTATCATGATCTTCCTCACATTCACTCCTGGCCCTTCCAGGCGTCCCGTTTCATTTTTAGGACGTCCCACAGTAAGACTTGGGCGTCCTTATGCAATCGATCTGTGGTAAAGTTGGACAACACTCAACAGAAAGAAAAAATAACCACACAGTAATCCGTTTCAGACCATTCTGAATCCAAATCCGCAAAAAAAACCATAGGTGTATGTCTGTGTGTGTATGTGTGTGTGTGTGTGTGTGTGTGTGACAAAATCTTGTGTCGTCTGCACAGGCCTTAGTACTCAACCGATTTTCATGGTTCTTTTTTTGTTCGACGCGGAAAACTATCTAGTTGTGCACTACGTCGCCGGAATTTCGAATTTTGCCTTTTAAGGGGAGGAAAGGGGGGTTAATGCTCAAAAAACGTGCGTTTTTGGGCATAATCTTGTGTCGTCTGCCCAGGCCTTAGTTTTCAACCGATTTTCGTGGTTCTTTTTTTCTTCGACGCGGAAAACTATCCAATTGTGCACTACGGCGTCGGAATTTCGAATTTTGCTTTTTAAGGGGGTGAAAGGGGGGGTTAATGCTTAAAAAACGTGCGTTTACGGGCATAATCTTGAAAACTCTGCCCAGGCCTCAATTTCCAACCAATTTGTGTGTTTCTTTTTTTGTTTGACTCAAATAACTTCCGACTTGTACATGATTTCACCAGAGTACCAAAATTCACAAGGGGAGGGGGTGAGTGGGGGGATAATATTCTCAAAATATCCGATTTTTCAATATTTTAGTTCCGTTTCTGCTTTTCAATTTTACCCAACCTTTGAAATTGAGGAAAAATTTTCATTTCACCTCCAGATTTTTATGAATTATTCTCCGTGCCACCATGGAACTAATAGTGGTGCCACCATGGTGCCAGGGCACCATAAACCGCATATTTCGTGGTTTTTTTTTTTTTTTTGTATCACCTTGAATACGGATGTGAACCTCGACGGACTGCCTACTAAACCTAATAGATGAAAGTTCAATGTTACGACGTATTTCCGCTTTGGTGCCAGACTGGCGCCATTGGTGGAGGGGGGGGGGTGAACTCAAATTTGCATGTTGGGTATCGTAGATCAAGGATTTTAAAATGCTCTTCAGATTCTAGGCTCCCATGCAATGTTATGGTGGATAAGGGTGAGGAGGGGGGGGGGTCACTATTTCTTGCCTAAAGTAATAAGTAAATTACATCGAGTGAAACCGTTTTATCGCTTACCAACTGGTTAAACTGATCTAATGCTTATCCAATGGGACGTCCCCTGGAATGCATGCATTACTAAACAATATGTTTTTGGTGAGCTATTGTTGAGTAGGGGATAAAAGTGATAGTGAGAGGAGGAGCTGTGCAACCATGTCACTCCTCAACTTTCCTCCTAGCCCTTCCAAGCGTCCCATACCATGTTTTTGATGTGCTGTTATTGAAAAGGGGATACAAGTGATAGTGAGAGGAGGGTTTTTTGTGGGTTAGTTGAGAGTAGCGGCTAATTTTATAGATCGAATTGTTGAGCTGTAGTTTCTATTCCTTTTACTGGATGCACTTAATACAAGACTGGCTAGCACTGAACTTTTCCAAGCTTTTCGAGAACCCCTATCACGTCACAATGACTGTATCGAGGACTTTTCACATTATAGCTTCTCTTATCTAAAGTTGGTTACTTCGCGATAACGTCACTCACCATCCACGGATTTCGGGACGAACGTCAGAGTCCTGGTTTTCGATCTGAGTCCCTCGCCGGAACCATCGATCCAGATGTACATAGCCTGAATCCGATCATCGGGCTGGGGGAGATCCAAGTACTTCGAGAGGATCGTCTTGCTGAGCTGCGCGTTGGGTGATTCTTCAAGCACCATGGCTGCGTTTCTGAAAACAAAAACAAAAACTCAATACTTATATAGAAAAGACCAATAGAAAGCCAGTGAGCCAAACTGTATTTTTAGCAGTGTATGCTACTTTCTTGATAAGTACAGAGACAGAAGCAGGTAATGAACTTGTTGACCGTTAATTTATCTGTGATACTGCCATGAATCAATCATTTTATTTGAGCTAAAAGTACTATATATTCTCAACCAGATCCCCTCAGCGACTTTGCGTTTTCTCGCGTGTTCCATTCAGTAGAAATACTACTTATCAGCCGATGGATGCCGATAGTGAATTACACAAGCACACCGCATGCACGCACACCGCTCCCAGAGACAAACCCCCGCTTTTGATTAATTCATGCCCGCCTTATCGATTGATGCCCGAACTGATAGGCCGTCGAAAAACTCGTCTTCTTTGCTATAAGAGGCTCGAAGTTTTTCATTCCATCTAATTTGGAGATGATCGATTATTCGCTAGGAAGCTCCTCGCTTTAGGCACCTTATCCTAGAGTCGACTGAAACGTTTATCTATTAATTTTTATCCACAAAAATGAAGAGCGGCGGCCAACTGAAGTTTTACCGACTGCAAGGTTATATAATGAAAGTATCGAAAATAAAAATACAAACCCCCTGACATGGTTTTGAGGGCTTCAGATCGTGGCTGCCAGAAAAATAAGCTTATACACTTTACAGTGGAAAAAGATAGCTCTGATATAAACTCTTGAGAAGCCTTGGATATTCTTTTCTGGAACAATGTACAGAACTGACTGGTCGTTCTATGCAGAAGCCCTTCAAATGATGATGAGTAGTTAGGCTTTACGGTGTACAGCATGAAGGTTTATGAGAAAGAAAGGTTTATGGGTACGAAGCAATAACAACTTGGCCGTTGTAGGCTTTCAGAATAAGAGTAGCGGAAACACCTCATGCTTACTGAAGTGTCAAGGTTCCACAACTCCAAGGTGACTTACTGTAACAGGAAAATTCTGTTGTAAATTCCTATCTTGTTGATTCCCTTCTACTTTCTACTCAGAATTCAGTTGAGCAACCTCATCTCATCCATCAACCTTGATGGTTAACAACGGAAATTATATTCTGGATGCAGATTATATATGTTGGATGGCGGATTTAAAAGAACATTAGCGATTACTACAAGGAGTCTCTTATTGACCAACTATTTTTTGAGAAGCAAATAGAGGAAAATATTTCTTTTAATTGCCGATCTGGTATTGTGCCTACTCTAAAATTCGTGACATATCTACCCATATTCTTGCTGAAAATACAAAAATGAAATGAATTTTCCCGCAGTTTCTTTATTTTCAAGTTTGCTCCAAGTTAAATGGGAGTCGTGGCCTTGGTTTATCGATTCACGATAATATTTTAAACAATTTAAACCCCAAACGTTCATGGAGGTTCATGTCCAAATCTCAAAATTAAGCGGTAGATATCTACACCTGAGGAAATATAGA
Source organism: Apolygus lucorum (assembly GCA_009739505.2). Taxonomy (NCBI): domain Eukaryota; kingdom Metazoa; phylum Arthropoda; class Insecta; order Hemiptera; family Miridae; genus Apolygus; species Apolygus lucorum. The sequence goes on from CM019170.2 coordinate 27,548,184, forward strand.
AACAGCTAGATCAGTGATGAGAATCTCGCCCTTTATGTTTGAACTGTGCTCAAATGTTATCCCTGAGAAGATAATGCGCGATACTTCTTAGAGAATCAGCAGATCAAGCACTTACTCCAATAAGAATAATCCAAGTATAGTATGGTTCATGAGTTTACCAGCTATTCAGCAAAATTGTGAAAAAGGTTTATTGATTTCACCTCCGATGGTTCGAAAATATATTGAAACAAATACAAATACATTCAGTTTATTTACAGTTCAATGTATCACAGTTCAGGCGGCGCGAGTGGTGGGTTCACGTTAACCGCTACCGTTGTCAACAAAGTGAGCAAATAAAGAAAACTTAGAGATGGAAAGGGGTGAAAAAGACTAATGAGCGGGGAACAAAGCTGGAGGCCTAAAGTGAAGTTTCGAGTCACGCTAGCAGAATAACATCGATCGGGAACTTGACGGATCTGATAGAGCCTGCTTCCACAACCGTTTGAGTTTGAGGAGGTAAATCGTCATCAAAGTACCTGTAGGTTAGTTTTAAGTGACCAAGATCCAACTCCAGAACCAGAGATTCAAACGGAGAGAAAATACTTAAATGCAAAAGAAATGTAGCAGCAACGTAGACAAAGAAAAACGCTGCAAATTATTACACAATGGTTTATTATTTTTCTACATAGATCACTCGTCTACAAAATCACCAACCATCCAATATGAAGGAAAAAAATAAAATAAAAAATAAAAAATAAAAATAATAAAAAAAATAGAAATTCAAAAAAAAATGAATAAAAATCACCAATCATCGATCGCATTTCGGTCAGCTCTAATTTGAACGGAAATTAGGCCTCTTTTGCGATTCACATTCGTGTTTTGATTTATATATATATATATTTCAATATAAACCCTTAAATTTTCGTAGGGAGCGAACGGTTTGTCCTACAGAGCTCCGCGTGGTCTCAAAAAATTCTAAAAATTCTATAGAATCTTAAATTGAAGGAAAAACAATACCTTTAGATCAAAATTTTTTGAGTTAGGGCGTTTTTAAAATTTCAAAATTGATTTTGGAACCCTTAGAAGTGACCTACATCAACCAAAAGCTTCGGGGCACAACTAGACCCCAAATGGAGCCTATATACCAAATTTCATCAAAATCGGTCAATGCTAAGTGGCAAAAGTGCCGCGTACGACGTACGGCCAAATTTTTATTCGATTTTTGGATTCTACGTACCTTGAAACGTAAACCATCAAATTTTGAGGGGGTGTTAAAAAAAATTTTTTCTTGGTCGATTCCAAAGGTTCATTATTGAAAATAATAAACCAAAATGCAAGGGGAACTAGGCACATTTTGTAGGTATACTTCACGTTTGATAAATACATGGGAAAACGGTGAAGTACAAACTCCATCCATTATATTGTGGCAAATTGATGGATATAAGTAGGTAGGTAGATACCACATGAAATTCTGAGTGGGTAAATGAGATTGAAATTTAATTCCTCCAGTAGGAAAGAGGTACTTATGAAGGAAGAAGAAATTTGACATGAATATGTGGGGAGAAATACAAGGACCTAAATTAGGTACTTCAGACAACGGGCCAGATAGTATGGTACTATCATGATCCCACTTGACATACAAACTCCTTTTATCTGTTTTATCTTTAACTTGTCTCCAGTACTCTGTGCCTGAAATAGATCCGATCACCAGTACAGTTCAAATTTAATTGAAACAACTCCGGATCGAGTCAGTACACAAATATGCCGATGAAGTATTACCAATATATTACGCTTACTTCGGACCAGTAGCTTCAATTTATATAAAAACTTGAAAAAAAATAGTTTAGAGATACAGAGAAAGGTGCAATATCGATTAGGTGTAAGTACTTCAAGCAGGTATGTGCCAATACCTACCTATCACATGGTTGGTAAGAAGATATAACTATGATGTAGGTATATGATCTGAGCCTGAGTACATCGACGTTCTGAATTATCTTATCACATTTCGGTTAAGAGAAAAATTATTGATTAAGGTCGATGTGATGCTATGAAAGTACCTAGTAAACAGAACGATACAATCCAAAGGATCCTGAGCTAATCTGGTAAATATGTTATGCAACAATTTTTATTGAATTCGGTGCAAGAAGCTGTAATATTCCGTCGAGATAAGTACGACAATTGTTAAAATTGATCCATCGATAAGGGAAAAAAGAACATAATGTCGGCCAGAGAATCCTATCAATAAAAGCTTGAAATCTTCATACGAGTATTTCGAGTGCCTTCTCCACTTGGAGTTCGATAGCGAGAAATGTCACGTTGTGAACAAAATAAAACTCGAATTGAAAAGTTTTTTACATAACAAGCGAATCATCGAGTTATATCATAGACAGATTCACTTTCAAAAAAGAACACCAATATAATAAGAGAAATCGAATCCAAACCGGGGGTGAATCGAGAGAGTAGGCCAGATTTGGAATACTCATGTAGGTATCCATTAACGAGAAAGTTATAGTTAATGCGAGTAAGTAGGAACTTGGGATTACATATCACGAGGTGCCAAAAAATTACCCTCCCAGGTACGAGGTCTCCAGAGGACTTCTACGAGAGTAATTAATTTCGACTACTGATAGTCTCCTTCAATTAGGTACCTATCGCTGTTATCATTCTAATAAGGTCACCTTATGAAAAATACAGTACCTTTGCAGGATGATAGGTATTAACTAAAAAAAAAATTTTTTTTTGCAAATCTAATGTGCTCTAGTTCATAGGAGATGGTGTTAGAAGGATCCAAAAGCTGTTATAATGCGTAGATAGGCGAAAAAAGTCGATGGCCCTTTCTCACCACGATGGCGGTGTGAGATGGTGCCACAAAAAAAATTTTTGCTCCCACCCCCCTTGGGTGAATGAAAATTTTTTTTCGACGGAAATGGAAAGGTGAGATGTGTAGCTATGTGATTAAAAAAATAGCCCTGTGCGATTGGTTTTGAGGTAGTTATGATAAAAAAACCTCAAAAGTGGCCTTAACTCACCCTATTTTACGGTATTTTCCGATCAAAATTATAAGTCAATTTACTCAAAAGGTAACAAACCCGTAAATTTTCTTAAAATCATAATTTTTGAAAAGTTGAGTATTACTGTCGAGAGAGTTGGTTTTACCTTCTGTATAGTTCTTCGAAAGAGAGAATACACCGAGCTGAAGTCGACTGAAGAATTGACTATTCGAGATTCTGATTTTGACGTAAGAATCGGAGATAAGCAGAGGATTTTTCAGATAAGCGAAAGGATGATCGGCACAGAAAGACGGAGAGAATAAAGGAACTAATACTTCATGAGTTGGAAGGACATAGAAACAAGTCACAAAGCAATGAGTCACAGGTCTCAACACAATAGTCTCGAAGGACTAAGAAATGGACAAGGATTATCTACAGGAGATAAAAGTAGAATTGTCTCCTAAAAATAGTATAGAAGATCGACTGTAGATAACGACTACTTGTATAGTACAGGATGTAGTACTTGTATGGGAAGGCATCACTTCTAAAATGATATTGCATCGCTTTCTGTGAGTAGGGCAGTTTTGGTTTATTATTTTCAATAATGAATCTTTGGAATCGACCAAGAAAAAAAATGTTTAACACCCCCTCAAAATTTGATTGTTTACGTTTCAAGGAACGTAGAATCCAAAAACCGAATAAAAATTTGGCCGTCCGTCCGTCCGGTCTAGTTGTGTCCCGAAGATTTTGGTTGATGTAGGTCACTTCTAAGGGTTCAAAAATGAATTTTGAAATTTTGAAAACGCCCTAACTCAAAAAATGTTGATATAAAGGTATTGTTTTTCCTTCAATTTAAGATTCTATAGAATTTTTAGAATTTTTTGAGACCACCCGGAGCTCTGTAGGACAAACCGTTCGCTACGAGAATTTAAGGTTTGGACGTACGATAAATCAGAAACACGAGTATGAATCGCAAAGAGGCCTAATCTGCGTTCAAATTATAGCTGAGCGAAATACGATCGATGTTTTTCTTCATGTTGGATGGTTGGTGGCTTTGCAGACGAATGATCTATAGAAAAATAATAAACCATCGTGTAATAATTTGCAGCGTTTGTAAGATGAAATTCGTCGGACGATGCTGTCCGAATAATGGTCAGTAATGTCTGGAAATAAATACAATAAAACCCATAATTTCACCGCATTTTCTATTTTTTCAAAAACTTAACGATTTCGCCTGTGCAGGTGGGAATGAGGAAACCAAAAAAACCAAATGGGGTCGAAATTTTAAAGACAATCTGCCAACAATGGATGTACAACACGGTTTTAGGGGTTTGCAGATACGTTCTAGAAAATGTTCTAATAAAAAAGCTACGAGTAAGCATTAGGTGCAAAATTGTGAATAAGCAAATTAGTTAAATTTTCCCACTGAGAATTTATTTCAGGGAACCTTTAGGTTTGTATAACATTATTATAAGAGAGAGCCCGGAACGAGCACTATCTTGGAAAAAATCATCCCAAATGTCAATAATATCAAAAGAAAGAGCGAGCTTGGAAACCGATTTTGGATAATTTTTTGAGTAAAATATGAGTAAAAAATTCCATTTTTGGGAAATTGACTGAGCGTGGAAACACAATGTACTCGAAGTAAATTTGGAGTCTGAGTGAAATTAAGAATACTGATGATCCATTGAAAAGTTATTTAAATACTTAATGAAAACCCGTCAAGAATTTGCCGAACTATCATACTGTGTGACTGCAGATAGTAGGTGCCAAATATGGAATTTCCAAAGAAGGCACCTACCAAATTCATCATTCGTAATCAAATATGAACAGATCAGTCATGTTTGTATCACTATTTTGGTTTACTGAGATTTTACTGAGGCATTACGTAACTTTTATTTTTCACTAGTGCAAATGTTGGAGTTTGTTCGTTTGAAGTATAATAATTCGAAGGTAACGCCGCTGTCAACAAGAACCATTGTGCTATAATTTCTCTTTCTTTTCGAACAATCTGTCTCGAGAGGCCCTCAGGGAAGCCAACTAACGTACGATGAGGGTAGAATGAGTTCTCTATCATCACTCAGAAGTGAATGACGATACTCGCTCTTTATTCAGATCACTGTCGAATGCTTTACAAAATTCTGTGGACAACCTAATTGCAAGCCTTAATAACTAAGGTTGTGAATTATAAGGGGAGTTTTTAAAGAAAATTATCTGTGAACTCATGTTACTCTGAGGGGTAACAATAAATCCCCACTCAACTTGGTACAAGTTTTATGGAACAATTCCTCACCTACATGAACATTTCATCGAAATTGACCTGCAGACGTTCTATAGATAAAAACTGACCACTCACACTGGTAATAATCACCTCGAAATCACCTCCAGTGATCTCAAAGAGGCTTTGTACCAAATGTCAGAGGTAGGTGGAGGTAGAGGTGTACCAAATGTACCAAAAGCGGTAGAAGTGACTGGTCAAAAAATCGGGTAGGAGAGGATACTATGTCTTTAAACGTGTATTCTATGACCTCCTATTGAAAGAGCATTCTTGCTTGGCATTTAGGCCTTGCTGTACTTAAGTAGCTCAATGGTTTGCTCTTCATGTGGTTCAAATGCCCGACAATATGGTACCTATATCAATAAATATAAATAATAATTTATAGTGGTTAACCAAACGCCCCCAATGAAACGGTGATGAATTTTGACACTACCATAGCCTCAAAAACTTCAATAGGAAACTATGTTGTAAGATGAGTTCCGTTTTTCCTTAGTATAAGGAAAGAGTAATATAATTGCATATAGAGGATTTACCTTGTAGGGATAGCTTCCAACCACGAGCAAGGAATCTTCGTAAATGAACGCCTATCTAAAGGTGCTATTCAATAATCTTATATAAGAGGTTCGTGTAGATAACAATGTGCGATAATAACTCTTGGAAACTCTATTCTATGAGGAGATACGAGAGGAATACTAGTGGAGGAGTGAGAGGATCGGGTATATAAATGTATTCGCTACCACCGCAGAATGTTATGGGATTTATGATAAATAGATTGGTGATGGACAAATAAGATTAGCGTCATTAGTGACGTAAAAAGCGAAATTATACAGCGAATCTAGCAGTTTACGACTGCGAAACCGCATTTAATAAAATTTTTCGTATAACATAATCATTTGCTTAAAGGTTAGTACTTACCTAAGTTGATTTCGGTTAACAACTTTCAAAATTTGAAGATATAGAAATTAAAAGATAATGAAAGATAGTTGAAGATATAGAAATTAAAAGATAGTAAACGAAAGAAAAAGAATTCCGTTCAAAATTTGGGTTTTTACATTTCCAGGTAACAAAGGACGATTTGACAATTTATTTTTAAAATGCAATGAAATCTCCACTGAAAATATTCTAAAGAAATTTTTGCCTCTAAATTAACGAATAGTTAAGCGAAATGGGCGTGGCTTTCACCAATCCATGGCCTCATCACAAAACTTGACCTCAAAACGTCGATTTCGTATCCTACCCTCGTATACTCAAAGCAAAATAAAAATTGTGTAATCAATTTTCCGGGTTTTCCTCCTTCCAACACTCAGAGGAACAAACACCACGAAGAAACACAAACCGAGTAAATAAGTTCGTTGGATGTTTTGTTCACTTTCCGACGAACTGAGAACTGAACAAATATTTGGCGTACAATAATGTGGACGTTTTGAGACTACAGTTGATTGTTCACAGATAATATGACCTCTTATGAATGAGAGAAATTAGTGTGTAAATTTTATGTTTTCACTTCAACGTGTGCAGGTATGTATTTGCCTAGGTGTCGTAACGGATGGATGCCTTGTCACTCATACCCACCTTATTCAAATAGTTAGTGCGTATAAAACAAGTCGGCTTGAAATTGAATAATCTGAGGAACAGTTGCAACAAACTAACCACGAATAAAGTAATCATTGATTCATCGAATCGTTGAATCATCGATCAACAAAAACTGGTGTCACCAATGAAATCAACGATTAGGTACTTCACCTTCGTTTTCGGAAAACAACGTAGCATGTTCTTTCAACGTAGCAGAACGTTCTTATTTTTTTTAAGTAGGATAAAAGCATTGCAAATGTATTTTTGATACAGAAATGTTATCACGATCTACGATTCATAACGCAGGTTTTTGTGTGACATCACTGCACAATGGTCCATTACCATCTTACCGTCAACACCTAACTTTATCTATGAAGTTTTCGTCCTCGAACATCGTCAATTTCTCTCTCTTTTACATATTTAATACCAATCAAAATGGAAGATTGTAAAGAAGCCCATGTTAGAGTTGAAAAAAAGGAATAGGAAAAGTTTTGCAGGATTATTTGGGTATGAAAATTATAGAAATGTTGGCAAATGTTTTACAAAATCTTCGATTTAAAGTTTCAATAAATAAAAACGGGATTAAAAAAATCACGATTACCCCGCTATTTTGAAATAATGATTAATTAATCTTTTCAATAGCACCATGAAGGTACTCATGATGTGGAAGTTGGAACAATATTGATAACGTAGATGGTGACGTTCACATTACTACACAGTGGCTCCTTCTATACCTTCTTGATGTATGAAGGACTAGAATCACGTTTCATTATCATTTTTCACATGATTGATTGTTCACATTTGCTCTGTGTGATTGGAGGAGTTAATTCGGAGATTCGATGAGTGAAAATTCTTAGTTCCCGACGTTTCATCCGTTTATTCAGCCATCTTCAGGGATGTTTGAGTCGAAATAACAGAGAAGAACGTGCGTAGTCGTTCACAAAATGCCTCCTTCATCAGATCTAAATATTGAATATTTACGGTCTTGTCTTTTTTAGAATGTCGGTATACCACAGAACGAGAGTAAAAACGGGTCAGCTCACGCGACTCTGGTCGAGGAACACGTGACCCTCTCGTGGGTAAACGCCCAAAGATAGAAGCGCCAGATGGGTTCGTTACGTCCACCAAACTTCCTGACAAGCTCCTTATTCGCGTCACTCAGCCCTCCAAAAATCCCAACTATTTCTTTCATATAAGTATTTCGAATGTGAGATTTCATAAATAGTAGGTACACTCAGTACTATGCAATCTACCCGAAACACATCAACCAAGTGGGGTGGGCAATGAAGCCTCCTCACAAAGAATAACTTGGACACAAAGAGCAATAATAGGTTAGCTAATAAATTCTTTGATTTGGAACATGGATTTCACAATCAAGTTGTGAGTTTCTTACATTTATAAACCAAAACAACATCAGGAATTCTCGCTCATTCGCGTTTATTTAACAGGAAATACAAGTCATTATTCTCTTTCACAGAGTAATGGAGACAAGTTGTTCTCTTTCAATTCCTGTGATGATTGTGTTGCTATGAAATTTAACAGGAAATGCAAGTTTTTTATTTAGGAAATACAAGCGTTTATTTAACACGAAATACAAGTCATTATTCTCTTTCACAGAGTAATGGAGACAAGTTGTTCTCTTTCAATTCCTGTGATGATTGTGTTGGTATGAAATTCTTAAGAAACTACTATTTAGGAACCAACCCCCAATCTAACTCCCAAATTTGATTAGATTGTTACATTAGATGATTGAGATGTTACATCATATTCATCAATTAATTAAAATCTATTCATTTATTTCATGTTTTGCCTGTGAGGAAGCAAAAAAGTAAACATGAATATTTCATAATATTTAAGCCTGGTGTAGTTCGATAGTTAGTGAACTACAAGGCGTAGTTTGTAGTAATGAACTTACCTTATGTACGGTGCACAAAGCGGTATGAACTCTAAATTTAACCAGTCGTTTAAATATTAAATATTTAATTTTGTAAGCTAGGCCTCAAGAATTTTCATTTTTTAGAAATTAGATTAATTTCTGCATGTTTCGTGGTATTCATGCATTCTTATACCGTCCATAATTTCTGAATGAAGGTACGTGTTTGGTGCTGATTATAGCACTCCTTTGATTCGAACAAGTACATTAAAATAGTGAACTCAATCTTTGTCACTTCTTGTATAAGTTGTAATGCAAGACAACGATACCTCATCACTCAATAATCGTCAAGTGAGTGTTATTTACACACTCACGTCCAGCAGTTCTATTTAATAATCACCCATCGGTAACCTGACAATAGGTTCCACTTCGATAGACGATAACAGGCGAATGCAAAACAACCTTGGCCTTCGAGTCTGTTGATGCTAATCATATCGACAACTCAGGAAGGAGTGCCAGCTCAAATGTGGGATGAAATGTTTTCAAGTTATCTACCACTTGTGAGTTGATTATATCTTATTCTCTGGAGGTATTTCTGAAACTCGAGAAGTATGAGCACAATTGGACACAGTCGGGTTCTTAAAAGGCAATTCGACTACAATATGTATAATTTTTCACATGCAATTCTCGATCTTTACTTGTGACCAGCTTATCTGAAGCAGCACTTATATTTCTGAAGAGATAAGAAGAGTAAGTTACCTACTTCCTTGTGGGGGATGAGCATCGAGAACTTAATGTTATATTACCCTTTTATATTAGTGAATAAATTGTTATTGTAATCTCACTCATTCAAACAGTAGGTATTCTTCATGTAACGTATCCTCCTCGAATGTCAAACTGACATGTCTCCTCAGATTCTTCGTTCTTTCAAGTGGCTGCGTATCCACAATTCATTTAGGTAATGAGGGAGTGACCTAATCAGATGATAGGTAAATATTATGACCGTATTAGTCACGAAAAGCTCAGGTATGAGTCATTCACGGATAAGCAGACAGTGGTAGCTAACGATGGTACAGACGAGCAGGTACGTCACGATAAAGTCACTATCAGCATCCTGACTCGATCAGAGGTCAAAGGATTTTTCGGGTTATGACGAGAAGATAGTCCCTATGACGTCAAGAGAAACTGCGTTAGATAAGCAGCAACCACTTTTTTTATAACCGGTCTGTACTAATAAATCATCGAAAATTGACTATAACGCAAGACCGTTCGAATTAAAGCGTGGGGGCCTTAATTGAGACGGGAAGTGGAGAAAGTGACACCGACCTTCCTCTGGGAATTTATCTTCTGCGGAGATTGAGGTTGTTTTTCTCCTACTGAACCAAATGTGTTCGAAGAAATGGCCTTCTAAAAATATTCGTCAAGGAAATTTGAATCCGAAAACGCGAATATGGATCAGAATCAGGATGTTTGCTCGGGATCTGACCCTTTGAATTTTGTGTTCAAAAACATAAGTCAGAATTTGGGAAAACTTCTCTGTGTATTTTAGAGTGCGTGACGTCAGGGTCAGAGAATTCGGCTATCGAGGGTCAGTTGGGTCAAAATTACAAACCCTTTTTCGATCGGGTTCACTCGTTGGACACCCTTCAAGTAACATCTCGTTAGAAAGCCCTCTCTGAGATCTTTCTAATGGGGCAATTAAATATATAATACAAGTTACATAATGAAGGAAAGACAGACACCTACACATAGCGCATTCATCACTATGGGCAAAGATACGAAAAATCTTGGCAGGTAAAGCAGTTTTTACTAAACAGAAGAGGTGGTTCTATCACCAGGATGGGGTAATAGGATCCAGCGACTCCCCGAAAAAATGAAATAAATAAAAATAATTCCCTGAGTTTTTCAGGTTTTCCAGGATCAATTTTCGACTTTTTCCAGGGTTCTAAATCATTTAAAATATACGTCTTCATAATTTCTCAAAATTCAGGTCTTTAAGGACTGCTTTGAAATGAAAAAGTATTAGAAATATAGTAGTTCATCTCAAAACATCAATCTGTAAGTACCTATCAGACCGGGGCGGTGATTTTCATCTATACTCCGATCCGCACAATTCCCCCTACAAATATAATCGAAATGGAAGATTCAGTCAGAGGGTGATTATATTCAAAGGGGACCATCTGCAACCCTATTCGCTCAATATCTGAAAATTTAACAGAATCGACGAATAACTTTGAACAGTTTTGCCCGTAACAAAGATTTCATGACAGACACTTCAATTCTTGGATAAAGTAGAGAATTAACATTAAATTCATCAAAACTTGTAGGTTTACTCGAGAGAAATTACCACTCATTTCTACCTACAATTCTTGAAAAAAGTCGAAACTTCTTGGTTTACTCGAGAGATACAACCACATCAAACACTCATTTCTACCTCCAAATCTTGAAAAAAGTCGTGAAAGAAGGTTAAAAACACCGAAACTTGTTGGCTTACTCGAGAGAAACAGCGAGTTCGAAGGCTCATTTCTACCTCCAAATCTTGAAAAAAGTCGTGATAGAAGGTCGAAAACACCGAAACTTGCTGGTTTACTCGAGAGATACAATCACTTCAAAGGCTCATTTCTACCTCCAAATCTTGAAAAAAGTCGTGATAGAAGGTCGAAAACACCGAAACTTCTTGGTTAACTCCAGAGGTACAACCACTTCAAAGGCTCATTTCTACCTCCAAATCTTGAAAAAAGTAATGATAGAAGGTTGAAAACTCCGAAACTTGTTGGTTTACTCGAGAGATACAACCACTTCAAAGGCTCATTTCTACCACCAAATTTTGAAAAAAGTCGTGATAGAAGGTCGAAAACACCGAAACTTGTTGGTTTACTCGAGAGATACAACCACTTCAAAGGCTCATTTCTACCTCCAAATCTTGAAAAAAGTCGTGATAGAAGGTCGAAAACACCGAAACTTCTTGGTTAACTCCAGAGATACAACCACTTCAAAGGCTCATTTCTACCTCCAAATCTTGAAAAAAGTAATGATAGAAGGTTGAAAACTCCGAAACTTGTTGGTTTACTCGAGAGATACAACCACTTCAAAGGCTCATTTCTACCTCCAAATCTTGAAAAAAGTCGTGATAGAAGGTCGAAAACACCGAAACTTCTTGGTTAACTCCAGAGGTACAACCACTTCAAAGGCTCATTTCTACCTCCAAATCTTGAAAAAAGTAATGATAGAAGGTTGAAAACTCCGAAACTTGTTGGTTTACTCGAGAGATACAACCACTTCAAAGGCTCATTTCTACCACCAAATTTTGAAAAAAGTCGTGATAGAAGGTTGAAAACACCGAAACTTGTTGGTTTACTCGAGAGATACAACCACTTCAAAGGCTCATTTCTACCACCAAATTTTGAAAAAAGTCGTGATAGAAGGTTGAAAACACCGAAACTTCTTGGTTAACTCCAGAGATACAACCACATCAAACACTCATTTCTACCTCCAAATCTTGAAAAAAGTCGTGAAAGAAGGTTAAAAACACCGAAACTTGTTGGCTTACTCGAGAGAAACAGCGAGTTCGAAGGCTCATTTCTACCTCCAAATCTTGAAAAAAGTCGTGATAGAAGGTCGAAAACACCGAAACTTGCTGGTTTACTCGAGAGATACAATCACTTCAAAGGCTCATTTCTACCTCCAAATCTTGAAAAAAGTCGTGATAGAAGGTCGAAAACACCGAAACTTCTTGGTTAACTCCAGAGGTACAACCACTTCAAAGGCTCATTTCTACCTCCAAATCTTGAAAAAAGTAATGATAGAAGGTTGAAAACTCCGAAACTTGTTGGTTTACTCGAGAGATACAACCACTTCAAAGGCTCATTTCTACCACCAAATTTTGAAAAAAGTCGTGATAGAAGGTCGAAAACACCGAAACTTGTTGGTTTACTCGAGAGATACAACCACTTCAAAGGCTCATTTCTACCTCCAAATCTTGAAAAAAGTCGTGATAGAAGGTCGAAAACACCGAAACTTCTTGGTTAACTCCAGAGATACAACCACTTCAAAGGCTCATTTCTACCTCCAAATCTTGAAAAAAGTAATGATAGAAGGTTGAAAACACCGAAACTTCTTGGTTTACTCGAGAGATACAACCACATTAAAGGCTCATTTCTACCTCCAAATCTTGAAAAAAGTCGTGATAGAAGGTCGAAAACACCGAAACTTCTTGGTTTACTCGAGAGATACAACCACTTCAAAGGCTTGTTTTCACCTTAGATTGTTTGAAAAAGTCGAAAATGAACGTTAAATTCCTCGAGTATTCCAGTAGAGAAAAATTCTCTGAGTAATCCCGGTTCTCCAGGTCGCTGGAAACCCTGATCACACATTGTGGTATGATTACATAACGAAGTAATCAAAATTCAAATTAGATGTAAAAGCGGGGATAAACGTGCTTAAAAATACGAAAATCCAACCGCCAAGGTCGAATCTAGAGTCGAGAATGGCAACCTAATCGAAGGAATAAAAGGAATACAAATTCACATAACCACTCCTAGACGAGGACAGATCTTGAACCTGCTTTTGTTCAACAGAACATTCTGAAATATAGTCAATATAATCAAAATAATTTTGAAAATTTTTAAAATCAAAGCAGGGATTTTTAAAAAACTGAATATTCCTTTTTTTTCAAATTCCCCTTCTGATGATTATTATCACTTTGGTGCCCAAGAGAGGTGTTCGAAACTGATTCAGTGATAGATTTTTTTTTGTGTCCTTTACCTCGAATTTTCGGCTGATCTCCAACATGTACCAAATAAAGACGACACCATGGACTGCCAGAGTGTCGCTAGGATGAGAACTTGGTCGAATTTCCGTAATGTATTACGTACATTATTATTCCGTAATTATTACATGAATTCCGTAATGTATTTACATACATTGATCATGAATTTCGGGAACTATTTAGTTTTGAAACTGTACTGTTTGGTGTTTTAGCATGGCATGATATTTACTAGGAAGCAATAGGTGGAGATAGGTAATAAATAATCATAATTTCAGTTACTCGTGGTAGTAAACCTTCAATTCTCTCTCTGAAGGGAGGTCCTCTGAACTGGATTACCTACGCATATAGAGGGTGTCTACACTTAAGATGGGCACAACTTCAGGGTTCAATTTCCAACAAAAAATGTATCCTAGCAATTTTCTTTTAATCCACTCATAATTCCTTTTTTTCACTTTAAAGTTATTTTTCGCGTTTTCGACCTTACGGCACTGATATGGTCATAACTCCCTTATTTCTCCTGAAAATTAAAATCTGGCTACACCGTTAGAAAGAGCGTTAAATTCCTAAGCTACCTAGTGCAAAATCAAAATATTTCAGCAATAAAATAGTTTCAAAAAATCTAGTCAAAAAGCCAACTTAAAAAAATTTTTGAAACTTGACTTTCTTCGACCAAAGTTTCCACTCTAAACCCCTGCCCACTTCGATGGACGCTCTTCCGAGAAAACATGCTTCAATTGTCAGCTTTCCAACGGTCTATCAATTTTTCTTTTTAACATTCAAATTGAAAGAGTAAATGAAGTTTGAATGCCAAAAAAACGTGTGTTTTACAAGCAAATCCAGTGTTTCAAGCCGGTTTATGGTCCCCCTCGACCTCAAGATGGCTTGACGATTTTGGTATCATTAACTATGTAATTTTTTACACTGAATCCAATAGTATTACTTCCGAATGATTCCGACTGCTAGAAAGTGGATTTTTCGAAGAAAACCTTCGTTTTTCGAATATAAAATACGCATTATTCATAGATATAGTCGTGAGCATAAAGTAACACCTTTCTACTCAACAAAAACACCGAATTTCTAGCTGATTGAAGTTTTTGACATTCAAACTTCATTTACTCTTCCAATTTTAATGTTAAAAAGATAAATTGATAGACCGTTGGAAAGCTGACAACTGGAGCATGTTTTCTCCGAAGAGCAGCCATCGAAGTGGGCAGGGATTTAGAGTGAAAACTTAGGTCGAAGAAAGTCAAGTTTAGAAAAATTTGTAAAGTTGGCTTTTTGACTTGATTTTTTGAAACTATTTTATTGCTAAAATATTTTGATTTTGCACTAGGTAGCTTAGGAATTTTTACGCTCTTTCTAACGGTGTAGTCAGAATCAAAGTTTCAGGAGAAATAAGGGAGTTATGACCATATCAGTGCCGTAAGGTCGAAAAGGCGAGCTCTGTAGGACAAACCGTTCGCTCACTACGAGAATTTAAAGGTTGGACGTAGGTACGATAAAATTTATCGTACGTCCAATCATTAAATTCTCGTGATTTAATCAGAAACACGAGTGTGAATTGCAAAAGAGAAGAGTGTGAATCTCCGTTCAAATTATAGCTGACCGAAATACGATCGATGTATTTCTTCATGTTGGATGGTTGGTGGCTTTGTACACTAGTGATCTATATAGAAAAATAATGAACCATTGTGTAATAATTTGCAGCGTTTTTCCTATCCAAGCCGCCACCGTATAAATAATCTAATATCAAAATGAACCTACAATTTAACATGAAACACCGTCAATTACGAGTTTAGCCCTAATTTTCATCGTGAGAGTAAAAGAGATTGCCAACAAACAAGCTGCACCAAATTAGACAAAAGTGACGGCGAGCTCAATTTCGCGATCGTATCGACAAAATGCGTCTTTTGCATCAAGATTTCGTGACGGGACAAGTTTTTCTCAACTGCCCACCACCTATTTAATTTCAACCACTTTTGTAGCTCTTTCGGAGGTAAATATCAAGATTAATGAAAGGTGAAGGTCTGGTCTATGGAACTCATGCTGGATCGGACAACCTTCTTCATTTCTTGTTCAGCTGTGAAGCAGCTATCTTACTATATCTAAGCTTTAGCTTTAGCTATCTTCTTAGCTAACTTGCTTGAGTTGATATGATTTGGATTTTTGAATGGCCCTTATAAAAATTGTAACCATTTCGTTAGTTACCTATTGATAGATTTTTTAGGTTACTTGAAACTACATCAGACATAGCTTCTTCTCCTTGTTACGTACCAAAACCCCTTGACTTTTGAAAAAAGGATTTAGCTGACCCCAAAAAAATGGTTTTACGGGGCAGTAAAAGTAGCACGTAAGGACACCTAAGTAGGAATGCAAAATGTCCAACAATAGAAGTCCAAAAAACAGTCCTCAAAAATTAATATTTCACCTCTTCGTTTTCGTGGGTAAGTCAAGTAGATATATAAGAAGATATTTATATATAAGAATATATTAATGTCAGTTTTGTGAATCAGATTGTTTCGATCAGTCAGATTAATGATAGATGATTTGCCATTGATACTCTCAGTGATAAACGAATGAAAAATGAATGAGCTCATAGTTTCTGAACCCGAAGATGCTAGGTGAAATAATACTATATCGTAAAAACTTTATGTCCACGTTACCAAAAATAATCGCATACCTTTGGAACTGAAGGCGTAGATTCTGGTATTAATAAATAATATTACGTTATCTTATCCGCCGACTGATCACTTTTAAGTTTTCCGAACAATTTCATTAGGTTGTTAGTCCTGTCGGTCACTGTACCCACCTTTTATTCGTGTACTTCGTAGAACTGTACAATACTACAAAATATTTTGGTGAATAAAAGGCTTTTTGGTTTATTATGTTCTTAGAATCGACCAAGAAAAAAATTTTAATCACCTCAAAATTTGTTGGTTTACGTTTCAAGGTAAGTAGAATCCGAAAATCGAATAAAAATTTTTCTGTCCGTCCGCCGTACGCCTACGAGTACTTGAGAGTTGGATTTGGAAATCAGAAACATGAGTGTGAATCGCAAAATAGGCCTAATTTCTGTTCAAATTGTAGCTAACCAAAATTCGTTTCATCGAGTTGTATTCAGTTTTGCTTCCTTAGCAATCAAATTTCCATCCCTATTTCTTCGAATTGAGTGTGAGGAGTTTATTTCTGCTAAATAAACTTTGGTAAAAATAAATGTTGGTAAAAAATAGTGATAATGGCAATGCTGTGATCTTTGCAGACAAGTGATCTATACAGAAACATAATAAACCTTAGTGTAATAATTTGCAGCGTTTTATTTAAACTTTTGGCGACGAAAATGATTTCGATGACATTTTCAAGAATGGGGGTGCACCTTGATTTTTTTTAAAGATTTTTAATCGAAAGTACACTACATCCTGAGAATTTCGGCACCAACCGCGACCTTCTAGCGTGAGTAGATCTGTTTCTATGATTTTTCAAAGTTTCGGCCGTTTATGACGTCACGCGCCCCTCTCGCCTGGGCGGGACCCCCCAGCCCACTGTGACGTCATAAACGGTCGAAACTAAAAATTCATAAGAAAAGATTTACACACAATAAAAGGTCGAGGTTGGTACCAAAATTATCAGAATGAGGTCTACTTCAGAATAAAAATAACAATAAACAGTTTTTCCTCCCCAGGCGCACACCCTATTGTGCAAACCTCATGGAACTGATCGCAGTGATGATATTTTTTCATGTTTCTATTGGACAAATTTCAATAGGGTGTGTATGATGTAATCAATAAATTGTCTTAATCACCGCGGTAAGAGCACCTAGATTCCTTACGTATCGAGGAATTACTAATAACCAACCGATGTCAGACTACCAAGATCTCTGAACCTGCACCCAGCTTCTGTGAAATGGGGGGTGCGCCTTGATTTTTTAAAGATTTTTAATCGAAAGTAGACTACATCCTGAGAATTTTGGTACCAACCGCGACCTTCTAGCGTGCGTAAATCTTTTCCTATGAATTTTTAAAGTTTCGACCGTTTATGACGTCACAGTGGGTTGGGGGGTCCCGCCCAGGCGAGAGGGGCGCGTGACGTCATAAACGGTCGAAACTTTGAAAAATCATAGAAACAGATCTACTCACGCTAGAAGGTCGCGGTTGGTGCCAAAATTCTCAGGATGTAGTCTACTTTCGATTAAAAATCTTTAAAAAATCAAGGCGCACCCCCCATTCCACAGAAGCTGGGTGCAGGTTCAGAGATCTTGGTAGTCTGACATCGGTTGGTTATTAGTAATTCCTCGATACGGAAGGAATCTAGGTGCTCTTACCGCGGTGATTAAGACAATTTATTGATTACATCATACATCACAGACAATAAGGTAGGCGCCCATCTATTATATAATTAGTCTAAATATTACTCTAAAAAAGTGTTGCAATCTAGAGAGAATTCGTTAGTTATTTATATCAGCATGTTACCAAACCGTACTATTAAGACGTCGATTGAATACACTCGGAAATGATTAGCTCATAGTTAACTATATTCAACCGTCGTTTCAAACGATATGAAAGTACTAAGTCTTGTGAAATATCTATCGCGTCCTTGAGGTTTTTATAATAAAAACTTCACAATGCAATTAGTTCTAGGATCACGGATTAGGAAGGCAACTGCAACAAAATCTGAATATGTAATGAAAAATAGCCACCTACAGGACCACATTCAAATATTGACAAATTGATGTACAAAGAAAGTGAGTAGATCGTGCGCAGATGGCGATTAAATATTAAGGGACTATCTCGCACCACCCTTTTCACATGAAAAATTGGCATCAAGGGGTATGAATTACAAACCACTAGAAAGTTTTTGGGTTTGTCAACAACAGTTAGGGGACTCGTGAGAAATGACCAAAAATTGTGTCTCGTTCCTACATTCATTGTGTACCACGCTCTCTAATTGATTCGAAAATCACGTGTCCGATTGGTGTATGTAAATTTCCGAGGGCCCCTCTATAGCGGTTAACTCAACTCGTGAAATATTTTATGAGAAGTATGAATAGTGTAACAACCATTACGAATTACTAGTGCCTCTTACGTATTTCCAAAAGTGAAACTGATTTAAATTGACAGGCAACAAGAAATCGGATCGTGACAAAATCAATAATCAATATTTTGGGGGTCATAAATCATAAACTACCCGCCGAAATAGTCGAAAAATCGGTCCCTTGTCTTTCATAAAAATCACATTTGCCGTCAATAGACTAACCTACACTGCCCCAGACAAATTTTCAATCGATTGCACATAAATTTCTCGTACGTGGAATGTAGGTACCACAGATAATTCTGGAACCAAAATTATTAATAAAAGCCAAATAGAGGTATGATTTTGGAGAAGCCAAATTTTGTCGATTTGCTCCACTGATATAGGAGACTATTCCCTACCTTCAATGGGCTGTGCGCATGGGTCGGGAAAAAACTGTTTTAATTGTTATTTTTATTCTAAACTAGACCTCATTCTAAGAATTTTGACACCAATCGCGATCTTATAGCGTGAGAAGACCTTTTTCTATGATTTTTCAAAGTTTCGAATGTTTATGGCTGGCGCGCCTTGGCGGGAGGGGCGCTTGACGTCATAAACATTCGAAACTTTGAAAAATCATAGAAAAAGATCTACTCGTCCAAAAAGAGAAAGGCTGGTGTCGAAATTCTCAGGATGAGGTATACTTTCGATTAGAAATTTTTGAAAAAATCAGGCGCACTCCCCATTGTGAGGTAAAATATAGTTAAAATGAGCTTAACAAGTTATCATTTAGGAATAAAATTTGATGAAGATTTGCTTTGTGCTTTGCTTACTTTGTGCTACTTGGAACTAGTTCAATAGTAGTTTTACCCGAGTTGTAAATCACAATTATTCGAAATGAAGGACCCTACAGGCTCATCCGCTGTTATGATCTGGAACGTTCAGTTTCCGCTGGCAAACCTTGACCCGCTATTTTGTTTTACGTCTACCAACGAGAGGGTTGCTTGAAAGACCGATTTTCCACTTTTTTTTATGGGACCGAAATGATTTGCTAACCTTCTAACCTAGTGAAACAGAGTATTTTTAGCGCTCCGCTAAGTCGATGAGCCAGTTGGCTCTACCCAAGTTTTGTCTCGAGTTCGTATTTTGTTGTTAACTTACCTATGAATTATGAACCTGAAAAGTTAGGAGGCCCACAGATTGGTTCTTGCGAGTACCAATTTACAATTTCCTATTTGATTGTTTGGTATCAGGTAAAGTACCTGCATAGTACTTGAGTATCCGTACTCATGTAAATCACTCCCAATTTTCTAACATGGTTTCCCCCAAGTACCAATCAAATTCAATCAATTCAAATTTGGTTAGAGAAGTTTTAGTAGAGAAAATTAGGATAAATGTACCCTAATAATAATATTATATTCTCAAATTATGAGAAAATATATTTCAGATATTTTTTAAAACAATCATTTTATTTTAACATTAAACAATCTTGAAATTCCATCTGGTTGATAAAATTATATTACCTGAGGTCAATGTAGGGTTTAATAATCGAAATAAAGTTAAAACTTCATTAGACTCTGTTGAACATTAAATTAACGTTCCGGATAAAAGGTTATGTATGGGATAAATACTCGTATATTGGTTTAAGTGGTAAAACTGGTAGGAAAATTAGAGAAGTAACGAAAGAGCACGAGAAGGATTTCAGAGTCATCTGGGTGTGTCCAATCATAACTTAATTTCTTCATTTTTGGCTAAAAGAACATAATATGTAAAAAGTGCTCAAGAGTGCTTGGAACTCCGAAATAGTTAAAAGTGGTCTGACGAGTGTCAACGTATAGCTCGGTTTTTCCCCTCCTTTGAATGGTAGGTACCCTCACCTAAGTCCCCTTACACTTTGCTGATTCCTCCCAGTCCGTTTCACTTCTATGAGCCAATAGTGTTCAAGTTCCCTTCCATATCTGACTTTATAAGCTGGGCTTTTTTGTGATGAACCTTCAGTTGCGACGAAAAATTTTCCCGAAACCCCGAAAAAATGTCCTAGTAAAAAACGTGTCAAGCAAAAAAAGCCGTGGTTTCCATATTTTTCCTACCAATCCCTATCTTGATACCAACTCTGGTATTTTGGTGGATTTTAACAAACTGAAGATCCTGACTGAAAGATTTTTCGTCACCCATGCGAAGTTCTGTGAATCATTTTCGACAACAACGCAAGGAGAAAATAGTAGTATCTGTTCCTAGGTACCTTCTAAATATTCAATAGAGGAGTCTCGCTGTGTCCAGCTCCAGGCAGGCACTGAATGCGTATACCTAACCGAAACTATCATTCGACAAGTGCACCAATTTGGCTCAACTGTCAAGAAAACAACAATTACTAAGTCTCTTTGAATTCTCAATGAGCGATTTTCAACGACTATTCCTTTCTTGGACCGCTCGTTACTACCGAACTTTTTGAATAGAGATGGTAATTGCTTCAAATGAAGCGGACTTCTCGATTTAGAATATTCAAGAGCTGTCCAGAAATGAAGGTCAAATCGAACATCAAAGAGAATCCTTCAAATCTCATTCTAGTTGGTACGATTCGTGCTCGGGGAAATTCATCATCCACGCACTGCCTACTTGTATAGAACAAACTGGATAATAACAGGGAATCGTCAAAAAGGTCCACTCATTTGTATTAGTATTGGTATTTGGTCTCCAATTTTCTCTGATGCAAATGGCAGAATGATAACCGACAATTTTGAAGAAGATGGGGAACACTAAGTGAATAATGATTCTTCTCCCAGAATTTCTCGTTTGCTTAAAATATTCTTTCGATCTTCGTGTGTTCCCTACCCAAATTCATGGTTTTTTTAGAGATGAATATAGATATTTACCTAACGTGCCTTAGGACGAGGGAGTCCAAATATCATCAGTTTCGGTTGACTATCGATAATCCATAGATAGATTCATTAACAATGAGAGAGACGTCAATTAGGCCTCTTGGAAAGAGCTGAGAACTGAGGAAATAGCGAGCCAGTCATTGGCACCCAAGAGCTTATCTATGAACATAAGCTATCCTGTATTATTATCCTGTAAGGTATATTACATATATATTACATCATGTCGGTATAGTACATTATGTCATAAGCTATCCTGCATTATGTTGGTATACCTTTCATTTCAATCTCATAGATCGTATTTAAAACTGATTTCTAACAGAATTGTGGTCAAGGACCCCCTCTCCAACGACTTCTTTTCTCACATAAACCAATCTAGCGTTAAAAAAAAACCGTAGTTGACATGTTCGAGTGTACACCAATACTAATCCTAGACCAATCTCCGAACCCCCCGAACAGAACAGCCACCAACGATCGACTTCCTGCTGTCCAGGATGATAGAGCCGAAGGTCGCCCTTCAGTACTGGGTCCGAGGAACAAGGGTAAATGATGGGTTGGAGTGGTCGGAAACTGGGGTATGAAGTGGCACCACTTACCTAGTTGTCACTGACGTCATTATAGAGTTTCGTGTCCCACCGTACTTATCCCGGCAATATCCTCTGAATGTCTAAACCTTTCCATCCGGTATCACGGGAAATCTATTGAGAGCTCAAAATAGGTGGAGCATAATTATTCTGAATACTTATAACAGAATTATTCATTATTACTCATTACTACTTGACGGTAGAAGCAGGATGACGAAGACTGAATTTTCAAAGCATCTGCCAAATTGGACCCCACAGAATAATACGGACATATAGCCCCAGACCCAGCTCCTTGTCCGCGGCATAACTTATCGAAATCATTGTCTTATTTTGATGCAATTTATTCAAGGTTGTTCCATGTTAGCCTCGAATCGGTCCCATAAGAATTTCATCAACATTAGACAATCAACAATAAGTGCTCGCACAAACAAATTTTCTCGAATTTTGAGGGTATTTTGGGGCTGGGCCCAAAATGATAGATCAGTAATTTCATAATAGTAGGAGCCAGAGTACACGCAGAAAATTAAAAATCACCAACGTAATCTCGTACGACTTGTTAATCGTGTTGCTGTTTGTAAATTCCGAAAACCAATAACTTAGTCGTAAAAATCCTGTTTCATAAAGGGGATTGCTCAATAATACAATCCACTAGTTTTACACGAATTAATTGTATATGTCCAGGAAGCTATACTTCCCATCCAACTTTGTAGACATTTTTGGTACCTTGATTATAATCAAATAGGTAGTTACTGGAGTAATTGACTGTATATTGACAGAATTATAGCTTTTTCAGATTGAATTAAACAGTTTTCAAAATGAAGTCAACACTTTTCAAAATGAATTCAACACTTTTCAAAATGAAATAAACAATTTACAATATAAATTAAACATTTTACAAAATGA
This sequence comes from Apolygus lucorum, assembly GCA_009739505.2. Classification (NCBI taxonomy): domain Eukaryota; kingdom Metazoa; phylum Arthropoda; class Insecta; order Hemiptera; family Miridae; genus Apolygus; species Apolygus lucorum. The sequence goes on from CM019170.2 coordinate 27,571,011, forward strand.
AATAAACAATTTACAAAATGAAATAAACAATTTACAAAATTAATTAAACACTTTCTTATATGAGTTTCAAAAGCTTGTAAACAATAATTTTAACGAGTTGACCAGTTGGGGAGAATATGGGAAGGACCGTGCATACATTATACTCTGATGATAATCTCTTCTGAGTGTGCCTTTCACGTAATAACGAGATGGAAATACCTTCTCTGTGAACTGGTCTACTCGTTCAAATTATTGTTTACAAGCTTTTGAAACTCATATAAGAAAGTGTTTAATTAATTTTGTAAATAGTTTATTTCATTTTGCAAATTGTTTATTTCATTGTGTAAAATGTTTGATTCATATTGTAAATTGTTTATTTCATTTTGAAAAGTGTTGAGTTCATTTTGAAAAGTGTTGACTTCATTATGAAAACTGTTTAATTCAATCTGAAAAAGCTATATGTTGAAATTCGAATACCTAACTATTTATTCAAGACGATTAAGGCATTTATTATTATACTTATCATCACGAGGTTTTTTTTTATCAATATCATTAAATATAAACTGCACTCATTTGACAGTGAAAACATCAATAATATCACTATCTACTTGATTTGGTGCCAACGAATATTATCTAATTAAGTCCCTGGTCCAAATTACAATAAATAAATACTGTGGAATTGTTAATTCGAATCTTAATGAACTTGCCTACTTTGTTTATGTCCTTGCTAGCAATTTCAATTTCCTGTTCCGAGTCAGTTTGATAATTTTTTCAAACAATTAGACACGTGAGGCTATTTTATCAAGGACGGAAGATAACCGTAGCTACCTTGTCAAACTGAAAAACGTGGTATATAGTACAGAATGGGACCGAACTCCACCCGGAGTAACTTTACATTTCCGCACCAAATCAAATACGTACTCGGTTTAAATTTAGGTTTTTAACCACCCTTTGTTATTATCTACAACTGTTGAGGTCTCATTCTACATAAATCCTGTTGGTGCAGTGAAAACGAGCCAAAAATATCAACTGCTTCACCGATTTCTATATTGATTTCTGCAATTCGATGACAAAGCTTCTAGTTCTATTTGTGGCTTCTGTGTCTTCTGAGATTAAAATAATTAAATTATGATTAATCTAGCAAAAAATTATACATATTAATTGAATGAAATTAACTTTGTTTGCATGAATAAAACATGCTATTCCCAATAAGGGTTAAAAACTTATGAAAAAAGTTAATATATATACATCTCTACATTTATTCTAAATCAGTTCTCAAAAGAATAAAAACTTATAAAAACTATAACTAGTTTTTTACTTCAGGAAAATAAGCAGCAGAGCGGCCAGAGCAATAAAGCTATCTTTTCTCCTAACCATCTTGGAGGTCTAGAAGTTAGAGCTCAGCCTCTTTGTGTACCACTAGATGTGATTGGAAAAAGTCAGAGAAGTTGGATCAGCTGTGTGAGTGATAATTCACACTTCTCTCCTGTCCATCACAGAGAGCAAAAAGTTGATACAGAGGGAAGACCGCTGAAAGTGATCGCACGGAAGTCCAATAACAGTTATAGATAGATAAAAGTCTTCAACGTATTGGTAACCAGCTTCTAGTTAGATACAACTAGATAACTTCTATTCGGTATTTGAAGAGTAGATGCAGGGAATTACCACTTGTTAATAACCAAGTATAATGTGTAAGGTATATTATCCTAGTATTATTAGTGTTATTATTCAAGTATATTTTTTATGAATACTAATAAATCTCACGATTTCAAACTCGGCTTCCTCCACATCTCTGGTCTGAGCCGATCCTCTTGCACAACGATTTTTTTTCACTCCTGAATCAGGTGAACAGCCTTCGTAACTGGTAAAACCTGACGGAGTATGAAGTAATTATTGGCTACTTCTCAACTCTTCAGAAGATCGAAATAAAATACTCCTTCGCTGCAATGGACATTTTTATGTGTATGTCCGTATCAAATCTGTTCAAGAGGTGTTACCCAACCTTTCTGATATTAATGACGAACAGAAGTTATCGATACAATCAAAAAACAGAGCAGAAACCAAGTTAGATTTGTTAGATGGTCTTACCACCAATTTTCTTCTGTTAGAGTCGACAATGCATTACTTTCATTGTACTGGAACGCATAAATTCCCTCATTTGCACGCTTGAACTACAATCAAAATGATGCCGATAAGAAGGACTTTCGGTATATTTTAATTATATTCAAATAATTTTAAAATAATAAAGCAAATCATTCGAATAAAGACTGCAGCTTTTCTTCATGGCGTTATATAAACATTGAGTTTGAGCCAAATGGCGAGGAATTCAAAAAGGGAACGACCTCAAACGCTTGTCGGAAAGTGCGAATCCTTTTGTTGGAAACCTCTGCCAAAAAGTGTATTATGAGGTCGCTAATCCGAATTTGCTCTGCTCCAATGCCAAGTTCATCTTTCATTCCTGGGTGAAACGATGACGTGGAGTGAAAAGAGATTTGTATAACGCTAGGAAGGCTGCTAGGCTTATTATACCCGCGGGCACAGGTGGTCACGAGGAGGAAAAATCTGTTGGAAATTACCACGGAGGTATTGAGTCATTCTCATTGTAGATTCTTGATTCATAGATATCGATTTCAATAGCTTTCTCGATTCGAATTCAACATTTCAACACTCCGACTATCTTGGTAACCTCTAGTTGCACGCTTAATATCGTAAAGTCTGGAGGTTTCAGAGGGTGATGAATCCGATTTTTTATTGCGAAAATTCAACACCGAACCTAAATTGGACGGCATTTACCAGAAGAGAGCCGACCACAAAAAATGGCAAAATGAGGGTCGCCGTTCATTCCTCGTCCCGGGTCAGTATCTCCCTAAATTGAAGGGGCTCAAACTTTAAATAAATTTGAAATGTTGAAAGATTTTTGAAATTTATTAGAGCATGGTCGTAGTGAATTGAAAAACTAAAAGATTGCCGCTGGAATCATCAAAATCGAACAATAATTGCCAGAGAAATATGGGAAAACCCGTTTATTCAGGTGAGAAGGGCTAGGTCGGTCTACGCTTTCAGCAAAAAGCAGCTACTGTTTTGATAAGGCTTTCCCACCGGAATTTGAATTAGAAAAAGTCATGGAACCCAGAATGGCCTTATCTGTGTCTCAAAAAAGAACCACACGAGTCACCACATTTGATTGAAAGGGTTTTTGTGGTTGGTCCCCATCTGGTTAATGCCGCCTAGTTATACCATCAAACATTCTAAATTTCATGAAAAAATTGAAATAATGGACAAATTTACAATTTTTTATAGTTTTGTTTTCGGGCAGGTTTTTTGACCTATAAGCTCTTCAAGAACATCACATTCATAGCTAAATTTGGGTGATAGATAGAAAACCAGCAAGATGAAAATAATCCCTGTTTTTCTAGACGTTCATTCTACATGAAAATACATCCAGGAAGTGTTATAATTTTGACCATACGAGAAATTACCATACCCGGAAATTGCACCTATTCTTGAAAATAATCTTGAAATCCTGTTATAGGGAACTGAAATAGACAATCAGTTTTATAAATTTCAAAATGGTTCTAAAAATCCACTTGGTTTTTCATGCGTAAGCTATACTTACATTGATGCGTTCTTTTCCTGGATGCAAACAAATTCCTAGGATCACTTTGTGGATGAGAGATTTTAGAACCGAACAAGATAAAAATAGAGAATTCGACGGTAAAGAAGTAAAGAAATCATAAATATGTATAAAAATTGTTGATGTTTATACGGATGAAATGTTGCGATGCATAGAAAATCCAATAATTCTTTTGGGCCAACGGTGAAAACACACATCATACAGCCTTTGGAAAGGTACAGTATACAAGATGGAGCATTTGTAGTACAATTGAAAATGAATAGCAAACAAAACAGCAGTTATATACAAAAACGAGGTATTTGAAAGCCCCTTCAACGTTGTTGTCGACTTTTTAATGGTAATGAGTTAATTGGCTGGGTAGTCTTCAAAAACGCCAAAACCTATTAGACCCCTCGGCCTAAAGACAATTGAACTCGTTGGAAAATGCTCTCTGAGGACACAGAATAATACGAGGAAAATATGCAAGAGACTGTCACAGCGAAAATGTTTGCAAAGGAGGAAATCCATGGTCAAGTTATTTTATGAAAAATTGAGTCGCGACGATGTAGTTTGAGTAGCACGCGATGGCCACAAAGACAACTTGTGAGTCAATTAGAGCAATTATTGTGTCGACAAAGAGTTTTTCTTCGTAGTTGTGCAGCGAGCGATAGTAAAAGTGACGAAGGAAAAACAATTTTTTGATAGATATCGGACAGAACTTAGAGGATGTTATTGAATGTAAATGGTTAATTGTATATGGAACGCAAAATTGTTATATAGCATCCTCATTATCGAAGGTGGAAAGGATTTTTGTGATACTCCAAAATCATAATTTACAGCCGCATATTGCAAAGGAGGTAGGTTTCGGAGTAACATTGGTTTCAGTGGTCAATGCTCGTCCCGAGCATAACTATTCTTTTTCAATAATGCGGATTAATCAAGAGAAGGTCCCCTAAGAATTCATCGACAACGGACAAACAGCACGTGATTTTGCACACCAATTTCTCACGATCCAATTGCCCATATTTTCTTTTAAACACTTTTCTTAAAAGCCAAAATTTCTTAAAATTGAATAAAAATGGTTTTTAATTGCATTTTCAAATTGCTCACAATTTTAGAATCGAAATACCACGCGATATACTATTACAACAACCATAGGTTTTCTAGTACCATTTCCCGGTCTGGGCATAGGTAAGTCAAATTTGTGACATTAGTGTCTGATTCACGAGTATAAATATTGTCGTAACTTCAAAGTTTGTCTAAATTTAAAATTTAGTTCGCTAGTTTGATTTATTCATTGTCGAAGATGTGAAGCTCTGTATTCTTGCAGCAGGCAAAAGAATTCGGGTCCTCCAAAATAAAAAAATTTTCTTGCATTTTGCATTTTTGAATAATTTCAATACCGTATCTGCCTGAAGCAAAACATAAACATTGTTCGAGTTCGATGGAATTTTTAGGTTATTTTCAGTTTATCCCCTACGACTAGTTATTAGACTAATAGTTATTAGACTAATAGTTATTAGGTACACATCAAAGAAAAATTGTTGCTCTCAGGACTCTTGCAGCCTCCAGGCTCGGAAATAAGCAGAAAAACTTCAATTTCCCTTCCTCGGGCAAAACTGCGGAAAAGATCAGATTTTTGATGAATTCTCAGACATTATGTTTGGTTCCAAAATAATTGCCGATAAAATTTCATTATTTTTAAATTAATTTTTATTATAATTGAATTATTTTTATATTAACTTTTTTATAATTAAATTTAAATGTCGTTACTTATTGCTTCCGAGTCTACCAAGGTAGTGGAAGCTTTGTTTTCACTTTTCAAGGTTGAAAAAAAAAGTTCTCCAAAATCGAAATTTCCACTCGCGTTTTACGTTTCATACCTTCCTGAACGATTTTGGTTCCGTGTCTGTCTGTCATGGAATCCTTATAACGGGTATAACTATACGAAGTTATTGTCCGATTTCGATGAAATTTTCAGGGATTGTGCGGGTTGGCGTGTAGATGATTCCCTATGAAAATCATCACCCCCAGACTGATAGAAGCCACTGCGCATGCGCAAACGTGAAATCCTTGCCACAGCCATAACTTCTACATTTCTCATCCGATTTCGATGAAATTTTCAGGGAATATGCGAATTTGGTTTTAGATGGTCCCCTATGAAAATCATTGTCCCAGACTGATGGTAGCCACTGCGTATGCGCAAACGTCAATTCCTAATAACATCCATTCATAACTTCTACATCTTACATCCGATTTCGATGAAATTTCTCAGGGTTGTTTGATTAGCTTGTAGATGGTCCCTCATGAGGGTAGTGGAAGGTACTCGGAGAATGATGTTTTGAGAATAACTACTAAGCATCGGATCATCTACACAATCGGGTTATTAATACGAGGAAGCTATGTGCCACACCCACTTGGCAGACGTTTTTTAAATTGAATTTAAATTTCATTATTTTTAAATGTTATTATTGAATTTAAATTTTTATTTTTTACATTAACTTTTATTATAAATGAATTTAAATCATTTTTAAAATTAAATTTTATTTTACAGTGCAACTAACTAATACATGAAATACCAATAGTACGTGAACGTCGCCGATCGTCTGGGGAACCAGGGTTCCATTCCAGACCGTGGCATCAAATTTTTTGTAATTAATAAATTAAGTGTTTATATAATGTAATTTTATTGTTGACATTTTATGTCACGGTATTACGGATTTCTTTTCACATATCTACGATTTGTTTTTGCCTGATTTTAGCAGGCTTTTCAGCTAGTCAGTTCATAACACGTCAGTGAATTGTTCAAAATGGGATGTGATATTAATTACTTAGTTTCAATGAAAAAGTTAAGGTGCCTATAGGGAGTAACAACCTGCAAAGCCCTGTCGAAATCTAATTACCACTTTAAAACAACCATGACTCTCCGAACAGCTGTGCAGAGAATATTCAGAGATAGCGCGAGAAGAATATTAATAAATATTTGGCACAAGAGTTTTGGCGGATTTCCCATTCTATAGTAAACTCGACAGCAATCGTGTTTACATAAACACGTTCAGGAAATGGAGTCATAATGACACTCGGAACGCAAGAAGCACGTGAAGGGAAAGATTCAATTTTATTGTACCTACACGTGAATACAGATGGTTAAATTCAATCAGTTAAATTATTGAAAATGCCAAAAGGTACACATTACATAAATAGAGAATGATATTGATGAATACAAAATCATTCGGTATATACCTAAACAACTTGATAACGGTGAAATCTTAAGTACTTTGCTCCCTCACTATCGATGATGGGGAAGGTTTTATACGTTTTATCGTACGTGCTTCTCCAAAACCTCAATTTTCACTCGCATTTTGAGTGCGCGAATTAATGTATTTGTGAATTTCTTTGAACTACGACTTCTCAGATGCTACTACTTGGTCCAAAATCGCTAAAGGACGGATTTTGTTTTAGAGTTCAAAACGATTTCCAGTAATGCATTGCATTTGGACCAGAAGAAGCAGCAGTATTCAGAAAATAGAAAAAATCCTATTCGTGCAGCATGAGTGAATGAACGAATTTTCAAAAATGTACTGTCTTTGACTTGAAAACCCTTGAATAATACTCTTTTCATCACCTCAAACTCATACAGTAGGTACCCACAAGTAAACTGTAAATTTTGTAATGTTGTAAGTTCCTATATCATGCCATCATACCGCACAAAGTAAGTTTACAAAATACGTTTTTTGACCCATTTTATTGAAATTTTCACAGCTTAAACTTGTTCAAAATTCCTGGCAAATAACTGGTATTTTCGTGCTATATTATAAACATTTGGGCTCAAATTTGGAAGTTTTGCTTAAAAAAAAAAAAAAAAAAAAAACTGCTCAAGTTATTGAACGGAGTGAAACTTTTCACTTTAAAAAACTTCAGGAATTATTTTTAAATGATCCAAAACGATTTATTTCTCAAAATTATCCATTCTAAAAATTTTGAGTTTATTGCAATAGCTTTAGTTTTTAAAAATTCGCTAATCAAGACTCAATTTTGGTGAAATTTAGGCAAAACAGGCTTCGTTTTTCTGAAACATCGACTTCTGACAGTGTAGTTTCCTGAATAGATATAATGAAGATAGTTAGATATAATAAACCATTTTTACAGATACCATGACAGGTATCTCTCTACAATAAACTCTTTATCATGTTGTTGTTTATTGAATGTAGGAAACCAGCAACTTGATCGTAATGTTAATGTTTCACATCAAATGATCAATACGATCATTTTTGTTCTTATTATTGAGCTAAAAGCGTCGACTCTAGGGGTCGTGAGGGAGGTATACTGCCCACCCTACTTGGTCTTTGTTTTTGATATCATCCGGGTTCTATCAATTTATATAAACATAGAATATCTTGAATCAAAGCTTGGGATTGTTTGAATAGAATAAGGTTTGAGTGTAGAATAAATAAGTCACTTGACAGCACAGTTAAGAAATGGTAAGTATTCCTTGAAAACTGCTGACGTTAGGGAGGCATTGAATCGATAAGGTGGTATTACTTATTCTTTGAATACAGAACAATCACTTACCTACTGTTATCAACTCAGCAGTATTTCGATGAGGTAAACGAGACGAAAATAACGAAATGAAGTTGGAGAGGTTGTTTGTACTTTGTTATTTGTTTGCCGTAGCGTTAGATTCAAAGCCCGCCGGAGTGACTGAGCCGCGGGCAGCAAGGCTGATGTTTTCTACTGCTCGCTGCTTCCCCCTTCTCCCTCAATAACAGCTGATCGGCTGGGCGCATGTGCTTGGCTCGGGGGAGACGGTTCGCGACACCTGACAACCTTGGGGGTCACCTGTCACCTTACTTGCTGTCAAACGAAGGTACCTAGTTGTGTTTACCTGTCGATATGTCACGACCAATTGTCTAAAATCTGAGTGTCAGGGGTTGAAGATTATCAATCGATTACTAGGAACCTACAGATCCACTTGATAAAACGAACATTGTTTGTCAGCAGGGTGTTCAAATTGTGCGGGCTAAAACTTCAAGGATCTTAACCCATTTGCGCCCACGGGTATCAAACGGCACCCAGGTATTGTGTCCGTTCAAATATCCCGGGGAATTCGTGGGTCTGTCCAATCTTGTTAAATCCTGCAGAACAGAGATGGGCGAATTCTTATTCATAAATACGATTATGAATATCATATGAAGATCATATCTGCGATTTTATGATTATGAATACAAATACAATCGTATTCACACTTTGAATACGATTTTCCCCCGTATTCGTATTTTGAATACGATTTTATAATTTTTTCTATGATTTCCCTAAAAACTGATTTTTTTAAACGATATAAGAATATGTGAGCGTTTCGAATTTTGATTGATTATTTTGACAATTTTAGGTCATAAATATGTCGAGAGTTCGGGAGAAAATCATTTAAAAGATTTTGACATTTTCATGTTTTTTTTTCAGTTTATGTGCCAAAGCAAAGACATGAAAATGTCAAAAGTATGATTTTCAGGGATAATCGTTTAAAAAATTAGATTTTTAGGGAAATCATAGAAAAAAATCGAAATACCGAGTTGGAAGTTAGTTACAGAATTATTGCTGATGAATTTATCATTATGGGTAGGACGAATTAATAGTTAAAGAGATTAATAGTTAATTAATAGTTAAAAATTAATAGTTAAAATATTAATGTTAAAAAATAAAATAGTTAAAATAAAATGTTAAAAAATTAATAGTTAATTAATAGTTAAAAATTAATAGTTAAAGAGATTAAATGGTTAGAATCATTAAGAAATGCTTGCACACGAGTCTGCAACACATTGGGACATTTTCATGTCAACCACTACACAACAAGGTAGTGAAGTAAGAAAACAGTTGATTGTTCTCTACGCAACACAGTGAGTCTATTTTGTTTATTGGTCGCGTGAGCAAGTTTTTTCGTGACGATTTTTCAGTTTATGTGCCAAAGCAAAGACATGAAAATGTCAAAAATCATAAAATCGTATTCAAAATACAAATACGGGGGAAAATCGTATTCAAAGTGTGAATACAACTGTATTTGTATTCATATTCATATCATAAAATCATAAAATTCATAAAAATCATAAAATCGTACTCAAAATACAAATACGGGGGAAAATCGTATTCAAGGTGTGAATACAATTATTGTATTCGTATTCATATTCATATTCATACCTGTATTCGTATTCACAATCATAAAATCGCAGATATGATTTGTATTCATAATCGTATTTATGAATAAGAATTTACCCATCTCTGCTGCAGAATAATATTATGTTCCTATACTCTTGCCTTTATTTAAAGAGCTCTGGGATTTTTGAAGGCCCCGAAGGTTTGGCATCGCTGCAAGAATCCGAGCCCCAGCGGAAGGTCTAGGTATACCTGCGCGACCCCTCCGCCCATGAACCCCCCCAACAGTTTACCCTCTTCTGCAAATGCACACTTGATTCACAAATTATTTCGATCATCCCATCACCAAAATCGTGATCAGCGAGAAAAATTGAACATATCGAGTATAAACTCGAGGCAGGTACGATTAAAAAAGAGTGATGAGGAACATTCAAGTAAATTGTCTTACAGCAGAGATTTTTAACCTACCTATATCTTGATTCCAGGTATTTCCCAAATATAAGTTATACATTTAATAATAATTTTTTCTGAGCTTTGTTTACCGTATTATTGTTACAGGAAGAGGGATGATGGGTTTTGACCGCGAAGGGTTGTGACCGCCAAGGGTTGAGACCCCAAGGTGAGCACCTTGCAATGTTGCCACCTCTTGGCAGGGAAGGGGTTTTGAAACCCGAGGTCCAGAGCTCTTTAAATAAAGGCAAGAGTATAGGATCTGTGCAGTTCCACCAGAAGGGGGATTTCAGATTTCTTCAGACTTCCGTTGAGGTGATTCAAAATGGATGACCTTTTTGATCTGGACTCTCTTCAACTTTTGTTTGCGTAAGCACTACATTTTTTACTTCATAAAAATGATTGTGCTTGAAATTCAAAGTTGAATAGTTGTATCATAGACTTATGCAGTAAAATGTTATTTTACCCGTTTTCATCCCTGGAACATTGCTGATACTTTATAAGGTGCCATACGGCACCCTTGGGCGCTAAGGGGAACTGCGTTTTTAAATACGATTTTTCCAGCAATATTACTTTTAACCCTAGAACGGAAACAATGAGTAAATCTTACTCCTCAACACCATCAGTAGGTAACACTGACAGAATTTAGGTAGGTGGCGCCCCCTGGCTCCTGCTATGCTTCCTTCAAGGTTTCTAGTCAGCTGTGATAGTGCACCCAGGAAGGCCAGGTGCTCCCCCTTTGTGAGGCTCAACCCTTCTCAAAGGTAGGTGAGTAAAAATTACTCAACATTTCCAATACTGTAGGTCCAGAGGGGTAAATATTACTCCTAATTTCCATTAGAAGGCCCACCAAGGGAGTCATTTTTACGTAATTTTTAGTTATTCACCTATGGGAAGTTCGTTTTATTATTTTTTCTTTGTATTCAAACTTGGCTGTGTTTAGGTACTTTTTGGCTTTGAGAGTGATCATGTTTTGCATTTTCCCCGATATTTGAGTTTTTCCCTAGTTCACTTCTTTTTACTTACTACTGTGATAAAGGACTAAAATCTATTTCAGTAATTGGAAATAAGACTGAATTGCCAATGTTTGTGATGGTAAGTGACAGCATTCTGAAGAAGGGACCTACCTGTTTTTATTATTATTATTATTTTTTTTTTCTTCAATGGGTTACTGTTCTCTGATGAGAGAAGTGGAAGCTATTTATTTCATTATTTTGCTATAAGAACGTCCCAACGTGTCCCAACGTGTTATTTAGGTACCTACCAACCTGCTTAGAAAACAGCAGACACCTACCTAGTCTGAGAAATAGATAGATACCTCCAAGTTTTTTTTAACCAATTTTCCTATGATTTGACACTCGAATGTTTGTTCATTCATATTTTTCAATACAGAATGAGTTGCTCACATTGTTTATAAATGTTATTCGCCTAAATCCATAACCATTCAAAGAAAAAATGCGAGGAAAAAAGAGGTTTCCTACGTGGGAGTAAAAATTACTCAATGTTTCCATTGAAAGCCTTGAGAGGCATGTTTCCATGCTAGGGTTAAAGCTCGGAACTGCATGCAGCAACGTTTGTATATTATTCAAAATATATGTTATTAATTGTTATTTTCCATAGTTTTCAGACCGGAGAGGGAGACATTGATTGACAAGAGGCTTTATAACTTCTCACGGATAATATTACTGGGTGAGAAGGAACGTATCTTGTGGTCGTCCATACTCAATCTCCGTGTACAACTAGGGGATGGGGGGAATGGATTTCTTCGATTTGAACATAAATGCGTACAGAATCGGGTTGAGAAGCAAAAATTTCTGGTGGCCGATCTTTAGATACTTGGACTATGGATGCTGGTGTCCCAAAAGCATGGATTCTCTGTCGGAAGTAACCACCCATAATACGCTATTATCTTATTCCATAGTAACGAGGTACGACAATAGCAGACACTCATATAGCAGCAAAGACAAGCGCAAGTCGAGGGCAGAGTGGGAAGAGGATTTCCCACTGAATTAATTGTTCTGAGAAGTATGAAGCACAGTGGGAAGAATGCTTCCCAACTCTTTTTCCCATCTCTTCACTTCTTTTTTCGTAAAACTAACTATAGGTATAATACAACTAAAACTGATATTTTTAGGTACAGAAATAGTGAATAATCAAAGTTAAAAAGGTTTCAGTTAGTTTTCTCATCATTTTTGCCGCAAACTGGGGTTTTCGAGGTATATTCAGCAGGTAATGGCCTCGTTTCAGCACACTACAACGATTTCGACTCGAAAAAATCAGGTTATCAACACCTAATCACTTTAGTATGGTTGGTAACATTTTTCTAACACAAAGAAGGAATTTTTCCCCACTGTGCACGAAAGGGTTAAGAATTTCATGCAATCGAGTAGCGACTGCGCGCAACCTGGAGTGATTATCATCAAACATGAATTTCTGACGACACGTTGATACATGATCGATAATTACACATTGCTTATTGATTGATTACGCTTCCACCACAAGCCGCGGTTTATGCGATCGTCAAAATGATCAGGAATCAGTTGTTGTTTCTTATGTGAATCAATTCGGAAAATTTTCAACATAACCCTGGAAAATTATGATTCTTATCAGGAATAAATTCACTAACTAATCGTATTTAGGTATCACGGAGGTGATACTCTCGAAATATCGTCACCTGAAAGCGCAAAGAGCCAATTTGATTCTGAAATACCTACCTACCATTGTAAAATTCCAACTCTTGATTCATTCTCGTTTGATTCATAAACTCCAATAATAAATCTGCCTCCAAAATAACACATTTAGATCAGCTGTTCAAAATTACGACGTTCGAACTTTTTTAATAAATCTTTTTTCGTGACGATTCTGATTGAAAACTCGGCGCTTTGCGCCTCGGCGGGGGGCTCCGCCCCCCTGCACCCCCCGGTTTATTTCTTTTTCCATACTCTGTATGAAATCATAGGAACACAGAATGTGTTTTTGCGATACTAGTCATCCGTTAAATAAAAAACAACAATAATAAATGTGGAGTTGACATTAACATGACAACCAATAAACATATCACCAGATGTTTTTTCTGTCGCTTTTTCGTGACGATTTTTTTTCGGTAGGTCATCGCAAAAACACATTCTGTGTTAAAACTTGGACTTGTAATTTCTTAGATTACCATTTCTATAGTTATCTTAATCGACAACATTTTTTGGTCCTTTTGTGAACTAGTGATCATAAAACTACAGTCCACACGTAGGTCCCTTAGTTATGAGCGGAATGCGGCTAAGGAATGAGAAGATTTTGCCCAGTCGCAATCGGAATGTCGGTGCTGGAGAAGATGATGCTTTGGATGCTCGATCGCAGTCCACCTCCAGTTCCCGGTCATCACGACGCACGATCATCAGGAAGATAGAAGAAATGATGCCCAGTTATTTTGGAGGCAGATTTATTATTGGAGTTTATGAATCAAACGAGAACAGCTGTTGTGAAACTGGAGTCTATGTCATGATTCTTTATTCATTGCTAAGGTAAATGTAATTGGAAATGAATCCAGACAAGTGATTGAGGAGAGGCTAGCCCCCAGAAAGTGTTGTCGGGTTTCAGCGCTACCTACCGCCACTTCAGCGAACTACCATCCTTATCAGCTCAATGTGAGCGTGGTCAAGAAGCAGTTCTGAAAAGTAGGCTTACCTCGGTTTTACCGCTCATTTCTAAGTTTGGCGGCTCTACTTGTTATTGTATTGAAAAGGAACTTGTTATTGCATTTTTGTGTTTTGGAGTGACGAATCAAGCAGAATGTATTATTATAATGGAGATAACTGCAAGTTTATAACCTTGGGATAACTGCAAGTTAGAGGAGCGACGGTAATGCGGTCGCGAGCGTGATCACCTGATAAGATATCAGAAATGGTAGTTCGTTGAAGTGGCGGTAGGTAGCGCTGAAACCCAACAACACTTTCTGGGGGCTAGACTCTCCTAAGTGAGGATTGGCCCTTTGTGTTCGTCAAAATTGCAAGATGATCACCGATATTTCAGTAGGTTGTTGATGTCGTTATACATGATTTTCCGTCTCGTAAAAATCATGCAAGAGAGTTCAAATTTGCCATCTAACAGTAGATTGGCCCTTGAGAACATGACAGCTCAAGCTGATTGGCCTTATGCACTTGAACCTTTCAGTTAGCCCCTACCTTTGCGCTCTCAGGTGTCGAATATACCAGCTCCTTCAAATTATCGGTGTAAAAATGAGCTTGAATACACAATTCATTGAAAAGAGCGTTGCATTAAATGCAACGTTGGGTTTATAATTCATTCTCCGGAAGTGGAATTTTGAGCCTGAGATGGTTCATCAATTTTTGATTCGCATGGACAAAACTTTCAGTATACCTGAATACTGGAAAAGAAGACATTTTTCGACCCTTTAGATAGATCGAATGACTGACTTACAGGTGACCTGGGATACGGAGCTTCGATGACAAGAACCAATTCATGTGATAGGCAACATTAATATGGGTGATTCTCACAGAAAGCTCAAGCCTAGTGTATCTCGAGGTTTTCTCCATACAAATTAGTCCTATGGTTGCTTTTTTCTTTCCCCTTGTGTTCATCTCACCACTCCCTGCGCTTGTCGCTGAGAAAAACTATTTATTTTTGCGGTATGGATGCATTTTTTTGGGACTTGAAAGACTCAATTCTCATTACCACCGCCTGTAACTATTTTGTTTTACTGATGAAAGTTCTCTCCCAAGCCTTGGGCAATGTCCTTATGTTGAAAAGATTCAGTGAAATTGGAAGCCTACAAATCTCCACAGAAACAGCTTTTTTTCTATTTTTAAGTTTACTTGGGGGTTCAACAAGTGATAATGAACTGTGTATCTGAAAAAAATCTCATTACCGCACAAGAGTCAAGATTTTCCCTCCCATAGCGACCAACAGGGCATTTTGGCAAACTTTCGACGAGAATCGTAGTGGCAATACTGCAGAGCGCCAGGGAACTCGCCACCGCCATTTAGGGGGGCCCCGCCAAGCAGGAGCGGTTGTTTAAGGTCACGTGTCAGGTGCGTACATTTATTGTTATCATTACCACAGTTCAATGATTCTCTTTCAATGTTGGTGACTAATTTTTTTAGATCCCATTTTTTTTGTAGCCCACTAATTGCCTTCTCAAACGGCGTAGAATGAGGAATATGGTATGTACAGAACGATAATGGCAAGCTCTCAAATTTGGAATTCTCATTACCACACATCAAACCATCTCATTACCACTAACTTAATGAAGTTCGGTGGTAATGATAATAGGCGTGTGGTAACGAGAAATTGTTGTTAGTTGAGTATTTTAAAGATGAAGTATAAATATTATTTTCTACGTTAGGTATCAATTGACAATTTTTAAAAATAAAACGATTTTAGGTTTTCGAATTCTGATATTATTATCTCCATATTGCCCTAAGCCCTTAGAATGACACTCACAGATGACTCGCCCTACATTTTACGCAGCTGAAAAGTTGTGCGAACAAAAAAGGGAGGCTGATCGACGAAAAGAGAGTATGGTCGAGAGTTTCTTAAAAAATATTTGCCTACTTACTATCCAGTTGATGAAACAAATCTGTGATGTAATTAGGTTAATTATGTGACGAATATTAACAAAATTGTCAAGTTAAATAATATAAAGAGTTGAAGATTGATATAATATATAATATATTATAATATGTTATGTGTTATATGTTATGTTATATATGTTATGTTATATTATGTGATTGATATAATATATTATATTATGTTGTAGACTGATAAAGAGTTTTTTGAATGTCATTTAACTGAGTGTTTTTTTTTTTTACAGTTCTTTACCTACTTGGAATACATTGATACTACTGTGATTTTCATTGATTTCAGTTTATTTATTCCCTCCCTATCAATCCATAGAAAAGAGAAATGGAGATTTTTCAATATAATCATCTTATCCAACCAACTGGACAAGCTAATTGCTTGAAAGGTAGAAACGGAATTGTGAAACTAATACGATATTCTAAATACCAACTGCGCTTCTCATTACCATCACTTAAAAAAAATTAGTTCTCATTACCGCCGCACTATGAATTTTCAAAATTGAAATTTGAGACTAAAAACTGTGAATTCAGCTCTATCTTGCATTACAAATTCTTCTTTATGTTCCCAGGATACTTCATGAATTTCTTTAAACAGAATTGTGAAACTGATACGATATTCTCAATACCAACGACTTAAAAAAAATCAAGTTCTCATTACCGCCGCACTATAAATTTTCAAAATTGAAATTTGAGACTATTAACTGTGAATTGAGCTCTGTCTTGCATTACAAATTCTTCTTTATGTTCCCAGGAAACTTCATGAATTTTTTTGAATTTTTTGGTAAAGGTTCACTTACTCAAAGTTTGAGCATGGAAGATTGAGCTTTTTCTGAGAATTACCCATATTAACTACAAGCAAGTAGGTTTCATCAATGTCAATAAAATCAAGTTTTTGATAGTAAACATACCCATCGCATGTCTTGATATTTTCGATGAATTTCTTCTCAGAAATTGTGATGATAGGTTTCGACTTGGCTGGTTTTGAAGTAGCATAACTCGAAGTTGAAGGTCGGTCAGCAAATTTTGAAAGCCAATGACTGGAGTTTTATTTTTTTTAGTAAACGAACTCGGCATTGTTGAACACTATGGCTCTGAACACAAAGGGCCGAATACCAAATCCGAAAGAAATAACACGGCAAACGCGCTGAAAAATGCGGTAATTCACGGAAAACGCCGGGAAACCAACACTAAACTGAAACCTACCGTTTTGTTACACTTGTTTCGATACAATATTTAAAAATCGATACCAAAATCGTAATGCGGAACCAATCAAAATTCGAGAAACCTGAATTGAGAATCGATGGTTTCAGCTACAATCGCCATTGTTGCTACCGCTCTACTTCAAATCGCTCTCCCGAAAAGTTCTCTTTTTCAACATAAATGTACCTTTTTCTCAGGAACTACTGATCCTATTCTCTCTTTTTCAGTAGAAACAAATCACCTTGACGAAGGCTGTATTGAATCCTTTTACGAATTTTCCAATTTTAACTGTTTCAAAGAGAGTAAGGAAGATAGAAAACAATTTATTATATATTATTACTACAATTTATTATTATATTTATTTATTATTTATAGTAAGTAAAGCAAAACTAAAATAAAACGATAAGCTGAAAAGGATTGAATACTTACCTACTAAGTACACAAAAGATTAAAATATATCCCACAAAATAAAAAGAAGTTACAGGAGTCGGTTAAGGACCTATCTGTACATCTGTAAAATAATTTCTTGTTGATTAAAACGTCATACTGTACTTAAAAATTAATGAAAATCGGCTGAAATGTTGCCAAACTGATGGAGACTTGCACTAAGATTTGCTACTGGAGAATTTTATACTACCTACTTTGTACTACAAAGTAGGTAGTATACAAAGTTTCTTTTGTAGTAGTTTCTTTTGTAGTTGTCTTTTGTAGTTTCTTTGTAGGGTTTTGTACTACAAAGTTTGTAGTAGCTTTTTTTGCTCCATAAAAGATACGGTTTTTTTTTACGGAAGTGGGGAAACTTTTTAAGAGCGAAGGGGAAGTCACCCCAACAGTGTAGGACTCCCCATGAATTGGGACTACCAACTAAAACCCTACTGTTCGACGGTGGTACTGATGAACATAATATATAAATTCTATTGATTACGGTTCTCAATATTAATCTAAAAATATCTGGCGGAGGAGAAAATATCAGAGATGATAATTATGAAGGTAATAAAATAATGTCTGTAATAAGACAGATGTGAAGATAGATGTAGAAAAAAATATTCTCCCCGGCGGGGAATCGAACCCCGGTCTCCCGCGTGACAGGCGGGGATACTGACCACTATACTACCGAGGACTACATTTCGACTACAACTAAAACCTTCTGATTCGGTAGGAATCTAGCTATGGTTTATCACGCTCTCTACAGGGATCTGAGGAACATGATAGTTGATCATAAAAACCGCTAGATAGCACAACAGTGGCAAAACCAGCGTTTTCCTTATCAATATTGATATCGTTTATCAGTGTTTTTTGTTTTCGTCCTTTTTCGTCCGTTTTGTTTCGTCCTTTTGTTTGCACCTGCAGTTTGTTGTGATTACGCTCTGAAAAGACTGAGTATTGAAAAGTGTGTATTTTTCGAATCTTTTTGTGGCTTCTCTGTCTCCTTGCTTTTATGTGCTGTCGCTTTAACCTGGAAGAGTCATTTTTGCATAAATGTGCTCGACGTATGAATGTTTAATGTAAAGTCGTTAATCGTTAGTGGTTGTTCGAATCTCTGAACAGAGTCAATTTGTCAATGATGAAGTTCATACTTCGACATGTAACAATATTGTCAATGAAAGTCTGCTTTAAAACAACTTGCTTCATTGACCCAAAATCACAGAATCCCAGGCTCGAAACACATTATTTACAGAATGATTCTGTTTTCTGATTATATTATATTTTCCTTTTGGGTCTCTTAAAGGATGGTTATAGACGTTGGGTCAGAATTTAAAAGAACACAGCTTGTGTTGTGCTTTCTGAGCGATATAAAGATGCTTCCTTGGGGAGGATCGTGCAAAACTTCTGATCCAACTTTTCCTTCACCTTGCTACTAACTGATCCGAAAAGTTTTCTGTCTAGCTATCTCTACCTGAATTCTACCATTGTGGGACATGGCGAGCGAATTGACAATAGTCACCATCATTGAGAGCAGTTCGGGGAAAGTGTTGAAACTTCAAGGGAAATGGATTGGCAACGACGTTCAAATCCTGATCAACGACGGCGCATCATCGTGGACCGGCAAGTTCAGTCTGGACGAAGTCGACGACGAAACTCTATCTGAACTTCAGCTTGAGAGAGATCAGTATTTAGAGAGGATGAAATCCGCTTTGGGTACAACAACAGTAAACTCCAAGTACAAGTAAGTAGGTACTTAGGTTCATATATTTATTTATTATGTATTTTACGAGCTGCGCTCAATTACATTATAACCCTTAATTTCCCACTTGTTTAATAAATTTATGTTTTTTAAAATGCTTCTATTAAATTCAGAGTTATTTTGACAGATCTATACAATGTTTGAGCAGAAGGTTACTCTTAGGCCCTTTTAAAGTCTGTCGCCTCAAGAGTGATGTAAAAACATGGAAAACCAAGGGCCACACCAGCCTATCTGCGTCAGCAGAATCTGTCTATAAACCCAATTTTTTTTGGAGTAGAAGAAGGAAACTTGAAAAAATCCTTTGGTGGGGTATTGTCGTATGTTATTTCTCATCAAGTACAGAACCAAGGATAAGGTAAAGAAGGTTCATTCATAGAGGGATATGTGCTGTCATCTCTAGACATCTCTGATGAGAAACCGAACTAATAGCCTTCAAGGTACTTCGAAAGCCCAATTACCTAGTCTGTCAACTCGAGAAATAATTAGTTTTTGCTTTGGGGTTTATGTTTTTTTCTTATAAAATCGATAAATGGAGTATCTAGATATCAGTTTTGGCTTAAAAGTTGATAAACTGTTGCAGGTGAAAATTGGACTTCCAAAAAGATACCTCAGGATATTTAGGGTTAATGTAATCATTCTACAAGATGACGGTTCTTCAGCTGGAATGGGGTATTTCAGTAAATTTTTTTTATTTTTTTTTCAAAAGAGTAAGGCTCAGGAATTACGGTAATCGGGTCTGTTTGTTGAGAAAATGTTTTTAAAAAATCAGAGAAGCTAAGGAAAGTTGAAGATTTGAATGGTGTGACGTAGCTAGCCAACTGTCTTTGAAAAAAGTATCCATGCACAGAAACCCTTGGAGGACGTCTTGGATACTACAAAATGTTACTCACACACGCGCGCGGCGTAGTCCTTGCCTAGTGTGTGTGCATTTATAGCAGCCCGCCTTTTTCAAACGTGTAATCTCTTTAATTAATTTTTCTACCACATGTTATAGTATCATTGGCCTTAAAGTTGTAGTATATAGGTTTTCAAGGGTGCTGAATCCAAATTTTAGGTCAAAAACCCGATTTTCCGACCCACCGAAATACCCCATTATTGCGAGAGGGATATCCAGAAAATAAGGTCACTCTCCTGGAGGGTGCAGGGATTTGTTTTTGTCAAGGTTGGTTGGAGGATTCCTAAACAGTCAAATTAAGACCAGGCCTGGGTAAGTCCATTGCAGTGTCATCACAGCAGCCATTTCCGACAACCTCTCAAGGACCTGTTTGCTTCATGCATTGAAGGATTCGGTCAGTCTTCAAGTTCCTCACTGCGTCATGAATCTGCCTCCAAAATCCATCGTTTAATGCAAGCTCTGTTCTGGTTGAGCTGTTTGTTTTGGAACTGCAAGGGAAGCACAGTTCTGGGTGTCTTGAGTAGAATGATTCAAAGGTGTATCAACGACCTGTCATTTGAAGTCTGAGAAGAGCCTTCAGTGAGATTTTGTTCTGTGGAGGTGAAGCTAGTTGTGGCGCCTTATGGCACACCCACAGTACTCAAACATCCCTCCCCTTTGTTTCTGAAGTCTTTCGTATCGTCTTGAGTAATTAATAACGTGAATCTTTTTTGCAGGTACACCTTTGAGGATGATTCCTTGACGTGGGCCAAAATTGTCACTCCGGATTTCCATGTGCTCCATGGTCGAATCAGCTTAATACCTGTTGCTGCCTCCAGCCATGGCGAACTGGTCCGTTCCCTCCTCGACTCCTACGGCTCAGTCCTGGAAGAACTTTCAGAAAGCGTAGCAAGGTATGTATCGGAATAATATTTCTGATGTTAATACTGCCATTCCTTGAATATTTGCTGTCGAGCCACACAACTAAGATAGATCAACTCCTTCAACGATGTTTCATTGACCAACCTATTGTATTTCCCACGAATCAGGAATAGAGCCCTATCCACATTTACGTTTTGGAATTTGATCGATCACAGAGTGGTTGCTCACCCCAAGCTCGTTGAAGATGCAGATTGAACTTTGCAATTTGTTGGCTCATGTTTGTGTTCTAGTTTTGTGACTTAACTAGGCAGATATATGTTTTCCCGTTACTGCAACTTCTTGCTACATATGCGCATTAGGGGGGGGGGGAATAAAACATGGCAGTGAGCACTTTGTCACTCCCGCCAACACAGCCTTCAAGTGTCTCTTTCCTCATCCACAGGAGGCGCTAGGGAAGTCCCCCTCCCACTCCCCATCGCCAAAACAGGCTCTCCTCCATTTCCCCGGGTAAAAGCAGTTGATTCTGTCATTTCCCATCCCTGCCATTATTTTCCTTTAAAGAACTATTCTTCAACTCTACCCCTTTCCAATTGGCATTTTGCCACGTTGAGGATAATTTACCCCCCCCCCCCCCCTCCTCTTCAGCATTGGTCACACCAAGTAGTAACATGCAGGAATAGTTATTTTCTTGATCCAAACCTTCCTAGTGTGCCAATACTCGTCTAGTTATTTTTTATACTTACCTGGATTCTCGAATAGTTACTATTGATACAAAAGTCATTAAGCCTTCAGTTACTCATCACCAATACGAGAGAGTCGATAGAGACACAACCTGATTTTCTATATTACGTAGTTAGTCATTAGAGAGTTTTCGCCACGTCAGGCGCGACGACTTGAGATCGTGACGACTCGAGACAGATGGGGCTAGCAGACGCAGATGCTAACTTTTTTTGGTGGATTTCGAGTCGTCACAAAACAAGGTGCAGACTCTGAAAGTCACGCTAAATAGCTACCAACCTGTGAAGTCACTTGAAAATGGGCGATAGCGAACAGCTGATACAGACTCTGGGGGTCTCAAAATGAGTTTTTCAGAATGAAATTTGGAATATTCGGCGATTCGCCGTATTTAACAAATCTATTACTACTTGGATACTTATTTACATCCTTTTCTGACCCAACATTTCGATTAAAAAAAAAAAACCCTGCCCTACTAATGATTTTGATCGTATTCACCTAGTTTAAATGGGTACCTATGGTTACCTATGTAGTGAACACCACAAACCTACGATTTCTGGAGTTTGTACTGCATTTTTCTGGGTCTCAAATACCAAATACTTAACTACAGATTTTGCAGGAGCTACCTATCCACTGGTTCCTTGTTTGTCTAACCACACGACCGTAGCATAAATATCTCTAGATAAGCCGGCATTTGGCAGCGTCCAAGTCGTCATGCACGCGCAGTCACCATTTTCAGACGGTTGCATGGATATTACACGTGGACGGTCGTCACAAAAGACGTGGCGAAAACTCTCTATTAACTTTGATACCCACTTTGAAGTCAGCTGCTTTCCTCATTTTGTTCTGTTGCCTTTCAAGTAACCATATTTAGATATACCTTCCAATAGTCTTATATTTTGTTGCCCATAGGTTTATTTTTTTTGTTGTTGTGTTCAAAACGTCATAGCATAAGTATTTTTCATTTATTTACTGTAGGGATAGGTAATCTTCCTTTTTTTGGTCTTGTTTCATGTTTTGAATGTGAAGCCAATTATGATGGGAAATTAGTCTCACATTTTTTAAATTTTTTGTCAGAAGAGGGTTCACTGATAAGGAAGAAAACCAAAGTGCGCTGCTCGAAAAAGCATCCAAAAAATTTAGAGAATTTAAGGAAGATGAAATTTTTTAACACTTTGGACGCTGATCGCGTCTATGTCACGCAAATCCCGGGGTCCCTGTGGCTGGCCTCGTCTTTGTCACGCAAACACCTCTCGCAAAAGGTTCGAGAATATCTGCTCCTATTCTTTTGTTCTCGGTTACCGCTATTTTCTATCTGTTTTTTGTGATAGATGAACTATTTATGAGACGAACGGTTCAATCCGGAGCTGAATCGGTCGATGTTGAAGGTCTTGAGCAGTCATCAAAGTGACACCTTATCATTGCGCGCTTCATGAAAAAAATGTCTCCGCCACAGTGGACCAACGCGTTTTTCCCCCGCATTCAAGGTGTTAAATGAAGCGGCAATCTTTATGGAGGCAGCCATGGTGCATCGTATATGCCTTCCTAACCAATCTGTTTCCATTCATAGAATGTGTATCAGAAAGAGTCGCTTCATAGGGGGATCTGGGCCGCTTACTACTGTAGTGCTACCTCTGGAGGCATAAATGAAACTATTAGCTTACGTGGTCAAACACAGAAGTGCACAAAGTGGGGAGAGAAGAGCGCAGACACAAAAGTGACCAAAAGAAGCAATTTTACTCACTCTTTTTTACAATAAAAGTCTACTTATTTGTTTATCAAGCATTATTAGTCCTGATCCTTCTCTTGTCGCTGCTTATGAGATAATTTTTTTAGAAAGTCGTGCCATCGTTCGCATTAACTTGAAATGTTGGACACAGGGGCGCCTACAACTCTACCTGTTGACGTTCTCTGATACTATTTGCTTAGATACTTCTTTTACGCTTCACCAGAGCACAGCAGTGTGAATTCAGTTAGTTTTCGCGTCGTTAACCCTGACATGGTGATGAAGCCAGTGGCCCTAAGCCTCCCTCGATCTTCGCGGTGTTTTTTGATAGAGACTTCACTAGTTTAGGCATTTTCTTCTACAGTAATTTTTTTTTCCTTGGGTATTCCTGGTGTTGAACGTTATTCTAGGGCCCTATTGTAGGATTCGACTTGAAATTCCAGAATCTAAAATTGAGGCAAATTCCCCTTTGCCTTGAAACTCCAGTTTGCTTTCTCAGTATCCTGTCTTCCCGGGGTCCTTGAGATAGTTGTGCTACATAGGTGTGAATTCGTAGGGAAGAGGCTTTCACTTGGAAGTGCTCATAAACATTATAATTTTGTTCTCATTCTTTTTTTGCTTGAATAACACAACTGTTGATCTACTTTTCAGGTATAATCGCTTGGAACGGGAATACCAAGAAATCAACTCCGCCTTCGAGGACTGCTGTCGAATCAAGACAGAAATGGAGAGCACTCTGTACGCCAAATTCGCCATGATTCTCAACGAAAAGAAAGAATACGTGCGCAGAGTCACTGGCAAGCAGCCCACGGAAAACTTCGGACCTCCCCTGTCCTCCGAATCGAAAACCGAGACGTCCAGAGATGCTACGACCGTTTCGTGGAGAGATTTTTCCAAAGTAGTCAAAAGAGACATTACAGACCCTGGAGAGCGACCATCCAAAAAACCTATGCTCGAACCCCTGGCAAGTTGTTCCAGAGATGAAACTATGGAGTTGTAACCCCTGCTTATCCTTAAGTTAATATCACTATACCTTGGTACCTACCAAGTTTTAGCTCCATTGCATCTCAACCCACTGGAGACATTCGATTTCCTATACTTGTAGATGGATATTATTAGTTTGTATTTTTTTATGCGGTGATTACTGTTCCATTGATTCTAAAGAGCACCCACTTTTGAGTGAAATGCAATTTTAAAGACATACATAAGTATAACTAAATTCCATCAATCAGCGGCTGATCTTATTCTTATCGATTGTCGTAGAGCTTAACAATAATAATTATTAACAGCTGTGTAATAACTTGCTGCGTTTTTTTAAGTTACTCAAGTTAAAATGTATTTTTAATTACTTGAAACTAGATGTTTTTGAGCATTGCCTACATTTTAGACTAGGTGAGCAAAACAGAAGACTGGAGATGGCAGAGATAATGGGAAGAAGTTGACTGTCAGGCCAGTACGTAGCGCTAGCGGTTGTACGTAACCAGCTCAAGGCCCACCTCTCCTGTGTTTATTATTGTAGGGGTACAGATATTACTCTAGAACGGTTCCAAAGGTTACAGGAACAAAGATGTAACTGTTCCAAATTACTGATACAGCCTACTGAGGCCAGTCAAATCCCACTCTCATGATCACAACCTGCAATTCAGAGGGAAAGAATTCAAACAAGTGTTGAAAAAGAGATAATCATTTAATAATAGTGAGCAAACATTTCAAGGAAATAATCATTATTTGTTGCAGTTTAACACTTTCAGCGTGGCAGCATACTCATCGAATAAGGCCTCTGTCGGGATTTTAATAATTTGAGGAGAGCGTCCTACCTTTGTGTTGCCATAACAATAAGGCCATCAGTGGCAAGAGCTGAGCCGCATGGCAACGCCCCTTGCTGAGAGTGTTAAGAACATAACATAAACAAGAATACCGGCAGTCCAGTAGATCCCTTCCTGGTCCAGAGCCATACCTTCTCAGTCCATGGCAATGGTAAGGGTGCTTCCTGGTCCATGGAACTGAAGTAGAGACATACTCCATGCTACTTGTCTCCACTTTAGTTCCATGTTAACCAGTCCAGAAGATCCCTTCCCAGTCCAGAGCCATCGACAAGGGCCCTTCCTGGTACATGGAACAGGACCAGTAAGTTTTTGCCACTGCATGGAACTGTTACAAGTTGATACTCGGTTCTGTGGAACTGAGCATTCAGTACTGCTGAACTCCTTATCAATATCGATGATTTACAACATGGCAGCGTTTTCTTATCTTATCATCTCTCTCATGTTCTCATAAAATGGCAGCAGAAACTCTGTTTGCAGAATGGCATCTAAAATTCCTTCAACTTTAATTTGATGCACCACATTAGTGATAGCTGTACCTACTTATGATAATGTGTAGAATTATTCGATTGGATTATTGACATAGGTGCGTTTACTAGTCAGTGATTGATAGATGAACGATTGTAGCGTTGTATTTATTTCGTCCTTGTCTCTTAGGCCCAGCAGGCTTCAGACTCATTCCAACCTTCAACAAATCAGTGTGAAATTATCTAGTGCCTTCATCGTTGCCTTAAGTTGCTGAATGGTTGGCCTTAATTGTTTGTAGTTTTTGTTACTGAATAAAAATTATGAATTCGCGTTTAAAATTCGTTTTTAATGTTTGACATCCTTATTGCAGATGCAACTCCTGAGGGCTTCCTAAGTGAGACGAAACCTTAACTCTAAAGGTTAAATCTAAAGGTTAAAGAGTTTTACTTCTAGTTCAAGGACTTCAGCTTTTTAGCTGATAATGTGATGATTGTTGAAGATTTCCTTGCCTACCTGTCGAAAGAGACAACCATGAGTGAAGCTTCCTCTCCTCATTCCATGCTTTGGTATTTTACACCTATAATGGTGCTCGTCCACGAGGTACTTTGACAGTTCAAAGGTTTTGGGGAAAAGTAGGAAGTCTAATTTGAAATATAATGTATTCCGAAAATCACAATGGGGTATTTCAGTCAATTTTTTAAATTTTTTTTTCAAAAGAGTAGTAAGGCTCAGGAATAACGGTAATCGGGTCTGTTCGTCGAGAAAATGTTTTTAAAAAATCAGAGAAGCTAAGGAAAGTTGAAGATTTGAATGGTATGACGTAGCTAGCCAATCGTGACGTAGCTAGCCAACTGTCTTTGAAAAAAGTATCCATGCACAGAGACCCTTGGAGGACGTCTTGGATACTACAAAATATTACTCACAAACGCACGCGGCGTATTCCTTGCCTAGTGTGTGTGCATTTATAGCGGCCCGCCTTTTTCAAACGTGTGATCTCTTTAATTAATTTTTCTACCACATGTATAGTATCATTGGGCTTGAAGTTATAGTATATAGGTTTTCAAGGGTGCTGAATCCAAATTTGAGGTCAAAAACCTGAATTACCGACCCACCGAAATACCCCATTTTCATGCTAACAATTCCCCCCTAGTAAATATTGCTGTTGTGGTGTTTATGTTTTAAACTACTCCAAACTGGACTAAATCTAGACTCGAACCAGGACTCAAACTCCGACTCTAACTAGGACTAGAAATTGGACTCAACCCTGGACTAGAACTTGGACTCAAAACTGGACTCGATCCTTGATTCGAAACTGGACTCGAACCAGGATTTGCTTCTTAACTCGAAACTGGACTCGATCCTTGTCTTGATCCTGGACTCGAAACTAGACATGATCCTGGACTCGATCCTTGACTTGAAACTGGACTCGATCCTTGACTCGAAACTGGACTTGTTCCTGGACTCGATCCTTGACTCAGAACTAGACTCGATCCTGGACTCAATCCATGTCTCGAATTTGGACTTGATCCTTGACTCAAAACTGGACTCAATGGAGTTTTGAGTCCTCTATCCTGGCTCGAAACAGGAATCGATCCTTGGCTCGGACCTTGACTCAATGGTCTTGATCCTGGATTCTAAACTGGGTCAAAACTGGACTCGATCCTTGACTCAATCTTGGACTTGATCCTGGACTCAATAGGTACTGGCTCGAAACAGGCCTTGATCCTTGGCTCGATGCTGGACTCGAAATAGACCTGATCCCAGGCTTGATCCTGGACTACAAACTTGACTCGATCCTGGCTTGAAACTGGACTCCATCCTTGGCTCGATGCTGGACTCCATCCTTGGCTCGATGCTGGACTGGAAACTAGACTTGATCCTGGACTCGATCTTTGACTCATAACTGAACTCGACCCTTGATGACCTTTCTGAACAATTTTGGTTCCGTGTCTGTCTGTCATGAAATCCTTGCCACAGCCATAACTTCCACAATTCTCGTCCGATTTCGATGAACTTTCCAGGGATTGTGTGGGTTGGCGTGCAGATGGTCCCCTTTGAAAATCATCACCCCCGGACTGATAGTAGTCGCTGCGCATGCGCGAGCGTGAATTCCTGGTATCGGCTATAACTTCTACATTTTCCATCCTATTTCGACGAAATTTCTCAGGATTGTTCTGATTAGCGTGTAGATGGTCCCCTATGAGGGTAGTGAAAGGTACTTAGAGATTGATGTTTTGAGATTAACTACTACGCATCGGATCATCTATACAATCGCGTTATGGATACGAGGAAGCTATGTGCCACACCCGCTTGGCAGACTTTTCTATTGTTAAATACAGTTTTATAGTTGAGTCAGTTGCTAAAATTATTTGGGTGTGTATGCCCCTAGGTTAGTAGGAAGATAACGTTGTGCTGAAATTGCTTAGGAAAACGGGGGATAAAATTGTGCAATTTAAAGTTAGGTAAAAGGACAGTACTTATCTGTGTGAAGCAATGGTAGCGGCTGACGAAGTAGGCAAACGGCGTTGTATGAATTGAAATCGAGCAATTCCCTGAAGGGGCTTCACCATATTGCTCACAAGGAAAAGAAGAGGAAATGCAAGCGTCGTTGCACAATATAACTATAACTCATGCTGGTCCCGAAATTGGAAATAGATTACCTGTGAGAGGAGGCTCACAGTGTGTTTTAATCGTGTCAAACCTTCGAATTACAGTTTCAAATTTGGTTTTTCTATGAAAAGTATTCCGAGGCAACCTCGGATGGCTGAAATTGCATTAACGAAAAGAAGCTCGAAATCAGAGGACGCCTGTTGCTGTAGGACAGCAAATCACTCGTAGTGATTAGTAATTTCCACGCAGTTAACCTGTGCGTTTTATGAAACTTCCATTTCCTAGTCCTTCCAGGAAATCCCGTCTTCCGCCTCGCGGTAAAACTAGATTTTTTTTCCCCTTACGTTAACTCGAATTTCCTTTTGTGGAACGATTCAATACCGGGCCTCAGTAAAACATCCTCAAAGGAACTCCGCAAGATGCCGTTTCTTTCTTGGAGGGAACTATGTGGACTGAGAGGGAAAGTCGAGAGAAAAGACACAAAGGCCTTTTTTGGAGCGGTCACTTTCCTTCATCTCGCCGTGCATTCCTTCGGGAACGTCTTTAAAAAAAAGCTTCTACTTCGATTAAGTCCTGTGAGGCGAAGGTGATGAGTCGGCACTCACTCGGCGTTCACTCTTTCGTATTAACCAATTTTCAAAGTAAATGAAGCAATTGCAAGGGACTCAAAATTGTTAGCATTCTCCCACTCGAGTAGGATAAATCGAGTGGCCGCAAAACTCAGAGCGTCGATTCTACAAGTAAATTAAGTAACAAAATGTCTCTTAGCAATTTTGTTTTAACCCCTTTTTCAATTTTAAGATTTTTTTTATTTACTTAAGTCATTAAAATTACTTTAACTATACCTATACATGAAATTCCACTGCATTGCTCTGTAATAACCTAAAGTACCTAGTTTTAATGTGAGGTGGGTACTAATGTAATGGTGAATTTTCTTTGCACAGCGATGGCCGAGAGATTTGATTATTTTTGAAACCCACCGCTACAATGCCTCTGCGCTTATGACTAGGAGTATCCAAATTTCACTTACCGTGTTCTTTGCGAGTAGCGGAACGAGTCTGCAGATACGGCGATGGTTACGTTGAATAGGTATCCCTCTGGGATCACCGAAAAATGTTTTACCTTCGTCTAACTTAATTTTGGTTTATTATTTTCAATAATAAGCCTATGGAATCGAGCAAGAAAAAAAAAAATTTAACCCCCCCTCAAAATTTGATGTTTTACGTTTCAAGGTACGTAGAATCCGAAAATCGAATAAAAAAATTTCCGTCCGTCCGCCGTACGCGGCACTTTTCTTAGCAACACTGGACCGATTTGGTTCAAATTTGGTATATGGGCTCCATTTGGGGTCTAGTTGTGCCGCGAAGCTTTTGGTTGATGCAGGTCACTTCTAAGGGGTGAAAATTAAGGGTTGAAATTTTCAAGAGTGCCCTAGCTCGAAAACTCTCGAAATATAGGTATCGTTTTTCCACCAATTTTAAATAGTACAGAATTTTTAAAAAAATTTGAGACCACCCGGAGCTCTGTAGGACAAACCGTTC
This sequence comes from Apolygus lucorum, assembly GCA_009739505.2. NCBI lineage: Eukaryota > Metazoa > Arthropoda > Insecta > Hemiptera > Miridae > Apolygus > Apolygus lucorum. The sequence goes on from CM019170.2 coordinate 27,600,835, forward strand.
GGTCCCTACGAGTATTTGAAGGTTTTCCTTCGATAAAACAGAATCATGAGTGTGAATCGCAAAAGAGATCTAATCGCCGTTCAAATTTTATCTGACTAAAATGCGATCGCTGTTCATTTCTTCGATTTGTACACAGTTTTGCCTTCTGCGTAACCAGTAATCGAATTTCCATATGAAGCTTTCTATTTTTCGAATCGAGTGTGAAGCGTTTAGTTCTTTCTAATAAACTTGATTGTGAAGGTGTGAAGCCAGTATGGTGTGGTAGGTAGTACCTAGCTGGTAGGTAAAAAACGCTGCAAATCATTGCTCACTGATCAGATCACTGATCAGCTGAGTGAGCTCCGAAGCCATTTTCAATGCTATTGAATGGAAGTGCTCTTCCAGGCGTCTCCAGCATTCGAGGATATCTTCTTCACTCCTCTCATCACTGATCAGCTGAGTGAGCTCCAAAGCCATTTTCAATCCTATTGAATGGAGGTGCTCTTCCAGGCGTCTCCAGCATTCGAGGAGATCTTCTTCACTCCTCACATCACTGATCAGCTGAGTGAGCTCGAAAGCCATTTTCAATCCTATTGAATGGAAGTGCTCTTCCAGGCGTCTCCAGCATTCGAGGAGATCTTCTTCACTCTTCTGATCACTGATCAGCTGAGTGAGCTCCGAAGCCATTTTCAATCCTATTGAACGCAGGAAGCTGAAATTTGAGAGGGAAGGTCAAGGGAGAATACAGATGGTGGTAGGTGCTATTGATGGAGAACCAGTGATCTATACAGAAGGGTGATCTATACAGAAAATAATAAACCTTTGAGCAATGATTTGCAGCGTTTTTGGTAAGTATCCTTTCTCTGAGACCTCTTTTGCTTTTCCCGTTACTGTGCAATAATTTGTATTTTGCTTTAAATAACTTTTCTTTCTGTTACAGGTTCTCCAAGATTCAGCAAGTCTAAGGTAAGTACTTTCAATTTTGTTTCTACGTTAATGACTCTACTCTGGCTCCGACTACGACTCTCAAGATAAGTACCCTCAGGTAAGTATTTAATGTTCGATTTTATTATGCACCAGGAAATTGATCGGGGAGTATACCAACAACAACCACAATTCATGCACACGAGAGTAATCCTGTTTAATTATTCAGGTAAGTATTCAATAGAAATATAATAAAGGAACAGTTAGTAATTCGATCAGGGACTAAGATACCCTTACTAGTATTTAAGTAATGAACGTTGAAATTGAGGGCCCTGATGGGGATAACCTCCAAGGTATTGACCACGTGGTGTTCAGAAACCTAGTGGAACATGCCACGTCAGCTGACGCCAACTACGTATACTTGAGGCAGAGATGCAACCTAGAAGCCCTCGAGAAAAGATGCACTATAGCTGACCTCACTCTGTTGTATAAACTCCTCAATAATACCATCGACTGCCCGTCACTCCTCGCGCAGATCAGCCTTCTTGTCCCACGTATCGCTACTCGCTCGTCTTCACTGTTCCACATGCCATTTTCCTCGACGAACTATCAACGAAACCAACCCCTGAACAGAATTCCTCGCAGTGCCAACCTCTTCTTGTCATTGAACCCCGACTTTGACTTTTTCAACTCCCCTCTCTCATCACTAAAGTTACTTATCACCTCCTCCCCATTCAGCTATAATTAAACTTAAAAATCTGTAACTTTTGTTGGACCGAATTTCTCTCCCCGTTAGAATGAACTACTTTTTTTTTTAGAATGTATATTGGGCTCGCCCGTAAATAGAGAAATAAGAAATAAGAAACATGAAAAGAACAAGTCCTTTGGACAATGAGTAAAAATTAATAGGAACCAAAATACCTACGAGGAACAATTTAAACAATATACACAAGAGTAATTCTGATTTACCAGTACTGGTTTTGAAAGAGAGAATCCGTTGGGTGGGGTCCTTGGAATGCGGAGGTCGGCGGCTAGGTTGTCTTGTCTTCAGGAGAGTGTATCGTGCACTGAAAGTCTCTGGAGATCAACTGCTGGCTTTTAATGTTCAATCGGTGGGCTCTAACAGTTTAACTTCACTGACTATACTGACTTCACTGCGTTATGGAACACTGTTTCCTTCACTCCAGAACACGGCTTATAGGGTGTGGGCTCTAAGCAAAGGTTTGTGGCTTTGTGAGTGGCTCAATCATGACACAACTGAGGGTCGGCGATGGCGTCACCCCAGTCGTGTCTCCCTCCTCCCATTCTTCCCCTTCCCAGCTACCTCCTGGCACTGGCCCGTCCGGTGCTGCCGCCTGGTGGTGCGCTCACAACTTCCACTACCATGCCTTCGGTTTCGCATGGAAGGCCCCTTCGGATTTTCAGCTTCGGGATTGCCAGTGGTGGAAGCCCTTGTGACAGCTCGTCACACTAATTTGTAAAGTATATTAAACTGGCAAGAATTGAAGAAGAAAGTAAAAGAAATCTTGAATTTTCAAAACCATAACAATGTAATAACTGTTATCAGTGTGTAACCTACCTAAAGGTTGCAGCAACTTCGGGAAACTTCATACGTTTTCGGTCATCGTCGGACCCCGTTATTTCCACAGAGGGTGCCTCCCGCGGTGGGTCCGTATGAAGCAAAAACTCTCTACTCTCAGGTACTCTCACGTGTAAACCTACCTTTAAGCTGTCAGACACAGTAAATATCATACGAACGAAACAGGATCAATAGATAAATAACAACAAACTTTGCTGAACCAATCTATTTAAAATTCAATAATACAATACAATTACGTTCAAACTAATTCAATGCAATAATGTACAACTTACACTAAACCAAAACTGTTTTTCTCCCGAAACGCAATACAAATCTAAACATATTTTATTTAGGTACTTTAAAAACTAAACAACCCTCGATTCATTAAACTAGAATTTACTCAAAGATACATTTTACTTACAATAATAATCAGGTTAAAGATAAAAGTCGATAAATAGGTACTCGTATATTCAATTGGATAAATATAATATTTTTCTTCTATTTATGACATTAATACAATCACTGATTCTTTGGTTTTTTTAAATATTTTTATTTAATGTCATATTAAGCATCGTAATTACCTATTATTGCTAATAAATCTTTTATTTTTGTTGCCGTTGAACGAATTTTTTTGCGACAGGAAAGGTTGATAGTTTTTGTACTGCGATAAATTGAGGTGATAGCGGTTTAACACGAGGAAGTGATACGTTGCTTTCACTGTGTAGGATGACTACGTGGAAGTACGATATTGTTCCATTTTATGGGTTTGTTTTCGGGTGCGATCACGATTAACCTGACGAAATTATAACCGAAGTTAAAAGACTAGAATAGGTACCTCAATTCTCGGTGTTGAACGTTTGTTGCGAAACAAGGAAGCAAAACGACGAACAAATTAGAAGAAAATGATTGGCGTTCAGCAGAGGAAAAGCTGGTTTGGAGGAGGATATGGGCGAAGCTTCGAATGAGCGAATCATGTAGAGGAGATTCGAGAAAATATCTATATTTTTTGCACTAGGAGAATCCCCTTATTCTTCTTCGAGTTCATTTTTGATCCGTTTAACGTTTATTATGTTGTCAGCATTGTCATTGTCTTTTACAGTAAGGAGAAATGAAAAAACACAAACGGATACAGCTTTCGTACAAGTACGCAACCACGAGAGACATTTTATGTCTTATGTTTAATAAATTGAGAGCTTTCCAATGAGTGGTGAACGATTTTTGTGGGGTGGAAAATGAGGAAGTTAGTTTTCCCTAGGAACGATTTGTTGTACGTGAAAATCATCAGAAATTTCCGCGTAACGCTCCCCGTGTGACGATTTTGGTTTATTATTTTCAATAATAAGCCTTTGGAATCGAGCAAGAAAAAAAAAATTTTTAACCACCCCTCAAAATTTGATGTTTTACGTTTCAAGGTACGTAGAATACGAAAATCGAATAAAAAAATTTCCGTCCGTCCGCCGTACGCGGCACTTTCCTTAGTTACCATGGACCGATTTCGATGAAATTTGGTATATGGGCTCCATTTGGGGTCTAGTTGTGCCGCGAAGCTTTTGGTTGATGTAGGTCACTTCTAAGGGGTGGAAATTAAGGGTTGAAATTTTCAAGAGTGCCCTAGCTCGAAAACTCTCGAAATAAAGGTATCGTTTTTTCACTAATTTTAAATAGTACTGAATTTTTAAAAATTTTTGAGACCACCCGGAGCTCTGTAGGGCAAACCGTTCGGTCCCTACGAGTACTTGAAGGTTTTCCTTCGATAAAACAGAATCATGAGTGTGAATCGCAAAAGAGGTCTAATCTCCGTTGAAATTTTTTCTGACTAAAATGCGATCGCTGTTCATTTCTTCGATTTGTATACAGTTTTGCCTTCTGCGTAACCAGTAATCAAATTTCCATAATCAAAAGTCAATGGAGAATACTGAAGGCGCCTGAGTGGTCACTGATCAGCTGAGTGAGCTCCAAGGCCATTTCCTCTCCTGTTGAACGCATGAACCTGAAATTTGAGAGGGCTGGTCAATTGAGAATGCTGAAGGCGCCTGAGTGGTCACTGATCAGCTGAGTGAGCTCCAAGGTCATTTCCTCTCCTGTTGAACGCAGGAACCTGAAATTTGAGAGGGCGGGTCAAAGGAGAATGCTGAAGGCACCTGAGTGGTCACTGATCAGCTGAGTGAGCTCCAAGGCCATTTTCTCTCCTGTTGAACGCAGGAACCTGAAATTTGAGAGGGCGGGTCAAAGGAGAATGCTGATGGCGCCTGAGTGGTCACTGATCAGCTGAGTGAGCTCCAAGGCCATTTTCTCTCCTGTTGAACGCAGGAACCTGAAATTTGAGAGGGCAGGTCAATAGAGAATGCTGAAGGCGCCTGAGTGGTCACTGATCAGCTGAGTGAGCTCCAAGGCCATTCCCTCTCCTGTTGAACGCAGGAAGCTGAAATTTTAGAGGGCGGGTCAATGGAGAATGCTGAAGGTGCCTGAGTGGTCACTGATCAGCTGAGTCAGCTCCAAGGCCATTTCCTCTCCTGTTGAACGCAGGAACCTGAAATTTGAGAGGGCTGGTCAATTGAGAATGCTGAAGGCGCCTGAGTGGTCACTGATCAGCTGAGTGAGCTCCAAGGCCATTTCCTCTCCTGTTGAACGCAGGAACCTGAAATTTGAGAGGCAGGGTCAAAGGAGAATGCTGAAGGCGCCTGAGTGGTCACTGATCAGCTGAGTGAGCTCCAAGGCCATTTCCTCTCCTGTTGAACGCAGGAACCTGAAATTTGAGAGGGAAGGTCAAAGGAAAATGCTGAAGGCGCCTGAGTGGTCACTGATCAGCTGAGTGAGCTCCAAGGCCATTTTCTCTCCTGTTGAACGCAGGAAGCTGAAATTTTAGAGGGAAGGTCAAGGGAGAAGGTGGTGGTAGGTGCTATTGATGGAGAACCAGTGATCTATACAGAAGGGTGATCTGTACAGAAAATAATAAACCTTTGAGCAATGATTTGCAGCGTTTTTCATTTATGTGCCATAGTAAAGACATAAAATGTCAAAATGAGGAAGAAACTCGGCCCTTGCCTTACTGCTGTAAGCCTTTGGCTAAAATTCAAGTGACATGGAACATGCTTTAGCCGCGCTTTTCGGCAGAGTAGGGATGGGGTGGACAGGTGGAGAATAACCCCTTGTGACATTTTCTCGTCACTCTCCCACGTTACAGTTTTTGGGTTGTTAGTCAAGGCTAAAGCATGTTCCATGCTCAAAAAAGGTTCTATTATACAAGTTTCAAACGAGGGAGATTTTGTTCTGGCAATGGGAGAAAAGGCTCGGAAGCAGACTCTGCAGAAGTTAAACCACCTGAACCCAAATTTTCGAGAAGAGGCTTGACAATTTTAAAGAGTTGTCGCTGCAGGGTCTTCAATTACTCAAATGAATTCTGCTGAAGAACATCTTGGTAGCGCACAATGTTGACATCCTTGTCTGAGAATAGTCGCTTGATACCCCCTCGGAAAAACTCGTCCTGGATCAGACTCGGTAATGTACTTCACAGTTTCCCACCCTTAATATGGTACCTCTGATGGAAAGAGTGTGATTCACATTGTTTTGCAGTCCTATGTTGCAGTCTTGGTTCAGATTACGAACACAAGTTTATGAACCTCGTCAAATCTGCATTTGGTTTACAATAAGTTATGAAAATATAGAATGGAATATTGAATCGGCAAAATGTTTTATTGATTAGAAAAGCATCAAAAACTAGTAATAAACGTCGAAAATAAGCAATGTTGGAAAATGTGGCCATATTTATTGGGAAACACGTCATATTAATGTCCAGGCTCTGTTTTAAGTAGACGTACATCTACTATAGAGGAATCAAATGAGTTTTTGCCAAGAGGCTCTGATTCCAGGGTCCCAGACTAGAATCAATGGCGTAAGATATGAAGGGTCGATTGACCCCTCAACAAACTGTGAGGGAGTTCCGCATGGGGACAATCGCGAGCACCTCCTATCGCACTGTGGAAAAGTCGCGGTTTTCAGCTCAGTTAACGTGTTAAGTTCGAATAACAAACTAAGTAGCTGTATCTTTCATATTGATGTTTTTTCTTGACAATATCTGTCATGAAAAAGCTGTATAAAAAATAGGGATAATTGAATGACGTCATGAATTATAGGAGCATCTAGGATGAGAAGTTGGTGGAACGGCATTAGAGCTGCCTGGCAACGATAAGATGAACCTTCCGGAACTCAAAACCTACGTTATCACACTTATCAATCGGCCGATGTGATGACAGCTCGGTACATCGTTGACAAATTTTACCATACTTTCGCCTTGCTTGTGTTTTGCCTGATTTCGCAAATCCCCCAGTGCGAGAATCTGGACGAAGAGTTCTCCGTATATTACCTTGCTGTGACTAAGGGCTTGCCCTCAACAGAGTCATACAACAAAATAATTAATGGTACCTAGTGCTATTCCCCCGAGAACTAGAACAGTTCAACTTCCACAATGCCATAACTGTGCATACAGTGAGTGCAATAGCGACCGCGAAAATAGTGAGTGCAAAGTTGGACGACCAGGATATAATCCGCCCACCAAATTCTAAAGATTTCCTTAGCCCTGTTTGCTGTTACCCACGGGACATTGTGTTATACTGAAGCGATGTAATGATGAGGAGATTCACATAAAACCTTGCGAGAAGCACTCAGAAATCTTGCAAGATGCACTCTCTGTAGAATGTTCGTAATATTAGCGATAATCAGAGGAGCTGATGGTAGATTACAGAAGGCACGGTTCATCTAATCGTCGCCAGGCAGCGCTGATGCCGTTCCACCAACTTCTCATCCTAGATGCTCCTATGAATTATAAGTTCCACCGTAATAGGTGGTCTCAATTTTTGGTCCCTAGGTTGTGATAAGCAATGATATTCATGTATTTTCCTGCTCTATTGAGTTTGTAATAGTAATTGGTGGTAGGGATTATTATTGATAATTCTTTTTCATCACCCAGCTAATGAAAAGAATCTTTTGGAATCAGTTCTCCGATTCTTCAAACAGAAAAAAATTTTCTAAAAATACCGATAGTTACTTATGTTTCAAAAGAATCGATACTTTACTGCCATCCCTACTGGGAAGAGTACGTCAGCGCTGATGTTGATGCACAATCCAACAGATGTGATGAACAAAAGAAAGTTGTTAAAGCCGCGAGCACTCTCGGAGATCCAGCATTGAGTAATTCAAGTCCTCTCCCACCTATCGAACATACTTAATAGCTCCACTTACAAAACAGGTTTGGCACCATATATTCAATACTGTGATAAGGCTTTATGCTGTCTAGGATGGAGTCAAATGTCACTCTTAGTAACTCTCTTTGGTAGATGAAACCATCTCTACCCCACCATCAACTACGTATGAGGTCCTGGAAAGTACATTTTTACAGTCATCGCCATGAAATTATCTCCATCTACGGATGTGAAATTCAAAAGTTCACCCATAACCTCCAAACCAGCAATCGATAACAAATTCATATCCAGACGGACACACGTCATATCTCTGTTTTTTTCCTATAAAAACGTTCGGTTTCTTTGCAAAAGTAGAAAAACGCGACCAACATCGTTTCCTTCGTCAGGAAACAGGTACCGTATTTTAAATATACTTTTCAGCGGGCAGATACTGGCGAGGCGTCTCTGCAGATTCTCGAAGTCATCTCTTTGAGGGGCTCGAGTTCCTTTTGGTTAACGAGGTCGAATTCTCTAACGAAGTAATAGAAGTGTTTGTAACAAGTGTTGACGTGAGGTTCCTGCGAACAGTAATAGAAGGAATTAGATGAAATTTTTGTTGATATTTATATAATAACGAAATAACTCGTTTCGAGTAGTGACCACGGCCTGGTCCCACAGCTCATGCACCCCGATGGGTACTGTAGGCCCATCCGTAATTGTTTGATACCTGAATTTTTCAGGTGATGGGGTTAGGATCATAACCTCCAATGAGGGAAGCAACTGGTTCAAAAGCAGTGTTGTGTCTTGCAAGGCTTCGGGATCTGATTTGTCAATCGCTGTTCTCTCTGTATAGCCCAATTGACACAGAACGGATGTAGGGTGGAGGCGTGGCGCGGCTCTTAGTTACATCTGCGTATCTTCGTCGTCTCTCCAGGTAAACAAATGGTCCAATGCACACAGAAGGGATGTGGTGCAGACGGCCACCTTTTCGCCCCTGCCACGTCTCTTCACAATGTCTCGTGGCATACAGAAAGGAACGCGCCAGTAGTGTGACACTCGTTTCGTGCCTTCAAAATGGGTGATTATAAATTTACATTGAATTGAGATTATTGACGTTCATTCTCGCCACTGTCCTGCCCCTTCTGTGTGCATTGCATGGGTCTCGTCACTGCCACCTCTGTGCCTGATCCGCACCATGTCTCCACCAGACATCAGAATTGGGTCTATGAAGGCGTGGACTGTACAACACATGCGTTACACATTTCTAAACAATTGCGAAGCAGGAATGATGATTAACGGAAAGAGTTCTGTTGTAAATTCAACTATTGCGAAATTGAAATAAAGCAGAGAAATTTACTTTGCCAATAAGGAAATTTTTTTGACAGACTAAATTTACTGACTTGTTCGTGAAAAAAAGGTGAAGAGTTAAAGAGAAGAGGTACCTAACTGTGAAGTAATTACTAGCAGAACAGCTACCTCATGTAGTATTATTGTTGCTTCCCCTAGACCCCACATAATTCTCGTCCATTTTTAGGACGTCCCAAAGTAAGACTTGGGCGTCCTTATGCGATTAATCTGGAGGAAGGACAACACCCAAAGGAGAAAAATAACCACATACAAATCCGTTTTAGATCATTCTGAATCCAAATCTGTGAAAAAACCATAGGTGTTTGTCAGTATGCGCCGCCATTTTCATTTTTAATGTCATTTTTTGACTCAAAGCATGATGTACTGTGATATAAAAATATCATTATAGAGATGGGTCGTTCCCGAAATTTTTGTCACCCCTACAAACATTCCAGTGACACATGAGTAGAGGTGTGTCAGTACAGCTCAACCGGGTCTGTGGAACTGAGCATCAACTTGTAACGGTTCCATGTAGGTTATGTAGGGTTATGTAGGGTCTGTGGAACTGAGTATCAACTTGTAACGGTTCCTAGTGATAAAAACTGTGCCCTTACCAGTCCGGTTCCACGACCGATAAGATATCTTGGAATATGGACCGGGAAGGGATCTTTCAGACTGGTAAGGATGGATCTTGTCTCCAATTCAGTTCCATGTACCAGGAAGTGCCCCTGCCGATTCCGCAGATCGATAAGATATCATGGAGAATGGCTCTGGACTGGGAAGGGATTTGGACCAGTAAGCATGGCTCTTATCTCCAGTTCAGTTCTATGTAGCTGAAAGCACCCTTGCCATTTCCATGGACTGAGAATATAATAGGACAATGGAGTGGCTCCGTACCAGGAAGGGATCTTCTGGATGGGTTAGCATGGAAGTTGTCTCCAGTATTATTATTCTTATGTTATGTTCTTAAATTGCAACGAAAAATTATTCTTTCCTTGAATTGTTTGGGCACTATCATTAATAATAAATTGTCTCTTTTGTAACACTAGTTCGAATTCCTTCCTTTTGTATTGCAAGTTGAGATCATGAGCATGGAAAAAGGAAGATAGGGATTTGACTACCCTCAGTAGCCAGTACTGGTAATTTGGAACAGTTACATCTTTGTCACTGTAACCGTTGGAACCGTTCCAGGGAAATACCTGGACCGACACACCCCTACACATGAGTAACAGTTAAGATACGGATCCAAGTTCCATCCCAGGAGACATGAAAAAATAAACATCAGAGTCTTCATTCTGAACACAGCTGTTGTATCTTGGACACGAAACCAACAACAGAAAGGCCAAAATTCATTTGAAGTCCAACAAAATTTTTTTTTCGCCAGTTCCTTATGATGTTGACTATCAGGTATAGATGCAACTGGATCCATGAAGTAGGAACATTAGGTGGTGAACTGGAGTTAAAGCGTTCCACTGGAACTGTTAACTTGAGAGAGGTCTATTCCTGGAAGAAACCCTTCGTTTGGAACGACCCATCGCTACATCACTCTTACCCCAATCCTTGCACAAAATACATCAAAATTTATTGATTATTTCATATCAATAACAACTTAAATTAAAAGTACAATATTAAAGCAATGAATATTATAAATATGAGTACCTTCAAAGTAGGTAACTTCACATAATGATGATAATAATTATGATCATGCAAAGCCCTGTGATTCACCCATGCACAATTCAGTTAGTATTCAGTGTTAGTATCCCCTAAGATAGTAAAAGGATTTTGCCAAGAGGGTGGGAAAGTATAGCTTCCTCGCGTCTTCCACCGTTTACAGGGAAAGAAAGAGTGTTAATCGAGAAAGGAATAACCACCAATAGTCTTGAACTCGTGCGCATGCTTACGAGATATATAGTTGCATGGGGGGCGTTCTTAGAATTTGGCAGCGGCTCCATCTATAACAAAATGCGCAAATTATGAATCCCTAGTGAACATCTCGTGGCGGGGAGTCAAGAGCGAATGGGAACGTCTCAGCGAGATCGAGTAAATTTCACCTATGAAATTTCAGCTCTGATCTGAATATCGTATTAAACAAGCTCCTCGCATTGGAGATCCTTCTCCAACCTAATAGGCAAATCCGGAAGGTGGCAGAATTTTACCGACACATACGTCAATACACAAGAGTAAGATGGGGGTTTATAAGCATTTTAATATTTTGAGCATAGAAACGTGGAAATATCATTGTAGTCTTGACCTGAAGCTTGTTATTAACTGGTTACATTTCATAAAAGACATTAAGCCCAAAACACTTCCCAAAACCGAGGAAGAGTGAGGAAGCATTGAAATTAGGGAAACAGTTTACAAGAAAATTTAGTAATTTCTCAGAACTGACCAGAACAAGACTGTGATAACTCAAGAAGGGTCGCTACCTTTGTACTTTGCCTCAATTTTAGATTCTGGAATTTCAAGTCAAATCCTATAATTAGGCCCTAGAATAACGTTTAACACCAGGAACACCCAAGGGAAAAACATTACTGTAGAATAAAATGCTTAAATAAGTGAAGCCTCTGACAAAAAACACCGCAAAGATCGAGGGAAACTGATGACGTCACTCCCTGGGGTTCCTCCCACAATACTGTGCTTTGGCGAAGTGTAAAAGGAGTTTCGGCAAATAGTGTCAGAGAATGTCAACAGGTAGAGTTGCAGGCGCCCTCATGACCACATGAAACGATCTACTCGAATAATGTGATTCAAATATCAAATCTAACTAATATAGAAACTAAATAAGAGAAGGTGAAGACTAATAATGCTTGATAAACTAATAGGTAGAATCGTACTGTATTGTAAAAAACTCTGCAAATTATTACACAATGGTTTATTATTTTTTATTTTTCTATATAGATCACTCGTCTGCAAAGCCACCAACCATCCAACATGAAGAAAAACATCGATCGCATTTCGGTCAGCTTTAATTTGAACGGAGATTAGGCCTCTTTTGCGATTCACACTCGTGTTTCTGATTTATCGTACGTTCAAACTTTAAATTCTCGTAGTGAGCGAACGGTTTGTCCTACAGAGCTCCGGGTGGTCTCAAAAAATTCTAAAAATTCTATAAAATCTTAAATTGAAGGAAAAACAATACCTTTATATCAAAATTTTTTGAGTTAGGGCGTTTTAAAAATTTCAAAATTGATTTTGGAACCCTTAGAAGTGACCTACCTCAACCAAAATCTTCGGGGCACAACTAGACCCCAAATGGAGCCTACATACCAAATTTCATCAAAATCGGTCAATGCTAAGTGGCAAAAGTGCCGCGTACGGCGTACGGACGGCCAAATTTTTATTCGATTTTTAAATTCTACGTACCTTGAAACGTAAACCATCAAATTTTGAGGGGGTGTTAAAATTTTTTTTTCTTGGTCGATTCTAAAGGTTCATTATTGAAAATAATAAACCAAAAGAGTGAGCAATTTTAATTAATTGCTTCTTCTGGTCACTTTTGTGTCTGAGTTCTTTCTGCCAGTTCGTGGCGCACTCTTGTGTTTGATCATGTAAGCTAATGGTTTCATGTGTACTTTCAGAGGTAGCACTGCTGTCGTAAGGGGAAACTCATCACATCACATACTCCCAGTACATTTAACATTTCCATCTTCATTAATTTTCCTAAATTTTTTGGATGCGTTTTCGAGCAGCACACTATGGTTTTCTTCCATATCAGTAAACTTCGAGTGTTGAGAAAAAAAAATTAAAAAATTGTGAGGCAAATTCCCCATTGAATCTTATCAGAACCTATTTGAATCTGATATGAATCTGAAACCAGCACTGAAATAATATTCGCCGAACAAAACTTTTAATGGTAGAGCATCTATCCGATCCCGACTAAGAACTGTGGCTTCTTCATAATCATAATACATCAGAAAGAAGGTGAAATCTGATACTCCTTATAGTGGTGAAATAGAGATCCCGAATATACAAGTACAAAATCAGGTTTAGCTAGAGATTTATCCAAATCCCAATCAGCGCTGAAATAGCGAGGTGAAAGAAAATTTCATGGTGGTGATACTGAAGTTCCCAATCTCCAGGGAGCACATGTGAACCCTTGGATACGTTCAAAAATGCCAAGGGCTGACTAATCTAACGGCTTCTCCACCCCCTAATATAAGCGTTTTTAGAGTTAATCCGTTAAAAACCTAGTAACTGGAATTTTTCATGGAACAAGCTTTAGCCTTGGACCAGTGAAGTCCACCCCTACCCTGCCAAAAACTGAGGCTGAAGCATGTTCCATGTTTCTTAAAATTAAGGGGGTCTCAGTTGGTCGCCGTCCATTCCTCATTCCGGGTTAGTATTTCCTTAAATCGCAGGCGCTCAAACTTCAAAAATTGTACCCAAATTTGACATTTTCAAGGATTTTTGAAATTCATTAGTGCAGCAGCCTAGGGAATAGAAACTCTAAAAGATTGCCGCTGGAATCAACAAAATCTAACAATAATTGCCAGAGAAAAAAAGCGAAAAACCCAACTGTATAAACTGGTTTTTTCCTCACTTTTCTTTGGCAATTATTGTTCGATTTTGATGATTCCAGCGGCAATCTTTTAGTTTTTCAATTCCCTAGGCTGCTGCACTAATACATTTCAAAAATCCTGCCCCTGTAATTCAGGGAAATACTAACCTGGAACGAGGAACGAACGGCGACTGACTGAGACCCCCTTAAGCCAAAGGCTCTACTAAGCAGTAAGGCGAGGCCCGAAGGGCCAAGTTTTTTAGAGTTATGACAATCTTGTTCCAGAAAAACATTGCAGATGTTTCCAATACAAATTTTGGCCAGCTAGTACTAATGTTTTCATGATTAGTGATGGTTTTTTTAAAGTTAGAAAGACTAACTGGATATCACTTTCGGAATGAATACTCAAAGTACGTTGCAACTTTAAATATCTGTATCATTTGAAGTTACATAATTCTCCTCAAGTACAAAATTTGTTGGCCAGAAATTACTGTCTTCACGCAATAAAATGTCTAGATTTCTAAGGGGGAGAGCCAGGTGGTCGGTCTCAGGAGTGAAGACCTCCAAAATCCGTACAAGTAAAAGCTTGAGGACTTGGGTAATCGTGGTTAGAAAACTTCTAACACAGAATCGTGGTAATGTTACGAACGAAAATTTATGAATTTATTAGAAAGCAATAGGTATTATGCAATGAGCAAATGGATTGAGCAACAGTATTTTTCTAAGATAATATGATTAAATCGTCATAAATTAAATCACATCTTAAGCACCGGAAACCGTGACTTGAACGTGCTATAATGCGTGTGAACACTTTTTTGCACATTGAATAACTTGTAAGTGCCAGCTGATTCTGAGGACGAGAATATCAGGAGCATCTAGAACGCGGGCCGCAGGTGCTGCACGCGCTTCCTAGCGACACTGCAACGAATTTTTTTCACGTTATCGACTTGACTAAACTGAAATGGCCTTCCTTAAATCATTACCCACATCTTATTGCATCGTCAAAAACAGCGATAAACTTCCAATTTTCATTATTTGTTTCTCATCATTTCATTTCATTATTAGTTCGTTTTTGTTTTGACATTTTCATGTCTATGCTTTGGCACATGAACTGAAAAATCGTCACGAAAACTAAGCAAGTCTTGCTCACGCGACCAATAAACAAAATAGACTCACTGTGTTGCGTAGAGAACGATCAACTGTTTTCTTACTTCACTACCTTGTTGTGTAGTGGTTGACATGAAAATGTCCCAATGTGTTGCAGACTCGTATGCTAGCATTTCTTTAGATGTTTCAATACGTGACATTTTCATGTCTTTGCTTTGGCACATGAACTGAAAAATCGTCACGAAAAAACTTGCTCACGCGACCAATAAATAAAATAGACTCACTGTGCTGCGTAGAGAACAATCAACTGTTTTCTTACTTCACTACCTTGTTGTGTAGTGGTTGACATGAAAATGTCCCAATGTGTTGCAAACTCGTATGCAAGCATTTTACTCTAGGATGAACATTGGGTAACCTTTTCAGAGCTCTGGATGTTCTCTAAATTCAAACATCTAATCTAGAACTTAAACACTACTCTAAATTGATGTGAAAATGTCAGTAATTAATTATTTTGATGCTTGGGTACATAAATTACAACCTTACTTCACTACCTTGTTGTGTAGTGGTTGACGTGAAAATGTCCCAATGTGTTGCAGACTCGTATGCAAGCATTTCTTTAGATGTTTCAATACGTTTATGACAAAATTTCCACAAAAAACGCGTTTTTGAAAATTCAACTTTTCAGAATCCTTTTGATACTGACATTGAAACCCTAGCCTCGGAACTTCAAATGGAAATGATTGATGTACAGTACAGTGATATAATTAAGAACAAATATCAAAACTCATCTTTGTTGGAATTTTATAAGAGTCTTCCACTGACATTTCATTATCTTTGCTCCAATTATTGGTAACATCGGTCATCCCAATTATCCTGCGCTCCTCGTGGGGCTAGGGAGAACTAGCTCCGGTATGATACCTACGTCTAGTCATCAGAGAGCATTAATTAGATAATTGAGAGATTCGCTGTAGTGTCGCTAGGAAGCGCGTGCAGCACCTGCGGGCCGCGTTCTAGATGCTCCTGAGAATATCTCGTATTTTATTCAGGTACTCCTGTCTCTCTTGCAGCTGAGACTTGTAACAGTTAGCCAAAGCTGGAACATGATATTTTATTGATAATGAAGAGGAACTTACGGCTCCAATGGCGACTATGCGATCGAAGTGGTGGATGTACACGTGGACGAAAACTCGGAAGAGACGGGCCAGTATTTTACGGCAAAGCTGGATGAATGTTTTTGGGAACGGAACATCTGAAAAAAGGTAGAGCATAATGGATTCATTCAACGTCCGAGTAAACGAGCTTCGATTTTTCTCAAAACATGGTGTCCAGCGATTCCTCGAGAAAAAAATTCCAGTTTTCCAGAGTCTTTTTCCAGGGTTATAAATGAACTACAATAGAAATAAATCTGATCAAAATTCAGGTTTTAAGGACTTTTGAAATGAAAACGCACTAGAAAACCTTTGCAAGTGGGTGTGGCTTATAGCTTCATCGTATCAATAAACCGAATGTACAGATGATCCGATGCATTGATGCTAATCTCGAAACTATCATTTCTAAACCTTGCACTACATTCATAAGGGGCCATCTACATGTCAACCCGCACAATTCCTAGAAATTTCATCGAAATAGGACAATAACTCTGCCCGTTACAAGTGTTTCATGAGAGACAGACACGGACCAAAATTGTTCAGGAAAGCTTAAAACGTAAAACATGAGTGGAAATTTTGATTTTGGAGAACATTTTTTCCCCCAACCTTGAAAAGCGAAAACAACATTTGAAATATTATAATTTAGAAAATTGTCTATATTTGGAACATACTACTGAAACCGTACTAAAACTTTCCTCCCTCAGACTGCCGGAACTTCCCACAAAAATGTTAGGTGCTCAGGCTTTTTCGGGAGAAACATCGAATTCCCCGAGTTTTCTAGTAGAGGTAAATTCCCAGAGTATTCCAGGTTTTCCTGGTAGCTGGAAACCCTGCCAAAGCAATTTCGAAACCAAATCCACCCCTTTAGGTTGGTGCTTCTAGTAATAGGGTATGCGCATGGGTCGGAAAAACTGATTATTATTATTTTTAATCTAAACTAGACCTCATTCTGAGAATTTTGACGCCAACCGCGACCTTCTACCGTGAGAAGACCTTTTAGCATGGAACATGCTTTAACCTACAAGGCAGTATCTGTAAAGGAAGTGGCAACTCCCGCTAGGCGCGCTGGTGGTAAAAGTAGTTTCTCGTAAGTCCAATAGAGTGCTCTGATTTTAAAAAAACCAAAACAAAAAAATAAAGAAAAAAAAAAAATAAAATAAGAACCTAAAAAAACCCTTTCCCATGATCGTATCGACTACAATTAAAATCGAAATGAAAATTTACAATTAAAATCGAGATGAATAATTACAATTAAAATTGAGATGAAAAACTTTGAACGAGTATTTTGCATCCTTACCAACCAAATCATAGCGACACACCATAGCGACCCTGCAGCACTCTAAACTTGTATTATACCAAGAACATTCGAGAAGCTTCGACCCCTAAAGGCATAGCTAAAGGAACGGCTAAAGGATGTTCCATGTTTCTTAAATTTTAGCCGAAGGCTCTAAGCCCTGGCGAGGCTTGAGTTTCTATGATTTTTCAAAGTTTCGAATTATTATGACGTCACAGTGAGTTGGGGGGCATGATGTCAGAATAATTCGAAACTTTGAAAAATCATAGAAAAAGATCTACTCATCCAAAAAGAGAAGCTGGTGTCAAAATTTTCAGGATGTCAACTTTCGATTAAAAATCTAAAAAAAAATCATGCGTACACTTCATTTCAAAGAATGAAGGGTGATACTGAATGACCCAATTTAAAGACCCGGTTAGAGAAGTGGCTGGATTCATTTGAACATTTCAAGGGGTTTGAAGAGAAACGTATCTCTGAATGGGGCATCGAGTCTTGAAGAGCAAATAGGAGTCTGGCTAGAGAGATACGCTGCGGCCTATAGGACTACGCTACAGGGGAGTGTGAGTTAATTGCGAACGTTGGCGCATTTTCCTCATTACCGTGGGAAACTGCGGTCATTCAGCACAACGATCTCATTAGTCTACCAAACAAAGATTATCGGTTTGCTTTTTTTTCTGTGCTCGAGTAATGCGGATGGATGAGGAGGTAAAAACTGAGAACTCGAGCACAGAGCAATTCTATTGTTGTTTACATGATAATAGCTTTGTCGAATCGGGGTATCTAAAGATGTTAGAAACTACCTAGTGTTTACCACTGAAGAAGAATTTCGGCCGATTTGGATGGACCTCTCAGATCCCTCATTGATGTTTATAAGTTGGCGATCTATTCGTTAGGAAGGTGATTGAAATTGACATCAGAACGACCATCATTATTGATTATGCCAGTGGTGAAGGGATCTAAGCGCAAAAAATCGATTTTGGTTTATTATTTTCAATAATAAGCCTTTGGAATCGAGCAAGAAAAAAATTTTAACCCCCCCTCAAAATTTGATGTTTTACGTTTCAAGGTACGTAGAATACGAAAATCGAATAAAAAAATTTCCGTCCGTCCGCCGTACGCGGCACTTTTCTTAGCAACACTGGACCGATTTGGTTCAAATTTGGTATATGGGCTCCATTTGGGGTCTAGTTGTGCCGCGAAGCTTTTGGTTGATGTAGGTCACTTCTAAGGGTTGAAATTTTCAAGAGTGCCCTAGCTCGAAAACTCTCGAAATAAAGGTATCGTTTTTTCACCAATTTTAAATAGTATTGAATTTTTAAAAATTTTTGAGACCACCCGGAGCTCTGTAGGACAAACCGTTCGGTCCCTACGAGTACTTCGATAAAACAAAATCATGAGTGTGAATCGCAAAAGAGGTCTAATCTCCATTCAAATTTTATCAGACTAAAATGCGATCGCTGTTCATTTCTTCGATTTGTATACAGTTTTGCCTTCTGCGTAACCAGTAATCAAATTTCCATATGAAGCTTTCTATTTTTCCAATCGAGTGTGAAGCGTTAAGTTCTTTCTAATAAACTTGATTGAGAAGGTGTGAAGCCAGTATGGTGTGGTAGGTAGTACCTAGCTGGTAGGTAAAAAAAAGTTGGTAGGTGAAAAAAATGTTGGTGGGTAAAAAACGCTGCAAATCATTGCTCAAAGGCTTCTTCACTCTTCAGATCACTGATCAGCTGAGTGAGCTCCGAAGCCATTTTCAATCCTATTGAATGGAAGGGCTCTTCCAGGCGTCTCCAGCATTCGAGGAAATCTTCTTCACTCCTCAGATCACTGATCAGCTGAGTGAGCTCCAAAGCCATTTTCAATCCTATTGAATGGAAGGGCTCTTCCAGGCGTCTTCAGCATTCGAGGAGATCTTCTTCACTCCTCAGATCACTGATCAGCTGAGTGAGCTCCGAAGCCATTTTCAATCCTATTGAATGGAAGTACTCTTCCAGGCGTCTCCAGCATTCGAGGAAATCTTCTTCACTCCTCAGATCACTGATCAGCTGAGTGAGCTCCGAAGCCATTTTCAATCCTATTGAATGGAAGTGCTCTTCCAGGCGTCTCCAGCATTCGAGGAAATCTTCTCCACTCCTCAGATCACTGATCAGCTGAGTGAGCTCCAAAGCCATTTTCAATCCTGTTGAATGGAAGTGCTCTTCCAGGCGTCTCCAGCATTCGAGGAGATCTTCTTCACTCTTCAGATCACTGATCAGCTGAGTGAGCTCCGAAGCCATTTTCAATCCTATTGAATGGAAGCGCTCTTCCAGGCGTCTCCAGCATTCGAGGAAATCTTCTTCACTCCTCAGATCACCGATCAGCTGAGTGAGCTCCAAAGCCATTTTCAATCCTATTGAATGGAAGGGCTCTTCCAGGCGTCTTCAGCATTCGAGGAGATCTTCTTCACTCCTCAGATCACTGATCAGCTGAGTGAGCTCCGAAGCCATTTTCAATCCTATTGAATGGAAGGGCTCTTCCAGGCGTCTCCAGCATTCGAGGAAATCTTCTTCACTCCTCAGATCACTGATCAGCTGAGTGAGCTCCAAAGCCATTTTCAATCCTATTGAATGGAAGGGCTCTTCCAGGCGTCTTCAGCATTCGAGGAAATCTTCTTCACTCCTCAGATCACTGATCAGCTGAGTGAGCTCCGAAGCCATTTTCAATCCTATTGAATGGAAGTGCTCTTCCAGGCGTCTCCAGCATTCGAGGAAATCTTCTCCACTCCTCAGATCACTGATCAGCTGAGTGAGCTCCAAAGCCATTTTCAATCCTGTTGAATGGAAGTGCTCTTCCAGGCGTCTCCAGCATTCGAGGAGATCTTCTTCACTCCTCAGATCACTGATCAGCTGAGTGAGCTCCGAAGCCATTTTCAATCCTATTGAATGGAAGCGCTCTTCCAGGCGTCTCCAGCATTCGAGGAAATCTTCTTCACTCCTCAGATCACCGATCAGCTGAGTGAGCTCCAAAGCCATTTTCAATCCTATTGAATGGAAGGGCTCTTCCAGGCGTCTTCAGCATTCGAGGAGATCTTCTTCACTCCTCAGATCACTGATCAGCTGAGTGAGCTCCGAAGCCATTTTCAATCCTATTGAATGGAAGGGCTCTTCCAGGCGTCTCCAGCATTCGAGGAAATCTTCTTCACTCCTCAGATCACTGATCAGCTGAGTGAGCTCCAAAGCCATTTTCAATCCTATTGAATGGAAGTGCTCTTCCAGGCGTCTTCAGCATTCGAGGAGATCTTCACTCCTCAGATTACTGATCAGCTGAGTGAGCTCCGAAGTCATTTTCAATCCTATTGAACGCAGGAAGCTGAAATTTGAGAGGGAAGGTCTAGGGAGAATACAGATGGTGGTAGGTGCTATTGATGGTGAACCAGTGATCTATACAGAAGGGTGATCTATACAGAAAATAATAAACCTTTGAGCAATGATTTGCAGCGTTTTTTTTCTTTATTGCAGTTTTGAGTTTTCCCGGGCAAGACTCATCTTCTGGTGTTGAAAGAACTAAGTTCTCGCGTTTCAAGGTACGAAGAATCCGAAAATCGAATACAAATTTTTCCTCCCGTCCGCGGCACTTTTCTTAGATTTTGATGAAATTTGTTATATGGGCTCCATTTAGGGTCTATTTTTCTTCAACAAACATACTAGTATTAAATGTATGGGGTTAGTTCCGCTTGTTATAAGAATACAATTATTATCTACGTACCGTATTGGAGAATCCGTCGTAACCAGCAAGTCGAGTACAGGAAGCGAGCGCTTTCGATGTAAAGACATCATCTTCAGGCCGTCGAGAGAGTACTAAAGTTTGTCAGTCCGTCGTTTTATTTATATAGTCTGGGTGAAAAATTTATATAGTATCTTATTTTTTTCTGATCCTTTCACCTCCTTTTCACCCAGACTATATAAATAAAACGACGGACTGACAAACTTTAGTACTCTCTCGACGGCCTGAAGATGATGTCCTTACATCGAAAGCGCTCGCCTCCTGTACTCGACTTGCTGGTTATGGCGGATTCTCCAATAAGGCACGTAAATAATTATTTCCGTGAAACCTGCGATGAGGTTTTGTTACTACATTGCCGGTTCGCGTTTCTCAACTGAGCGATTCAGGTTTTTTTTGGGATGGGCCCCAAATTTAAAAGAAATAAAGCTAAATTGATAAAGAAATCCAAAATGATAATATTCAATACACTGTTTCATTCATTCTTATAAAGATATTCAATCATATTCAGTCTTTATTTTCTTCGTGCCCAGGTTATCCAGTAAATGGCACTAAGTTCCCAAGATTGACAATTTTTTCTTGTTAATCACCTCAAAATTTTACAGTAGTTCAATGATGTTTGAGCATCAGTTATACTGACATACCAAAAGGAAAAATACTGGGTCAAAATCACGCGCTTCTGTTAATCTAAGCAGTTTTTTTTGCTTCTCCTGAAAAGTGGAGTTTCTGCAATTATGATGGTTTTCCGAACAAACCTAAACACAATTGAAATTTGATGCCCGAATAAGTGGAATTCAAATAAACATCGGGTATTCGACTTCAAACAACTGCGATCGAATGAAGATGACAGTAATCTTGAAGTCAAAACCATACGAACCCTTCAAATTTGAGGAAGCTTATGAAATTCTCTTTCAAAATGAGATTGAAGAAATTTGATTTTTTTTAATTGAAAAAATAGACAGAATTATTGTAAATACAAAATTTTTGAACGACCCAGGATAGATACTTCAACTATAGAACGCGTTAGCTTAAGCCCAAAACATACAACCCCTTCAAATTTGAGGAAGCTTACGAAATTCTCTTTCAAAATGAGATTGAAGAATTTGATTGTTGTTTAATTGAAAAAATGGACCAAATCGTTGTAAATACAAATTTTGAACAACCCAGGACAGTTAATTCAACTGTAGAACGCTTTAGCTCGAGGTTGCATCCAAAATCCTACTTTCCAATATGTTGAAAATCTTTCCAAATATACGACTAAGTGGTAAGTCATAATTTAAACAAATATCAGACTTTGGCTCTGGAATGAGGTCGGCAGCTGGCATACCAGCGGAGGTATGAAGCCACGAAAGCAAAAACGTTCCGTTTGAGAAGGAGGCGACCTCTCATTACGGTGACATCAAAAGTTCCTTCCAGAGGCACCTCCTGTGAACTTGGCAGATTAAAGGGTTAACAACGCCGGTTTGTTACATGTTGGTGCGCGTGCTTCGACGCCATTTGCATAATTTTTCTTCCTTCACACGACTCGAAAGGGTACTTCATCTGACCCAGTTTATTTGCATCGATTCGTCGTAGCTGGTTTGGACCGAGTTCTATGTGAATCACGACATTCTAAACTGCTCAAATTGAACACAATATGATTCAGTACCTACTCTTTACAACACTTTGCTGAAAAATTCGTGGTGTCCATTCTTTGATACTTTTCTATTGACCTGTTGAAAGTTCCAAGAATTTATAATAATTTTCTCTAATTTCTATAATTTCCACGACTTTATAATAATGTTTCAAGTTCCTGTGATTGTGATTTATATTTTGTGGTAAGGATTCCCTAATAAACAGAATACCAACATAGTTCGTTAGTGTTTTTGAGACTGAATTTCGAACCAGATTGTTATTCCTACAAGACTGAATAGTAAAATGACAAGTCTGACATTATTACACCGACGTTTATTCGTGAAATACATAAATTCAAAAGTATTTTTTGTGATTACTCCTTATTTGCCCATTATGAAATGAAAAGTGGGGCATAAGTTACCAGTGGGATCTCTTGCCCCACTCCATGGGTTAAGAGGTTCCAAAGAGGTTTGTTAGAAAAATTAGATATTAGCTAACTTAATTTTTGGGAAAAATTTCTTTCCTTTTTTCCTATAGCTAGAGAAGATATTTAGCTATGATGCAGGCCAGTTTTCAGGTTTCTGTGACGTATTGGGAGACCAGGAGAATGCCAATTATCGAAACTGGAACCTTTTGCCTCCACCTAGCCTAACCGTAGCCCAGTCATTTGCTGAACAGTTCGTTTCTAGCTATGGAGCTCCAGTCCAGCTATGGAGCTCCATACAGACCAAGGAAGGCAATTTGAGGGTGAAATTTTCAAGAAGTTAGGGGATATGCTAGATGGTCTTGTTGAAAGGTTTAATCGAACTAACTTTGTGCGATGCATTGAGCCATTAACTTGTCTATGAACAGTTGTTGTCTATGAACAGATAAAGAATTGGGATGAGGTGCTACTGTATTATGCTCGCTTACCGATTATGCTTTCATGAAACCATAAAAATTACTCCACACTTTGTAGTAATGGGCAGCCTTACTTTGCAGTAAGGCTTCCTGTAGATTTGATTTGGAGGAACAACGAGGATAGAGATCGAGTTCAACTGCATAAATGAGTGACTGGGATGTGAGAGAAGCTAGAGAGGGCGTACGAGACCATCAGGGAAAATCAAATCCTAAATAATAATAGGAGGACGCTTATGATCGAAGAACCTTGTAAGGAAAGGAGATGAAGCATGCGATTTTTTTCTGTGCTGATTCTATAGGAAGATGTGCAAAATTCTACAGTCTATGGATTGGAAGCTGATAGCGCTTTTTACCAAAATGAGTAGTTCTGCTAGTGAGCGGCTCAAACACGAGAATTTTACTTTTTGGAAAAACCCTATTTTTGAATTGTTGAATTTTCGTAACTATTCGACCAACAGAGATGAAGTTATAAATTATTTAGGGGTGGGGGGTCCGGTCTAGCTACGGTCGTTGGGGTCTAACGTCTAAATCACACCTACAGCATTAGTTCATGTATCCTCTGTTAGGGATAGTAAAGCACCTGCAACCTTGAATCACCTGCATCGCAAGCATTAGCAAAATAGGAACTAAGCTGATCTCATATGATTCAAAGGAAAAACACTTTATTATCCCTAGCGGAGGATACATGAACTAATGCTGCCGGAGTGGTTTAGACGCTCATGTCGCTGGGGCGAGCGTTGTTAGGCGGTGGAATTTTGAACGACTTCTGTGGGGGTCGTAGGTTCAAATCTCATCGCCGGCAGCGTCAGTTTTTGTGCGTCCGGGGCTCCCATCGCCCCCCTCGTCCAAACCCAGGGCAGTGAGGCAATGGGAAGCCATGAGTGAAATCATCAGAACAAATTCTGATCTTCCCTTTGGAAGACAGCTGATGACGTCCGCGACGCCAGGAATGGCAGACGGATAAAAATCCAACCTGAAATGGTTGTTTACTACTACTTACTACTGCTTGATTTGGAGGAACAACGAGGATAGAAATCGAGTTCAACTGCATAAATTAGTGACTGGGATGTGAGAGAAGCTAAAGAGGGCGTACTAGACCATCAGGGAAAATCAAATCCTAAATAATAATAGGAGGACGCTTATGATCGGAGAACCTTGTAAGAAAAGGAGATGAAGCATGCGATTTTTTTCGCAGCTTGTTCTATAGGAAGATGTGCGAAATTATACAATCCATGGACTGTGCAGTATGCACACAAGAAAGTTATATCAGATGTGCATTAATGATATGATAAAAAGAAGGAAGATGTTGGTAGTACGTTTAAACGGAATGAAACTATTCAAGGGCCAGGATAGTTCTTCGTAGGAAGCAAATGGTGTGACTTCCTGCATAACTTCAATCGTTAAAGCAAGTTCATGATTGACTATTAGTTGTCAAGAGAGAGGTTTGTTTTTGTTGATTTAAGTAATTCATCATCAGCATTCAAGTCAAGTGCTGTATTTAGGGATCCAATCATCTCCCCTCTTACCTACTCGTATTGGGGTAATTCTGATTCCTATTAGTTATTTGCCTCCATGAATAAATGTCTCGTGTGCTCTCGCTAATGTTTAAATAAAATCAAGTTTTCATAAAAATGTCTTCTCATTTAACTCTGCCCAACGACAGTTTTGGTATCAAGATTAAAAGTGTAGTCGCATTGAACTGCAAGACTTGACCTGTAATAGTTCATAAACTTGTGTCTGTTGACAGTACATACCTGTCATAACGGGGAACAAGGTCTCGTTGTTGATCTGCGACTCGACCCAGTCCATGAGGAGATTGACGTATCGTGGAGCCGGGAGGGGTGTGGGCTTCTTGTATTTGACTCCGTCTGCCCAGAGGTACTCGAAACGCGGTCCTCCAGACATGGTGGGACAGCTCTCTTCTGTGCAGTAGTCGCTGACGGTGCCGTAGATGAGGTTGATCCGGTTGAAAAAGTCCACAACTACAACACGACAAAGAGAAAAAAAATGTTTAAGAACTAATTTACAAATGGCGTTTCAATAGACTGTCTCAAAGTGTACCCCGGGTCGAATATACCCAACTACTAAATTCCAAAAATTGTTTTAATCTCCATGAACATTTAAACTCTCAACATGTTCAATTACCATTTGATGCAAATCATTAAAATTAAAAAAAAAGAACACATTTCACCCAGAAGCTGCCGAATGTGCATAACATTTCATAGACTAATTGAGGAGCTTGATTCCAAAAGGTAGTTTTGGAATTAATTTTGTTTTGGTATCCGTTTTGGTCAAACGTGAGAAAAACGCGAAAAACCATAGCGACCTTAAAAACGTGCTATAAACCAATGATCTTATTTTTTATATATTTCTAAAATATAATAGGTAAATATTTTTGGAAAAAAGGTAAATTAGTTCAAAGTTTAAAATAATTTTGAACGAGATTGAAATATCAGATTTGTGGATATAGTACTTTTTGGAATCAAACGAAGGAACTACAGTACTTTTTGGAATCAAACGAAGTGGATAAAGTACTTTGTGAAACAAAACTGATAAGAGTCCGGCTTTATGCAGGATAATATCCTATATTATACAATATTATAGTAACTTTCGAAATGAAACGGAATATTCACCCTCGTTTTTCAAGGGAATAGATTATCTTTTGCTCGAAAACGATTGCATTTTTCTGAAGAACTACCCCTCTAAAACCCTGGGAAATTGTTAACTCAAATTCTATGAAAATGGTCTTTAGTACCTTTTGGAATCAAACTCCTCAATTCTAGACATCAGGATACCAGGCCTAGACTTTGGCTCCCCGCAGAGGAATCATAGGTACACGTAGTTCAACAAGAACAGGTACACACAACGGAAAGCCTGCAAAGCAGAGAGATCAGCGAATTCTTATTCATAAATACGATTATGAATACAAATTATATCTACGATTTTATGATTATGAAACGAATACAGGTGTATGAATACGAATACAGTCGTATTCACACTTTGAATGCGATTTTTCCCCGTATTCGTATTTTGAATACGATTTTATGATTTTTTCTATGATTTCCATAAAAATCGAATTTTTATACGATTTTTTCCTAAAAATCATCCTTCTTTTTATGGTTTTCCCTGAAAATCATACTTTTTTAATGATTTTCTCCCGAACAACGGATATATTTATGACCTAACATTGTCAAAATAATCAATAAAAATTCGAAACGCTCACTAATTCTTAAAGGATTTTTCACGCAGAATCGAATGAGACCAACCCTAGGTCGCTACGACCAACCGTACAGAAAGTACGACGTAATTTCTACTGACTTTTTTGTGATCATGATTTTCGCTGAAAGTTTTTGTTTTACTACAACTTTCACCGAAAGTTCGTGACGCTAAAATCATGATTACATGAAATTATGTCGTAGTTTCTATACGATTGGTCGTAGCGACCTAAGGTTGGTCTCATTCGATTCTGCGTGAAAAATCCTATAAGAATTGGTGAGCGTTTCGAATTTTGATTGATTATTTTGACAATGTTAGGTCATAAATATGTCCGTTGTTCGGGAGAAAATCATTTTAAAAAGTATGATTTTCATGAAAAATCGTAAAAAAAAATCGATTTTTGGGGCAATCATAGAAAAAATCATAAAATCGTATTCAAAATACGAATACGGGGGAAAATCGTATTAAAAGTGTGAATACAATTGTATTCGTATTCATAATCATAAAATCGCAGATATGATTTGTATTCATAATCGTATTTATGAATAAGAATTCGCCCATCTATGTTGCGAAGGATTAATCGACTTCGAGTCGGAAAGAGCAGATAATTGCTTTTCAGAAAATTTAGTAATAAAAAGTAGGCACAACTCAAGACGAAGGAGTACTTGGGACAATGATTCAAGCCATTTCTCCTAAAGAAAAAATAATAGCAAAGTTCCTGGTCAAACAATTGTATAAAAGATACTTTGACCAACAAATCAAAATAAAAATGACCATAGCCTCGAAAGTTGAGAAGAATCGACAGGATACGAAGGACGTGGCGGAAGGAGGAGTTATAAAGAAGACGTTGATAAGGGTGAGGCGAAAGAAGTGGAGACACATAGAGAGAAGCGATTATGATCATCTAAAGTTTCCAGTGAGAATATAGAAGAAAGAAAGGAGGATGTAGAAATGACAAGATTGACGATGGTGAAGGAAAATTGATGTGGAGATATTGAAGATGATCATTTGATTGAATATTTCAAGCTGAAATAAGAAATAAAATAGATGGAATCAGGAATCCGGAATCTAGGAACCCGATCTACTAAACAAGGAACATTATTTATACCTCAACAACCCTCCTCCAATTCCTTCCGTATGTTTGCAGAGGCAAAAGAATGAACTTGATCTGGGTTGTGTTAGATTCAAAAATTTAAGGTTGGGTCTGTCGGGAATGATTTAAAAATTCTACAAATCTGCACTTGGCACTCCAGTCTTTTTCTAGAAATCAGTCCTTGTTATTTATGAGCATGAATTCGGTTACTAAGTCAGTATTAAGGACAGACTCTGGCTTTCATAATATGCATCGATAAAAAAATAAAAAATAAATTCTTCAACATACAGTAGTACAATCCTCTGCTCGATCTTTACAACCACTTCCTATTCACTCGTTATCTGGGCTGTCTCTTTTCTGATGAGATGCAAGAATGAAATATCACACCCTTACAGAAGCTGATATCTCGAGAAGGAACGAAGGATGGGACAATGCGCCCCTTGTTAGCTCGGCCATCCGAGACAATGGCCTTTAGTAATAAGGAGTAAAGTACCTACGAGAACAACGCTCTATCTGGAGTCTACAGACTTAACTACAGAGCCTCTGAGGCAGACACGCCTATGAGGTCTCAAGGATTCGTCGAGCCGACTGGGTTGACCAAGGGCAGTTTCTCGATGTCAATGAACCGATGCGAACAGAAGAATATACCAGAATCAGCTAATAATTACATTATTTGTCATTCCTCCAGCCTCAAACTCAGATGAGATCCTGTAAAATGACTAAGTTCTGTATTCCTTCAGGGATACCAATGGTAAGGGAACAAGAGAAGGTATAAATAAAGGTAAATCTCTTCAGATTTATCTCGGAGCAACCATATTTCTGTAGTAAACGCTTATTATTACAGCCTGAAGCAATTTATCATTACAGTTAGACACAAAATTAATTTTTCTGAGATTTATCATGTCAGAGTTTTTATGGTCTAAGCCGTGAAATATCGACTTTTTAGGACTTTTTCAGCGACAACTTCCAAACCGTGCAACAATCCTTCAGAAAAAATTGATAGATGAGGAAGTCTGAAAATTCGTGAAACTCAAAGTCATTGAATAAGAGGGGAAAATACAGTTTTTGACATTTTCATGTCTTTGCTTTGGCACATAAACTGAAAAATCGTCACGAAAACTAAGCAAGTCTTGCTCACGCGACCAATCAATAAAATAGACTCACTGTGTTGCGTAGAGAACAATCAACAGTTGATTCTCTTATTTTCTTTAACAATCAACAGTTACTGTTCTCTTATTTTGATGCTTGGGTACATGAACTAACAACCTTACTTCACTACCTTGTTGTGTAGTGGTTGACATGAAAATGTCCCAATATGTTGCAAGCATATGTTGCTCGTATGCAAGCATTTCCTATTTATAAACTTTATTGTGAAGTAGTATGTGGTAGGTTTCTATAAGGTTATGACCTTATCTCAAAACCGAAAAAAAGTTTTTACCGTTATAATCTTCAGTGTTTACTATGGAAAAGGAAGTAACGCACACGATGGGAAAAGTCTGCTAAGATGGTCCTATGAATGTGCTATTGATTAGCACCTCTGATGAATTTCCCAATATGAAATAATGAGCATTTTGATAGCATTTTGAAAAGCAGCAATATAATCAAAAACTAATGATTACTTTTAACTCAACTTTCAGAGTTGGAAGAGGAAAAATGTCTGCCAAGTGGTTGTGGCACAAGGTACCTATAAAACATTTTGTATAGGTGCTCCAGTGTATGGTAGATAATATCAAAACTGCAATCTCAATCCTCAAAATATGGTAACCACATGAAGTTGACATTTATAGGGAACCATCAAGAGCCTCAACCATATAACCCTTGAAAATCCCAACGAAATCGAGTGGAAACTGTAGAAGTTTGGCTGACGATTAGATGACGGTCATTCGATGAATATTTCAGGTATTCTCAACTGTTCAGAGTACATTTTAGCAGGGTTGAAGTCTCATTACGAAACCAACGAGAACTGCGAGCTATCAAAAATAACCTACAAAAATTCCACTTTCGTGAGAAGACAGGAAAATGTCGAATTCCTTGTCCTGGCTAAACTGTACGACAAAATTATCCGATTAAAAAGTCATATGTAACATGTATCACTGCCTTGATGGATGTAGATACAGTAGATTCCTACTAGTTTAGATCAAAGTATTTTATGTTATACCAAAGAGGCATATACGTAGTTTCAATTCAAAATCCTCCCACTACAAGGGTATCATCTCATTTTGAACGAAGTGAATAACCGGATTCATAATATACGATGACAAGAGACACGATCTTGACGGTGTCTGTACCTCAAAGGTGGGGAGAGATTTCGTGGAAATTCCACGCCGTGGAAACCGTGGAGAATGCTAAACAGGAGAGGAAAACTCGTCTCTGAGGAGTAAAAGCGAGCGAATTGAAAGGTAATTTACCGCGAACGGATCGTCTACCGCGACAACCGGCTCTTGTAACACAAGGAAGTAATACGCTCCTATTCTGGCAAAAGGAAATGATACTGAAACCTACTCGAATCCACCAAGACGGTACCGTAAAGGGCATAACTAATCCGTTTACTCACCAGCAGAAACTGGTAAAACAAGAGAGTCTTGAGTTCGGAATCAAAATTCGGGAAGCTCGAAGAGCGTTTTCAAATTGAAAAAGAAACTTCGACATAATATTTAATGTAAATTTGAAGCGTCTGATTATAGGTTCGCTTAACCCATTTCCGGCCACTGATGCGTTTTTGCTTCGACTTTTTTTTTAAATATTGAAAATAGTGGAAAATCTTTGTAGAAGAATTTTTTCTTGTTCATGCTGTTCCTAAATTCGTAAAAAAATTCTTCGACGTTCGGGAGCTCGATGCGATTTTCAAAATGTTTTCGTTCTAAAGGAGGCTTTTGGTTTATTATTTTCAATAATGAACCTTTGGAATCGACCAAGAAAAAAAAAAAATTTTAACACCCCCTCAAAATTTGATGGTTTACGTTTCAAGGTACGTAGAATCCAAAAATCGAATAAAAATTTGGCCGTCCGTCCGCCGTCCGCGGCACTTTTGCCACTTAGCATTGACCGATTTTGATGAAATTTGGTATGTAGGCTCCATTCGGGGCCTAGTTGTGCCCCGAAGCTTTTGGTTGATGTAAGTCACTTCTAAGGGTTCCAAAATCAATTTTGAAATTTTTGAAAACGCCCCCTAACTCGAAAAATTTTGATATAAAGGTATTGTTTTTCCTTCAATTTAAGATTCTATAGAATTTTTAGAATTTTTTGACACCACGCGGAGCTCTGTAGAACTAACCGTTCGCTCCCTACGAAAATTTAAGGGTTATATTGAAATACATATATATAAATCAAAACACGAGTGTGAATCGCAAAAGAGGCCTAATCTCCGTTCAAATTAGAGCTGACCAAAATGCGATCGATGGTTGGTGACTTTGATTTTTTTTCTTCTTTTCATATTGGATGGTTGGTGATTTTGTAGACGAGTGATCTATATAGAAAAATAATAAACCATTGTGTAATAATTTGCAGCGTTTTTGGTTGAAAGCAAGATTATGGTACTCAAATTCGATTCTGGGCGATTGAGCGTTCTGAGCCACGAGTCGAAACGAATTCCGGTCCATAAAATAGATTTTTACATTTTATCAACAATGAATTGGATAAATCAGATCGATTTGGAAGACTTTGGCCTCTTAAATCCCATTAAAATGTAAAATTCATAAAACTTGGAGTATTTTCACTCTCAATTGGTGAGCAAATTATGCCTTATTTCGGCCGCCATCCTATAAAACAGTTCATCCTCCTCCTATCACTACTCTGTTATTTCTACCCTTGGTTTGAAATGGGTTAAGGAATATACTATGGCAATTCGTGTTATATGCTGCAGGTACAACGCATACCTACCTTCGAATGTGAGGGAAGCAATATATAATAATCACACTCTGGAGCAAGTTATGAAAGGCATTGTGAAATTTTTGATCCTTCCGAACGAGTAAAAGTCAGTAAACTAACGCTCGAAGAGCGTTTCAAATTGAAAAAGAAACTTCGACATAATATTTAATGTAAATTTGAAGCGTCTGATTATAGGTTCGCTTAACCCATTTCCAGCCACTGATGCTTTTTTGCTTCGACTTTTTTTTAATATTGAAAATAGTGGAAAATCTTTGTAGAAGAATTTTTTTCTTGTTCATGCTGTTCCTAAACTCGTAAAAAAATTCTTCGACGTTCGGGAGCTCGATGCGATTTTCAAAATGTTTTTGTTCTAAAGGAGGCTTTTGGTTTATTATTTCAATAATGAACCTTTGGAATCGACCAGAAAAAAAAAAAAATTTTAA